>SJYX01009456.1:308487-347895 GCA_006410675.1 Oreotragus oreotragus
TGATGCTTTTGAACTGTGGTGTTGGAGAAGACTCTTGAGAGTCCCTTGGACTGCAAGGAGATCAGTCCTGGATGTTCTTTGGAAGGACTGATGCTAAGGCTGAAACTCCAATACTTTGGCCACCTCATGCGAAGAGTTGACTCACTGGAAAAGACTCTGATGCTGGGAGGAATTGGGGGCAGGAGGAGAAGGGGATGACAGAGGATGAGACGGCTGGATGGCATCACTGACTTGATGGACATGAGTTTGGGTCAACTCCAGGAGTCGGTGATGGACAGGGAGGCCTGATGTGCTGTGATTCATGGGGTCGCAAAGAGTCAGACACGACTGAGCGACTGAACTGAACTGAACTACATAGAAAATAGATGATCAACAAGAACTTCCTGTATAGCACAGGAAACTATATTCAATATTCTATCATAAGCCATAAGAGTAAAACCAAAAGAATATGAACATGTATAAATATATATATATAATTGAATCACTTTGCTTTGTAGCAGAAACTAACACAATATTGTAAATAAAACTGTACTCCAGTAAAACAGATTTTTAAAAAACAATCTCCTCTTGACTATTTGCTGTTTGAGGAAGGTACTATGATTCTTTTCCCTTACAGAGGAAGGAATGGAGGTATTGACAGCTGAAGCCCCTTGCTGAAGCTGTACAGGGGGTCAATGACGGAACCAGGATCCCAGCCTAGGCTGTGGGTTCAGGGATTTAGTGGGAGTCCAGCATGTGAGAGGGGAAATGAAGTCAGAACATGGGGCTGGAGCCGCAATGGGAGGCACCTAGCTGGGTGAGCACTTTTCCATGTGGCAGGGGTCTGGCCGGGTCAGTCCCAGCTCTTTTGTCTCATAAGCACCTCTCCTTTCTTCATGGGGCCTCAAGTGTCTACTGGTACCCCATTCAGGCTGTGGGTTCAGGGATTTAGTGGGAGTCCAGCATGTGAGAGGGGAAATGAAGTCAGAACATGGGGCTGGAGCCGCAATGGGAGGCACCTAGCTGGGTGAGCACTTTTCCATGTGGCAGGGGTCTGGCCGGGTCAGTCCCAGCTCTTTTGTCTCATAAGCACCTCTCCTTTCTTCATGGGGCCTCAAGTGTCTACTGGTACCCCATTCTACATCATTTGCACACAAGATGCTTCATTCATAATGCCAAAATGAGTCATCAGTAGTAGATATAACCCATTTATTTGATATAAGAAAGAGCTCAGTAATAGTTATTTTCTGTATTGTTTGTTCCTTTATTAAATCTTGAAAAACTTTTTATTGGAGTATAGTAGGTTTACAATAGTGTGTTAGTTTGAGGTGTACAGCAGTGATTCAGTTATACATACAGAATCACTGTATGTATACATACACATGTACGTACATATATCTATTTTTCCAAATTCTTTTTCATTGTATGTTAATACAAAATATTGAGTATAGGTCCCTGTGCTGTACAGTAATTCCTTGTTGTGTAAATTATATAATATGATATTTGTCTTTCTACGTCTGACTTCACTCAGTACGATAATCTCTGGGCCCATCCATGTTGCTGTAAATGGTATTATTTGATCCTTTTGAACGGATGAGTAATATTCCATCACATGTATATGGACCACAACTTCTTTATCCATTCCTCGGTTGATGGACATTTAGGTCGCTTCCATGTCTTGACTATTGCAAATAATGCTGCAATGAACACTGAAGTCCCTGTATCTTTTCAAATTGTGGTGCTCTCCAGATATATGCCCAGAAGTGGGACTGCAGGATAAAATGGTAACTATATTTTTAATTTTATTATCTTCAAGCTTCTATGTATTAAGTTCTTTACAGTGTTTTAAAACATATCATCAAATATTATCTCTGGCAATTTGGAAAAAAAGAGAAATGAGATTCCTCCCAAACTTCCAGCCGCACCCTGTGCATTCTTCCAAATCCCACCTTCACGCAACAGTGTCCTGGAAATTTTTCAAATTAACCTAAAATAGAGAAGTATTGTTGGTATGGAGTTGATCAGTATGTAGACTCACACAGACACACATATTTCAGAATTTCTGGGTGTTTTTCACCACAAATTTCTCATTTATGTTTGGGTTCATTTAGGTGAATCATAGTCTCATTAAAATTCCTACGATCTCACACTCATGTTGTTAGCAACACAGAAGACTTTTAAAAGATAACAAAGCTTCCTTTTTCAACCAAGTTATAAAAGCAAAATAGAAAATAGCTTTTCTAAAATTAGGTGTGCCTTGGAATGACTGCTGTTTCTTTCCCAGATGGGTGTGTATGTTTAGTTCTCACAAGTTATTTGAGTCCTAACAGTTTGTTGTTTAATATAAAGATAATTACATCAGCACCTTTCATCCTTAAGTGCTGTATAAAGTAGTGGCTTTCTTGATACCACAGGAAGCCACTAGTTTGGGAAGGCCTCATAGTGACCATCTGTGAGCAAGGAGATACCTTGGCTACAAAGCCTGAATAGCCCTCCATTTTTGGGAAAACAGTATATTGGATTGGCCAGAAAGTTTCCTTGGGTTTTCCACATGATATTATGGAAAAATCTGAACTAACTTTTTGGTTAGCTCCATATTAACATTAACTTCCTAGTACACAGGTGTTGATATTTCCCCATTTCATAAAACCTGGCTTTCTATTGTTGCTGCTCTTTAGTTGCTAAGTCGTGTCTGACTCTTTGCAACCCCATGGATTGTAGCCCACCAGGCTCCCCTGTCCATGGGGTTTCTCAGGCAAGACACTGGATTGGGTTGCCATGTCCTCCTCCAGGGGATCTTCCTGACCCAGGAATCGAACCTGTGTCTCCTGCATTGCAGGCAGATTCTTTGCCACTGAGCTACCAGGGAAGTCATGGCTTTCTGTAGGATTCCTCAGATAGATTGAAGGAATTAATTGTATCCGAACTCCCAGGAAATAAATTTTAAGTTCAATGCTTCCTTCCTGGAACAGACCATGAAAACAAAAAAGCGAGATAGGTGTCACTGACATGCACTCTCTGTGCTGCGTCCAAAGCGGTTCTGTGGACAAGAGGTTGGTACCTGGGCACTGCCTGTCCACGTTTCACCAGGCTCCCCAGCCCCAGGTAACTGGCTTCCCAGTCAGTGTGGGCTTCCTCCTGGCTGTGACTTTATGGATGACTTTTGGTGAATTGGAAAAAAAACAGACATCCTGATCCTCACATCTTTTGTTAGGATGTGGAAATGTGAAAACAAAAGAAAGGATGGAGAGAAAGAGAAGAAAGGGGGAAGGAAGGAAATAAACTCAAAGCAATTTAGAGCCTAGTGAGTGATTTTATTTCTAATTAAGGAAGGCTAAAAATGTGCCATGGTGGTTACCAGCTTCTGTAGGGCTTAACATACATGTTGAGTATGCTTTTCAATGAAAATATAACCTTTTAAAAAATTATTGCACTTCTTAAAATTAGTATTAAGCATACTCCATAGGTTTTCAACAAATATTATTTAATGATGCTAACAAGATACAAAGCTAAGAAAAATGTATAAATTAGAGTGGATTCTAGTAAACTTGACATTTAACTCCACAATCAGGCTTCTTTATATATACTGTCAAGAATTCAGAAACTTGGGCTTGATCTAATATCCCAGGCACAGGTGGCTAAAATACCAGGACATATGTTTTCTGAATCTGGCATTTATCCTGGCTTTTTGAGATGTTTGGAAGAAATTCTAATATCATTATAAATTTAGGATTATAGTTTTCCCTATTATTCATATATAACACTTCTGAAGTATGTCAGCTGTGTTGACAAAAGTGCCTAGAATGCATAGCAATCTGGAGCTAGCTATTCTCTTCCCAGGACTCAAGAAATCTTAATTGAGCAAATTGAAAACAACCCATTCAATAGAGAGGCCCCTGGTATGTGGTCCCACTGTCTCTGGACACAAAGAAAATGGCATTGAAAATATGCGCTTTGAAGCCCATATGGGCTCTTGAAGTTGGGGAGGAATTCGTAGGAAGTTTCTCTGTGTTATCATCATTGTTGAAGTTTTTAGTGTGACTATTGGTCTGCACAGTGCCAGCCATAGCTCAAATGGCTGTAAGCAACTTGAGGTGTGAGATCTGTCTTACTTGACTTTCTATTGACAGCATCCACAGCCTTCTTCCTAGTGCTTAGCACGGCCTAGAAGATCATAAAAAAAAATGATGGGAAATGGAGACTGAAATCTCTTTCTTTTTTCATGCAGAGTCTTTGATAACAAACCAAGTTGAAGAAGGAGGTGGGGGATGGGGGGTGTGGAATGAGCTTTTAAGTGTGCGTGAGCTTGAGAATTATTCTCCTCCTAGGTTATTCAATAGTGATTCAAGGACTACTTAGCTTTTTTTTTTTCCTTTGCTGAAACCTAGTTATACTGTTATGTTCACAATGCCCACGTTACCACCCCTAGTGCAATTCTGTACTGTAAAGCTAATTGGACAATTAACTTGGGAGGAATACACTTCCTAACCTTTGAATTAACAACAGTGCCAACACATTAGAAAACTCCAAGAGTGAGAGCAGTCGCCAACCAGGCACTTAATTATATTTCAGGAACTGTGGCCTAGGCACAAGCAGAGACTTGGGAACCTCCTGTGTAGCTTTCCTGTAGCTAGAATATTTGAGTCCACTCATATTTCAGACCATGGTAGGGACCATCCGCCAACTATGGATAAAAGACTGGTTGCAGAATGATTGGTTACTCATCACAACTCCTAACAATTCCCAACAGAATAAGTTCTAGTGTTGTTAGAAGTCCTCATGTATCTTGAATTATCACGTGAATAAGGAAAACATTAATCTCCCTGGAGAAGTACAGAAAAAAAAAAAAAAAATAGAAATGTGCTTTCTCTCTGAGGACAAATAAGGCAGTTAGCATTTATAATGCTTTTCAAGACAAAGCTATGTATGTGGTCTTAATGAAAAACTGAATATGGAAAAAGAGCCAGTTGAAGAATTTTTTATTTTCCCCTATTTACATGCTAATCTGCCCACTATTCTTTATAATGTTTCAGTTTTCCCATTGATAAAATGAGCATTGCACTAGTTTCCTCTTGAGCGTAATCTATTGCCACTAAATTAGAAGCTGAAGCTCCACTACTTTGGCCACCTGATGTGAAGAGCTGACTCATGCTGGGAAAGACTGAGGCAGGGGGAGAAGAGGATACTAGAGGATGATATGGTTGGATGGCATCACTGACTCAATGGACATGAATTTGAGCAAACTCCAGGAGATAATAAAGGACAAGGAAGCCTGGCATGCTGCTGTAAACAAGAACATCTTAAAGCAACACCATTTATTTGCTCACAGAAGCAAATCATAGATCAGAAGTAGATTAGAAGTCCAGGGAAGTCTAAGCTTGATTCTCTGCTCAGAACTCACTAGGCTGAATTTCAAAGTGTCAGTTGTGACAATGATCAAATCTGAGGTTTGGGGGCTTTTTCAAGTGCATGTGTTTCTGGCAGATCTCAGTTCCTTCTGGCTATAGGACTGAGGTCCTATTTCTCTGCAGCTGTCAGGCAGGGAACAGTCTCAACATCAAGAAGCTGTCCACATCCCTTTGTCAATGGTCCCCTCTATCTTTAAAGCTAGCAACAGACATTCTCCCTCATGTCCAAATCCCTCTCACATTTCAAATCCCTTTTACCCAGAGGAGCCCAGGTCATTTAAAGAGCTTGAATGATGAAGTTAGGGCCACCGAGGAGAAACTTCCCTTCTTAAAGTCAGTTGATTTGGAATCTTAATTCACCTTAAAAATCCCTTCACAGCAGTACCTAGGTTAGTATCTGGCTGAATACCTGGAAGAAGGTGTATATATAAGGGAATGAGCATCTTGGAGTTCTTTAGAATTCTGTCTTCCACAGGGAAAATAATGTTATATAATATTATTATAATCTTAGAGTATTGTCAAATGGATTGAGATAAATGTGTAAAGCACTTAGCATAGTATCAAGTGGGATCTAGTATTATTAATGCCTATTAAACTATACCATGTTTTCTTACCTACATGAATTTTAAAATTATATTATGATAAACACTTTAGAAATGTAATGGAATATGTTTCTCATTATTTGGATACTCTACAGAAAACATATACTATGGTCAGAGTCAAGGAACACAGGAAACTTAATGTTTAGTCTGTTAAAATTTGATAAACTAATTCAAATTATTTAAAAACAGTGCAATAAAAAAAGGGGAGATCAGGATATAATTCATATTGGTACTCAGCTCAAGCCTCCATATCCTTTGGCATAAAATGAAGTATCAGCATCTGCATTGTTGTTCACTTTTTGCTTTTTAGTAAGAAAAATGCATCCCAGAATCCATGGGCTAAACACTGACATTTTTCAGGGAGATCTCTTTTGTTTCTACTCCTGCTCTGAATGTAAAATGAATGCTTCAAATGCTCTATCCACACAAAGGCTTGGTGCCCCCTTTTTCCTTTCAATAGTTCCAGTTGAGAATAGGCAGCATTATGCAATTTGGTGACCAGGCACCAACAATGAGAATGCTTCTCCCTGGCTGTGGGAAGAAAAGCAGCTAAGGGGTTAACAGTAATATTTTGCAAATGGAGGCAAGTGAAGAAAAAAAATTACATTAGCATAAGAAAAGGTAGGCGTAGGGGATTTTCCACTCCACTGTTTGGTATAAGAGCTCCATGTTACCAGGGAGGAGGATGGCAAGAGAGACCCTAGTGCTTACACTGTTCTTGAAATGCATGGCCATTGTATTCATCCTACTGGAGAGAAAGTCCTCCTAGTTACCGAGATGGGAAATGGTCCTTTCTAGTAAGAAAAGTCACAATTGGCTATATTAGGAAAAACATCTTGAGTTAAGCCTGGCAAGAAAGTAAGAGGATTCCTCAGTTATGTCACTTCTAGAGGAGAGGTGGTTTGTGATTAAAAGTAAAAATATTAAGCAGTGATTTTCATTATTAACTAGAATGGACCCCAATGTCTGTAATTAATTTCACTTAAATTTAATAGCTTGTTTGAGAAATTGCGCCTAATTCACAGTATCTAAATGTAATTAGCAGATATTTCTTTTTCCTTAATATCTAGACTTATTTAAAGATTGCTTAATAGGGGATATCCAATTTCAAGTTATAATTATTTTTGCTAGTTGAAAGCATGCAAAATAACTGCAAAGATTCTTACTGATCTCTCTAGTATAGAATATACACTACTCAGTTGTTACCTGTTTCTATGAAGGTGCTGAATTCGTTTTGAATCAGTCTTTGCTTCACTTTTATGAATAACTGACCAGTAAAAAAAAAAGGGGGGAGGATTTTTTTGTTTCTGAATTTCATTAGATTTAATAACAAAGTGAGCACAACTGTCCAAATAAATCATGATGAATCTCATTAATTAAGACAGAGAAGGGTCAGCTTATTTTAGGTAAATTTCTATGACATTATGTGCTGATAACTATAGGAGAAATGGGGTAGGGTTAGAGGCTAATGAATGCATTCTGTGTTTCTAAGGAAAATCTTTCCAGATTAAACCAGTGAAATTTTGGGTTATTAAAAATGAGAACAAAGATCAAAGATTATCTCATTCCTGGGAAATTTGCCAGTAAATTGATAATAAAATTATTTGTAAGTCAGTTGATAAGATTGATACTGAGGGAATAGGTGTCAGGAGTCAGTTGAGACTCAGGAGTTTGGGTGAGAATGGATACCTGTGTATTTATGGCTGAGTCCCTTTGCCGTCCACCTGAAACTATCGCAACATTGTTAATTGGCTATACCTCAATATAAAATAAAAAGTTAAAAAAGATATCAGTTGAAAAACAAAGATTTTACTATTATAGAGAGATTGTTGTTATTTAGTCGCTAAGTAGTCATGTCTGACTCTTTGCAACCCCATGGACTGTAGCTTGCCAGGCTCCTCTGTCCATGGGATTTTCCAGGCAACAGTACTGGAGTGGATTGCCATTTCCTTCTCCAGGGCATCTTTCCAACCTGGTATCAAACCCACATCTCCTGCATTGACAAGAGGATTCTTTATCCCTGAGCCACCAAGGAAGTCCTAAACACAGATTATCACTTTTCAAACTTTTGGAATAGCGGCTTAGCCTTGCATTAAAATCCTGTTTATTTTGTCTCTTCCTTTGTTTATTATTTCACACATGGACATTAAACATCTAGAAGTGATCAAGTTTTCAGATCCTCATCACTGAGAAACGGCTTAAATAGATTTGCTTTCCCAACACAACCCTTGATCAGGAAAGACATTATAAACCAAAGCTTGAGGGAAAGGGAAGAAAACAGGGGAGATAAAAAAGAGTACCAGGTGATTTATCTAAGATTAACATTATGGTGGACCTAACAGAAACAGAAGATATTAAGAAGAGGTGGCAAGAATACACAGAAGAACTATACAAAAAAGATCTTCATGACCAAGATAATCACAGTGATGTGATCACTCACCTAGAGTCAGACATCCTGAAATATGAAATCAAGTGGGCCTTAGAAAGCATCACTATGAACAAAGCTAGCAGAGCTGATGGAATTCCAGTTGAGCTGTTTCAAATCCTGAAAGATGATGCTGTGAAAGTGCTGCACTCAATATGCCAGCAAATTTGGAAAACTCAGCAGTGGTCACAGGACTGGAAAAGGTCAGTTATCATTCCAATCCCAAAGAAAGGCAATGCCAAGGAATGCTCAAACTAGTGCACAATTGCACTCATCTCACATGCTAGTAAAGTAATGCTCAAAATTCTCCGAACCAGGCTTCAGCAATACATGAACCATGAACTTCCAGATGTTCAAGCTGGTATTAGAAAAGGCTAAGGAACCAGAAATCAAATTGCCAACATCCGCAGGATCATTGAAACAGCAAGAGAGTTCCAAAAAACATCTATTTCTGCTTTATTGACTATGCCAAAGCCTTTGACTGTGTGGATCACAGTGAACTGGAAAATACTGAAAGAGATGGGAATACCAGTCCACCTGACCTGCTTCTTGAGAAACCTATATGCAGGTTAGGAAGCAACAGTTAGAACTGGACATGGAACAACAGACTGGTTCCAAATGGGAAAAGGAGTATGTCAAGGCTGCATAGTGTCACCCTGCTTATTTATCTTCTATCCAGAGTACATCATGAGAAATGCTGTGCTGGAAGAAGCACAAGCTGGAATCAAGATTGCCGGGAAAAATATCAATCACCTCAGATATGCAGATGACAGCACCCTTATGGCAGAAAGTGAAGAGGAACTAAAGAGCCTATTGATGAAAGNAGAGGATGAGATGGCTGGATGGCATCATGGACTCGATGGACGTGAGTCTGAGTGAACTTTGGGGGATGGTGATGGACAGGGAGGCCTGGCGTGCTGCGATTCATGGGGTCACAAAGAGTCGGACACGACTGAGCGACTGAACTGAACTGAACTGTAAATATGAGTGGGCTGGGTCACAAACAAAACCAAGTTCTGCAAACAATGGTCGAAGCTTGCAGCTTTAGGTTTCTGTTCAGGGTTGTGATAACGGCGGGTTGTACCTTAGTAAATGGCAGTGACCATGAAAGCCCAAATGGACTTTGGAAGACTGGGCATTAATTCATATACTCAAGCAGCCCTCAGAGCTGGGTCTGGATTGACCTCGGGCACAACTGCAGTCTCTCCTCTTCTGTGGATCCCGCAGAATTTTATTTTCATCTCTTTTGTGTCCTTGTTTCCTGTCTTTCATTAAAGTGGGTTGTAAAGTTCTCATTTTCTTGCAGACTTTATTTCTTTGAGGGTAGGACCAGGTTTTACCCATCTTTAGGAGAAGGCAATGGCACCCCACTCCAAAACTCTTGCCTGGAAAGTCCCATGGGTGGAGGAGCCTGGTAGGCTGAAGTCCATGGCGTCGCTAAGAGTCGGACACGACTGAGTGACATCACTTTCACTTTTCGGTTTCATGCGTTGGAGAAGGAAATGGCAACCCACTCCAGTGTTCTTGCCTGGAGAATCCCAGGGACGGGGGAGCCTGGTGGGCTGCCGTCTATGGGGTCGCACAGGGTTGGACATAACTGAAGTGACTTAGCAGCAGCAGAAGGCAATTTGGCAGAGTGCCAGGAATGGAGTTGGGGGATCAGCCTTCTTTTAGAATTGTCTCTATTCTAGTATCCAAAATCACTGCAGATGGTGATTGCAGCAATGAAATTAAAAGATGCTTACTCCTTGGAAGGAAAGTTATGACCAACCTAGAGAGCATATTCAAAGCAGAGACATTACTTTGCCAACAAAGGTCTGTCTAGTCAAGGCTATGGTTTTTCCAGTGGTCATGTATGGATGTGAGAGTTGGACTGTGAAGAAGGCTGAGCACCAAAGAATTGATGCTTTTGAACTGTGGTGTTGGAGAAGACTCTTGAGAGTCCCTTGGACTGCAAGGAGATCCAACCAGTCCATCCTAAAGGAGATCAGTCCTGGGTGTTCTTTGGAAGGAATGATGCTAAAGCTGAAACTCCAATACTTTGGCCACCTCATGAGAAGAGTTGACTCATTGGAAAATACTCGGATCCTGGGAGCGATTGGGGGCAGGAGGAGAAGGGGACGACCAAGGATGAGATGGCTGGATGGCATCACTGACTCGATGGACGTGAGTCTGAGTGAACTCTGGGAGTTGGTGATGGACAGGGAGGCCTGGTGTGCTGCAGTTCATGGGGTTGCAAAGAGTCGGACATGACTGAGCAACTGAACTGAACTTAACTGAAGTATTGAAAACCCAATTCAAGCTTATATCAAAAAAACAAACAAGCAAATAAAAATAAAACAAAACAAAAAAAAATGTTGATACAGTGGTATGATTAGTTTACATTATGTCTTAATCCAAAGCTTAATCCAAAGACTATGTGACTTTCAAGTCTCTCTTTCACAAACAGAAGGATGGGTGGAGAACTGGACATGTAGAGATGGAGATACATATCTCAATTTCTCTCTTTATTTCATACACACACTCAATTCTGCTTCTTTCTGTAATTGTTCTCAAGTTTTCCTACAAGCATGCTTCCTCCTTACAAGTGGTGGTAATTCTCGTCAATAGTTTATTTCATTTCTGCTTAGCAATCCACAGGCGAAAAGGACTTCTCTTTCCCTGATCAGCATAGACAAGTCCCAGGAAGTCTCTGATTGGCCAGATCTGAGTTGCAAGCTTACCCCAGGAAGGGGATAAGGATTTTGTGAAGGACAGTCCCACCAGAACATTCTGGTAGAGTGGAAAGAGGAAATTCCCTTGAGCAAAGGGTATTTTGTAAATACTGAAATGCCAACCCACTCCAGTACCCTTGCCTGGAAAATCCCATGGACAGAGGAGCCTGGTAGGCTGCAGTCCATGGAGTCGCGAAGAGTCAGACACGACTGAGCGACCTCACTTTCTCTTTTCACTTTCATGCATTGGAGAAGGAAATGACAACCCACTCCAGTGTTCTTGCCTGGAGAATCCCAGGGACAGCGGAGCCTGGTGGGCTGCTGTCTATGGTGTTACACAGAGTTGGACACGACTGAAGTGACTTAGCAGTAGCAGTCACCAAAAGAAGAATTTGGGTGGTGGGGATGGGGATGGAGCTTAATCTGGGCAGGCAAAATAGCAACTGTCCATTTCTATCAATAGGATGCTGTATATAAGGGGTGCCTTGTACTAACATTAAACTGAACCATCCACTTCTTCCTTCTTCCGGCAGCTCTCAGTCCCTCTGTTCCTGGAACCTCCTACTTCCTTCCTTACATATCCTTGTCCCAACCCCAAAGTCAGTTCTGAGGCTGTTGGGGAACTGAAGCTGGAAGAGGTTGAAAGGACCCTGCCCTTCTTGACTTTGTCTAGGAGCAAGAGAGAAAAGATGCTTGTCATCTAGAATAGAAGGAAGGTTCACAGGGAGATCAGAAAGCTGTAGTAGAAAAGAAAGCTAGCCCCCGAGGCCATGATCAGGCCTGTTCTCTCAGCACTTAGGAGCTGGAACAGAGCACGTCCCATTAGAACTGGTGGCAGGGTTCAGGGAGGAGCCATTCAACTGCCGGGTAGGGCGTCTTCTCTCTTTCCTCTTCTCCCTCCCCTTCTTTTTCTCCTCTCTGCTGCTGCCACATTTTTTAGAGAACTCCAGCAGTTCCTACCTTTGCTAGAGGCTCAGCGGGAGGAATGCTACCATCCAGAGCTGAGGCGTTATAGCAGGAAGCAGAGAGTGGTTTAAACTCAGGCCCCAGTGATTCCTACAGGTGGGGGCATAGCTGGTTTCAGTCCAGTAACCTGCTCCATGGGACTTTTCTTGGAGTCCGAACCAAAGAAGATACCTGCGGAGGAGGAGATGGTTGACAGACCAGGCTCCTGGGCCCATAGCAAGTGTGGCCCTGGCAATGGGTTCAGTGCCCATGGGGGTCGGGACTGGGGAGGGGGGTGTGGGGAATTACTACACCTGCACGGGGGTTTGTGCTGAGTTCTTATTTGTTGTTTTTATATAATTTTAGGCTTCCCTTGTGGCTCAGATGGTAAAGCATCTGCCTGCGATGCGGGAGACCCGGGTTCAACCCCTAGGTCGGGAAGATCCCCTGGAGAAGGAAATGGCAACCCACTCCAGTACTCTTGCCTGGAAAATTCCATGGACTGAGGAGCAGGGAAGGCTACAGTCCATGGGGTCGCAAAGAGTCGGACACGACTGAGCGACTTCCCTCTCTTTATTTTCTTTCTTTATGTCATTTTATTTATTCACTGTGTTTGGCCGTGCTGGGCATCCTTGCTGTGCACGGGCTTTCTCAGCTGTGGTGAATGGGGGCTACTTGCCGGCCGCGGTGCACGGGCCTCTCGTTGCGGCGGCTCCTCTGGCTGTGGCGCGTGGCCTCCAGGGCGAGAGCTTCCCTGTGTAGTTACGGCTCCTGGGCTCCCTAGCTGTGGCTCCTGGGCCCTGGTGTAGGGGAAGCACACTGACGGAAACCACCCACCCTGACCACAGGAAGTTTTACGACAGGAAGTCCTGGTAAGGAACACCGAACTAATAAGCCACCACCCACCGGAAGAGTTTGGGAAAGGTCCAAAGGAGACACCGCATGTCCGACCACCTCCCAGAATCCTTCTCGCTGGCATCCATCTTGGCTGAGCCCGGCGTGCACCACCAGGATGGACTCTGGGTCAGAATGATTGGCCAAGACAACCCGGAAACTAATCCCAAACACCGTAAAACTGCGAGCCACGTGGCGGAGCTGTTCTCCTGGGCTCCCTCACCCTACTGCTCTCCGCCTGGGCGCCCTTTCCAATAAAATCTCTTGCTTTGTCAGCACACGTGTTTCCTCGGACAATTCATTTCCAAGTGTTAGACAAGAGCCCAGTTTTGGGCCCTGGAAGGGCTTCCCTTTCCTGCAACACTAGAGCACAGGCTCAGTAGTTATGGGACGTGGGCTTAGTCGCTCCGAGCCACGTGGGATCTTCCTGTGTCTCCTGAACTGGCGGGTGGATTCTTTACCACTGAGCCACTGAGGAAGCCCCCCTTGTTTGTCTTTTTGTTTTGCCATTGAAAGCATATTCCAGGAAGATTGGAGGTATGGGGACTTCCCTGGTGATCCAGTAGTTAAGACTTGGCACTTCCAATGCAACAGCGTAGGCTTCATCCCTGGTGCGGGAACTAAGATCCCACACACTATGTGATGCTGCCAAGAAAATTTAAAAAAAAAAAAAAAAGACTGGAGGTACAGAGAGAAGGGAGTAATATGTGATTTCTGAAGTTCTTGGGCTTGGCTGGGGGCAAAGTGGCACAAGAGGTTAGGCACAGGAGAAGTTCAATGATTAAAGTTGAAAAACCATCTTGAAGGGCACTTGTGATGTATGGGAAAGAGAATGGGATGTGGAATCGGAAAAGCTGAACTTAAAGCCTGTTTCAGTTCCTCATTCTCTGTGTGATCTTGGGCAGGTTACGATGCTGCTCTGGGTCTCAGTTTCCTCATCAGAAAAAATCAAGACAATAATACTTCACAGGGTGGAAAAGGGTGCTGTCAAGGTGAAAAAAACCAAATACTGTCAATACGCCATTCCACTTTTCTGGGTCTACTACCTTCTCCAGGAAGCAATAGAGTGTAATTGTTAAGAGTTCAGTCTCTGAAATTTGACAGAACTGGGTTCAAACCCCCATTTTCAATTACAAATAGATATTTATGTATGAAATGATGAGATGTCTGGGATTTGCTTCAAAATAGTGCAGGAAGGGGAGAGTCAGTGAGGGTATTATGAAGCAAGATTGGCCATGAGTTGATAATGGCTGAAATTGGGTGATGGCTACATGGGGAGACCTGGGTATCCATGGACACATAGATACATCTGCCTACCTTGTATATACAGGAAGTCCTCACTTTGCATGGTTCTGATATGCATGGATTGCATTTATCATGGTTTAGTTAAGTAACACCAATCTCCCCACAACACAACTCAACTTTCAGTTGCCACAGGATATTAACTGGAAGTCGTTACACAAAGTACACTCTTTGGTGCACAAATCACTGCATAAACACAGATGTGCCTATCATCAGTGACTTACCACATCAGTTCTTTCACATTCTGTCTCTGCTTTTGGTCACTGCCCATATGTTAATATTTACACACAGACAGAAAGTATGTGCTGAGCTGCCCCCTTACCTCCTAGCAATAAACCTATGTGACATTTTGCAAAAATAGATAGTCGAAAGAGGGAATCAGCCAATAAAAGTGAAAATGCACTAAAGAAATGAAGAGTGATAACAGTGAATACAGGTGAACTTGTAGATAAATAGCCAACCGTGGGAAGGTCAGCCTTGCCACCATTCAAGACTGTGGATGCAGTCAGAGGATTCTGTGAAGGCAAAGTAGGAAAAACAGTGGTTGTGACGAAAAGATGATGATATTTCAGAGGAACTGACTCTGGGAAAAATCCTCACATTGAAGGTGCTCTTGGAAGAGTTTCACAACATGGAAAGCTCAAAGGACCAAGTACCGGAAGCTGATCTACCCTTAGAAAAAGCATGACCGTTCACCAAGGCAGAGAGAAGGTGCTCAGCTGCTGTGCGACGTGAAGGCAAGCACTGTTCAAACTATTCTGCATCTGTTTCTTACAAACAAATAAGCACTTTTGTTTTTAATGTTTTAAATTACAATGTACTAAATAGATACTAGCTTTACTCTTTTTTTCATCTCCCTATATATTTACAACTGACAGTAAGAGAAATTTTAAAGTTTTAACAAAAATGTTTAAAGGTCACAAAATAATTGTAATTTTTCATTGTTTATCAAAATTGCATTGTTGGTTTCAGCTTACATTTTTACAGTCCTGTGCTACTGTGAACGTTTTCCGTTTTGTTATTTTCCGTACTGAATAGTTTTTTTCTAATCCCCATTCAACCGCTTTCTTATGAAAATTATTTAATCTTCCCATGTCTCAGTTTCTTCATCTGTCACATGAGAATAACAATAGTATTCATTTTGCTAAATTGTTATGATGATTTAACAAGTTAATGCCTGTTAAGTACTCAGCAGAGTGAATGACTTAAATAAAAGATTCCGTGAACAGTGGCTGCTGTTATTATATTTATAGAACTGGACCAAAGAGAGATAGAAGGCCCTGAGAGGTCACAGAGTATCAAAATATCATTGCCTTCTGCTACATAGAAGGATTTCAGCACAACTTTTTCTCAAGGAGCCTCCAATTACTTTTTCAATAATTAATTTTATTTTATTATTGGAGTATAATTGCTTTACAATGCTGTCTTAGTGTCTGCTGTTCAACAAAGTGAATCAGCTGTACGTATACATATATCCCTTCCCTCTTGAGTGGAGCCTCCAGTTCTGAATAATGACACAGTGATATATCTCAGTGTCTGTCCCCCTTTTCTTGTTTTTTTCACTATTACCGCTCAGCTCCCGCTCCACAGGAGCCTTTTAGAAGTCCTTCCCCTAATCTACTCCCACTATGAAACATTAATAGCATGCGTTAGTTGCTCAGCCGTGTCCGACTCTTTACGACCCAGTGGACAGTAGCTCTCCAGGCTCCTCTCTCCAAGGAATTCTCCAGGCAAGAATCCTGGAGTGGGGAGCCATTTCCTTCTCCAGGGGATCTCCAGACTCAGGGATGGAACCCAGTTCTCCTGCATTGCAGTCTGAGCCACCAGGGAAGTCCGTTAATAGCGTAGAAGATACACTGTATATTCATGTGTTTATCTACTATATGCATACTTGTGTTTTACACAGGAAAGGAATAAAGTCCCACCCCAGTCAATATTTTACTCTCTTGAGAGGATATCATTGCTATTGAGAATGCATGATGTATTACAGATGAAGATATAGCAGACATGTTGATTGGCTATTCAAGGTCCTTCTTGCCATCTTTGTCTTCTTACCACTAACCCCTGTCCCATCCTCCACCCTCTGCCTTCTCCTTTCTAAGGGAACCCTAATATTTTATTTATGTTAATCCACTGTCACAGATGGGGTCGTGTACTTCATTAAGCCAGTTAGGTAACCCTGTTCTCTTTGCTAGTGATTTCACTAGTGATTGGTTAGGAATGGGTGTGTGAAACAGTTCTGGGCAAGACTTGAGGATGAATCTGACAGGTGACTTTGAGGAAAGGTTTCTTCATGACTCAAAATGGACACACTGGAAGAGAGGGCCTGACCTTTCCCCTTGGGTGTTGGCAGATCTAGATGTATTACCACCTCTAGATCTTAAACTCTGAAATGCAGCCTTTCATCTTTCAGATGAGTTAGCTTAAGAACCCAACGACGTGCTTTAGATACACAATGAATGGAAATAACCGAGGTTCTTGATGAGATGGAGTTCCTGCACTAATCAATCCTGGAGCTGCCCTACCTTGAAACTTGTTGTTATATGAGATAACTCATATAACAATACTCATACTTTTTCTTATTGCTTTGGCTTGCTGAGCTGCTTGTAGTCAGAAGGTAATGTTGGGGGTGGGGGGAAAGCTGCTGCTACTGCTGCTAAGTCACTTCAGTCGTGTCCGACTCTGTGTGAGCCCATAGATGGCAGCCCACCAGGCTCCCCCATCCCTGGGATTCTCCAGGCAAGAACACTGGAGTGGGTTGCCATTTCCTTCTCCAATGCATGAAAGAGAAAAGTGAAAGTGAAGTCGCTCAGTCTGTCCGACTGTTAGCAACCCCATGGACTGCCGCCCACCAGGCTACTCCGTCCATTGGATTTTCCAGGCAAGAGTACTGGGGTGGGGTGCCATTGCCTTCCCCGGGGGGAAAGCTATGACAACAAAATACTTTAGAAAAAATATATATATACTACTACTAAAAAGTCAAGGTATCCATATAAATTGAGGATCACTGCATTTGGAGATGAGGACTGGAAACACGTTTCTGAATAACCTCATCTACATTCATAGCTCCAGCACCCAGACCCCTGAATTATCTGGATTTGAATCCTATTCATCTATTGATCACATGGACGGCCTTGGTAAGTTACTCTTTTGAATGTCAATTGCCTTCTTAGTCAAATCGAGATGAGAACATCTGTACTGGATTGTAAGAATCAAAAGGAATAATATCAACAAAGTGTTTAGAACCAGTCTGACAAATATATAATAATTAATATATACATAACATATAATAACATAAAATGTATATGTAATATATATGCGGGCTTCCCTGGTGGCTCAGACAGTAAAGAATCTGCCTGCAATGCAGGAGACCCGAGTTCGATCCCTGGGTTGGGAAGATCCCCTGGAGAAGGGAATGGCAACCCACTCTAATGTTCTTGCCTGGAGAATACCACAGACAGAGGAGCCTGCCAAGCTACAGTCCACAGAGTCGCAAAGAGTTGGACATAACTGAGAGACTTACACACACACACATATGTAATAAAATGTACCTCTTACTATCATTTCTCTTATACTAATGGCTTCCAACACAACCTCTCCATCCCTGTCTGGTCCCAAATTTTCTCCAGATATTTTTACTTGATTGTTTCAATGTATTATGAATCTAACTAACTTCCTGCCTCTTTCCTCTAAACCACACTTGCCTTCCTATGTTCTGGATCCAACACCCTTCACCTACGCGAATTTCTACTTCAGCATCCTTAGAAAACGTATCTCTGCAAAGCCAGCTCCCTGATCCCTCAGGTGTTATCAGGATAAATGGTCTCCTCTAGTCTCCCATTACACTTTGCGTCTCTCATATCATTTTTCATTATGAGTAGATAATAATCCTGTCTTCCCAAAATGTAAGCTCCTTGCAGATGGAGACTGTAATAGAAAGATGGCACAGAATCCTTTCTGCCATTCCCTAATTGTACCCTTATTTTTAATCAAGCATTTACTGTCTTGTCCATTCAGTTCAGTTCAGTTCAGTCGCTCAGTCGTGTCCGACTCTTTGCGACCCCATGAATCGCAGCACGCCAGGCCTCCCTGTCCATCACCATCTCCCGGAGTTCACTCAGACTCACGTCCATCGAGTCCGTGATGCCATCCAGCCATCTCATCCTCGGTCGTCCCCTTCTCCTCCTGCCCCCAATCCCTCCCAGCATCAGAGTCTTTTCCAATGAGTCAACTCTTCGCATGAGGTGGCCAAAGTACTGGAGTTTCAGCTTTAGCATCATTCCTTCCAAAGAAATCCCAGGGTTGATCTCCTTCAGAATGGACTGGTTGGATCTCCTTGCAGTCCAAGGGACTCTCAAGAGTCTTCTCCAACACCACAGTTCAAAAGCATCGATTCTTCGGCGCTCAGCTTTCTTCACAGTCCAACTTTCACATCCATACATGACCACAGGAAAAACCATAGCCTTGACTAGGCGGACCTTAGTCGGCAAAGTAATGTCTCTGCTTTTGAATATACTATCCAGGTTGGTCATAACTTTTCTTCCAAGGAGTAAGCGTCTTTTAATTTCATGGCTGCAGTCACCATCTGCAGTGATTTTGGAGCCCAAAAAAATAAAGTCTGACACTGTTTCCACTGTTTCCCCATCTATTTCCCATGAAGTGATGGGACCGGATGCCATGATCTTCGTTTTCTGAATGTTGAGCTTTAAGCCAACTTTTTCGCTCTCCTCCTTCACTTTCATCAAGAGGCTTTTTAGCTCCTCCTCACTTTCTGCCATAAGGGTGGTGTCATCAGCATATCTGAGGTTATTGATATTTCTCCCGGCAATCTTGATTCCAGCTTGTGTTTCTTCCAGTCCAGCGTTTCTCATGATGTACTCTGCATATAAGTTAAATAAGCAGGGAGACAATATACAGCCTTGACGTACTCCTTTTCCTATTTGGAACCAGTCTGTTGTTCCATGTCCAGTTCTAACTGTTGCTTCCTGACCTGCATACAGATTTCTCAAGAGGCAGGTTAGGTGGTCTGGTATTCCCATCTCTTTCAGAATTTTCCACAGTTGATTGTGATCCACACAGTCAAAGGCTTTGGCATAGTCAATAAAGCAGAAATAGATGTTTTTCTGGAACTCTCTTGCTTTTTCCATGATCCAGCGGATGTTGGCAATGTGATCTCTGGTTCCTCTGCCTGTTCTAAAACCAGCTTGAACATCAAGGAGTTCACGGTTCACATATTGCTGAAGCCTGGCTTGGAGAATTTTGAGCATTACTTTACTAGCGTGTGAGATGAGTGCAACTGTGTGGTAGTTTGAGCATTCTTTGGCATTGCCTTTCTTTGGGATTGGAATGAAAACTGACCTTTTCCAGACCTGTGGCCACTGCTGAGTTTTCCAAATTTGCTGGCATATTGAGTGCAGCACTTTTACAGCATCATCTTTCAGGATTTGAAACAGTTCAACGGGAATTCCATCACCTCCACTAGCTTTGTTCTTAGTGATGCTTTCTAAGGCCCACTTGACTTCACATTCCAAGATGTCTGGCTCTAGATGAGTGATCACATCCTCATGATTATATGGGTCGTGAAGATCTTTTCTGTACAGTTCTGTGTATTCTTGCCACCTGAGTTCTCCAGGGGATCTTCCCAACCCAAGGATCAAACCCGGGTCTCCCGCATTGTAGACAGATGCTTTACCATCTGAGCCACCGGGGAAGCCCCTCTTGTCCATTAGCTTAGGGGAAAGATGACCCCCTCACCCACCCTCTAGCTAAAGAGAAGGACTTTTATTGCCTAGTTGTAATCCTATCCTGCTTAGGCCTGGGTTTTAGAACCAGTCAATGCCTGACATTTCTTTCCATATGAGGATTGGTTTTGAAAGGAGCATGTGACCTGATCTCACCACTGGAAAATAAGGTGAACTTTGCTAGGTAATTCTGGGAAAAAAGGGTCTATGCTTTTAAAAGCGAACCTTCATAAAAGCTGTCCTCTCTTTCGTAAGTCCTGGGTGGTATCTAGAAGAGTCATTTATCACAATGTGGGAAGACAATCTGAAGAGGAGGCCCATGCATAGAGCGGAGGTGACCTGGGAGCCCCTGAATAATTAAACCCCAAAGCCTGCCCTATCTCTCCACTTCCATCTGCATAAGTAAAAAAAAAAAAAAAATGCTTATTAAATTAGGGTGACTTGTAACAGGCAGAGTCCTAACTGATACAGGGACTCTGTCTTCAACTTTGTATCCACTGGAGTATCTGTCACATGGCAGGCATCCGATAAATGCTTGTGTATTGGATAAACCCATGATATGCTCGCTCTCTGGATTTTGCCCACAGAGCAATTTTCTCCACACAAGTCCCCATCAGCTCCCCTCTTTGTCTGAACTTTTGGTAGGAGTAAGTTATTTTCTAAAACTGAAACAAAGCGTCCTGGGGTGACAGGAGTGTTCATGTCCATCCAGTCAAGTTCTCTCTTGGAGATTTCCTGAAGGAACACAGGTGAATCTGCAATCACTGACTCTCATTTTTCTAGACTTTGGACTTCTACCTTTAGATGGCAATTGTAGTTATCATTTCAACATACTTATATGCAGGTTTAAGCTTGTTACTTCCTGGCCATAACCCTGCTGCTGCTGCTGCTGCTGCTGCTGCTGCTAAGTTGCTTCAGTTGTGTCCGACTCTGTGCGACCCCATTGACGGCAGCCCACTAGGCTTCCCCGTCCCTGGGATTCTCCAGGCAAGAACACTGGAGTGGGTTGCCATTTCCTTCTCCAATGCATGAAAGTGAAAAGGGAAAGTGAAGTCGCTCAGTAGTGTCTGACTCAGTGATCCCATGGACTCTGGAGTCACATAATTTAATCAATAAGCTCTCTACAAACCACAGTTTTTAGGATGGATTATTATTACTCAATCACCAAATAAGTGAGATACAATTTTCCATAGAATGATAAAATTTCTGTTTTCTGTTGTTTATTTTCTCATTTCTAGATGTAGATTATTAAGAGTTTTATTGTCAGTGAGTAGTATTTCTTGATTTGAATATTTATCCTGTGTCTAATTTCCTCCTGTCCCCATCACTTACTGTTTTAAATGGTACCCCCTATTTTAGGGAATCCAGATGGGCCAGAGATTGGCACTGATTCTCAAGCAGACTCAGATCCATGGATTCCCAGGACCTAAGAGATGGTCTTACATGAGAGAATCATCTAGCCGCACTGCTTTGTACTTTGCTTGGCCAGCTAGGTAAATCATCTCTCAGAGATCCTGAATGTGAACCATAGATAGAGAGGGATACATAATGAGGAATGGAAAAAGCTTAGGCTCAACCACAATAAAATTAAGTACCTCTGTTCACCAAAGACCAGATAAACAGTGAAAAGATAAGCCATAAAATGAGAGAAAATATTTGCAACATTATGGAAGTGATTGTTACAAAGAAGAATTCTTAAAAATTAACATGAAAGAGATAGACAACCCAACAGCTCTGTGGAAACGTTTTGGTGCCCCGTTAATGGACACCAAAGGGAAAATCCAAATGGCCAATAAACAGTATGCCCAAATATTCAACCTCATGTGAATGAGGCTGAAGGCCCAAGTGTGGCTGAAGCCCCAGTAAGACACCACTGTACATCCAACAGATCAGCAAAATTAAAATATCTGAAAGTAACGGAGACTTCCCTGGTGGTCCAGTGATTAAGAATCTGCCTTGCAACGCAGGGGACATGGGTTTGATCCCTGGTGGGGAACTAAGATCCCACATGTCTTGGAACAACTAAGTCCATGCACCACACCTACTGAACCTACATCCCACAACTAGAGAGCCCAAGGGCCGCAAGGCAGGTCCCAGCTGCATGACGCAAGGGAGACTCTGCTTGCTGCAACTAAGACCCGACACAGCCAAATAAATAAATAAGTGAAATTTTAAAAATACCTTAAAATAACAAATATAGGCAAGCGTATGTAACAAAGGGAACACAAATACAGTGCAGGAGAGAGTATAATTGCTACAACTTTGAGAGAGTTTGGCACTATTGAGTACTTTATGACTCATCAACTGCACGCCGAAGAATGTACCCCAGAGAAATCTGTCCACATGTGCGCCAAGAAACATGTAAAAGAATGTTCCGAACATAATAGCAAAAAACGAGAGACAATCTAAATAGCCACCAATGATAGAACGGATAAATAAATTATGGCATATTCTTACAACGAAACACTACTGGGCAATGAAAATGAATAAGCAGTGGCCAAGCTGGCAGGAAGTGGTAAAAGAGTATGGAAGAGATGTGGCCGATTTCCTTCCAGGCGGACGGCCTTGTCTTCTGGGAGCTTCTTCTTTATCTATTCTCCTCTCTCACAACATCTGAACTCTAGATTAAGTTTTGGGTTAAGCCCTCTTTGGAGCTAAGCAGACTTCATAGTCAGCTTCCTACTGGTGCAGACATTGGGGTCCAAGGGTTGCTTTATGCCTTCAACACTTGACACTAGGAGGCTTCTTCTTCTTCTTTTTTTTTTTTTTTGACAATGCTTATAAAACTGAGAAGGTTTCAGTCAGTTCCATGAGCCAGCCACCATTCCCAAGTTCTTCTCTGAACATAGTTCCTCAAATTGCTTTATTTCTTTGCTTCCTTGGTCAATAAGTGCTTTTCTCTCTCATTCTAATGGCGGCTCCTCAAGTCCAGGGCGTCCAGGTAGCTCGGGGACAAAGAATCCGCCTGCCAAGGCAGGAGATACAGGAGACTCGAGTTCAGTCCTTGGATTGGGAAGATCCCCTGGAGGAGGAAACGGCAACCCACTTGCCTGGAAAATCCCACAGACAGAGGAGCCTGTCGGGCTACAGCCCATGAAGTCTCAGTCGGACGAGAAAGAGCATACACATGCACCTTGAGTCCATCTGAAACACGGGCTGCGTTACAAACCCTGAAACCCTCAGTCTCATCTTTGGCACAGTCCTGGCGCTTGGTTTGGCTGAGTAGTTTTAATGAATGTTTGAAAAATGCTTTGAACAACTACAGTTTTCTCTTCTTATTTTGAGTAAAGAAGCAACTGACTTTTCTAACTCTGTAAAAATCCACAATTCTGGTCATACTCGGTAATCTGGCCACTTCTTGCCTGCACTTGTAATATCTTATAGGAAGGAGCAACTAGTACATGTTGACAATGGAATTCTACACAGTTACTTCCTCTGGAATTAGGGGCTTAGTAGGCGAGTGTTCTGTCCTTCAAAGTATCGCAGATGACAATCTTGTCAAATGTTTTTGCTTCCACATACAAGCACACTGGCTTTCCAGTAAAGAATGTCAGTTTTCTTATCTCTTAACCACTGAGACAATGACATATATTTTGAGTTTTTGTAATGGCAATACCATGCTTTTGGAATCAATTTCTGTATTACTTAGAGTAAGGCTATAGATGAGTAACAAAGAGACCCCTCAATAATCCCATATGTTTCAGAAGACCGAAGCTTAATTCTTTTTCAGTTAACAGTCCAGGTTGGTTCTGCCTCACGTGATCACTCAGGGATCCAACTTCATTCCATTTTGTTGCTCTCCATTCCCTAGGCCTTGATATGATCTGCTTACTCAAGGTTGAGTCATTGCCTTGGCAGGGTCTTGGTGGGTGAGAAGCGGGAAGAGCCTGGGGAGGAGACAGACCCAGGTCTTAAGGTGCAGGCCTGGCAAGGCACACAGCACTTCTGCTCACATTCCTTTGAGACATTTAACAGCTGGCCGTATCTAACTCCAAGGAAGGCTGGGCGATGTGACAAGGATAAAGGGAAGAACAGAGCTGCTTGGACCATTAAGGTTATTTTACCCCCAAATTTTCTGTCTCAAGCCTTCCACTTAGTTTGCAGCTCTGGAAATAGATTGAGACTCAGGATATTGGCAACAAAACCAGAGCTTCACAGAAGTCCAAAAATACCAGAAGAGATCCTCCTTTCGTGTTTAATACCTATGAAAAAGCCATGTAATTTCACAAGCAGCTGGCAAACGCAGTGGAGCACTGAAATCTTGAACAATGTTTAGCAGACCAGATAAAGTAAAAAGAAATAAATTGTGCAGGTCTCATTATTACTAGTTTCTCATCTATAACATTTCATAGATATGTTCTTCAATAAAAAAAGAATATGAAGATGGTGTTGATGAAGACGAAGAGAAAGAAAAAGGAAGGAAGGAAGGAAGACTAAGTCAGAGGAATGAATAAAGAAGATGTGATACATATATACAGTGGAATATTACTCAGCCATAAAAGGAACAAAACTGTGCCATTTGCAGAGATGTGGACAGACCTAGAGACAGACAGAGTGAAGTAAGTCAGAAAGAGAAAAACACATATCATATAATATTGCTTATATGTGGAATCTAGAAAAATGATACAGATGAACTTATTTGCAAAGCAGAAGTAGAGACAGAGACATGGAGAACAAACATATGAATATTGAGGGTGGCAGGGGTGTAAGATGAATTGGGAGATTGGGACTGACATATACAAATTACTATGTATAAAACAGTTAATTAATGAGGACTTAAAAATTGAAAATTAAAAAAAAAAAAGAATGTGACTTCCATCTCAGAAAAAAAAAAAGAGACAAGCCCAGCACCACACTTGCCATAAAGTAAGCACTTAAATCTCAGTTCTTGTCCCGAGTTTCTTTTCAGAATATTCGTCTCCTGGGAATGTCCTGGCTCACTTTATAAAAAGATGATGTGATCTAGGACAGTGGAGGGAGCTGATGCAGCCCAGAGATCCTAGAGCTCAGAGATCAACGCCGTGAGGCCGTGGTGGCCAAGAGAACACAAGAAGGGCCCCTCACCAAGACCTCTCCTGGCTAGCAAGCCCCTTCTCACCCCTGTCCTCTCTAGCCTCATTGACTGTCTGCTCCAGTCCCATCTTGTTAGGCCCNGAGGCCGTGGTGGCCAAGAGAACACAAGAAGGGCCCCTCACCAAGACCTCTCCTGGCTAGCAAGCCCCTTCTCACCCCTGTCCTCTCTAGCCTCATTGACTGTCTGCTCCAGTCCCATCTTGTTAGGCCCCTCTCTCTGCCTTATAGAGGGAAGAAAACGCTGCCTACGGTAAAGCCTACATGGGTTACAGCAGTGGGGGGCAAAGACAGGGCGTGCATGGCCCGGGGGGAGCTCACTCACCTCGCTCTGTGCACCCGCTGCCCGACTGGTGCCCGACAGTCTGATCTCCTAGCGGCCACTCGGGTTCCTGTTTGTTCTGTTTAAGTGAGCTCGAAAGTGCAGGAAGGTGATGTGATAGATTTGCCCCCAAGTTTCAGTAGGATTATTAAACAGATGCCTCTATTTCTAAATATCAGAGTAAAATCCTGTCTGGGTTGCTTAAGCCAAAGTTCACTCATGTTGACTCTAAAGCCCTTTGTTGGACTACATCCAGAGTGAGGAGGTAGCTGGCCACATGGAAAGGAGGGGACAGAACTAGACGGCATCGACCTCTGCGAAATTTCCGTTAGAGAATAAGCACTCAGATTATTATTTTGTGCTCTGTAAAATAGATGCAACACACACACACACCGTGAATCAACTATTCAACTATTCAACCAGCACACCAACAATTTGCAAACCCTTGTGATAGTTACGAGAAGGAAAGAGGGAAGAAAACCTTCATTTTACAGTCCTTCAGGTGGACAAAGAGAAAAAAAACCAGGGAGGACAAAAATGGTCCTAAAAGAAACGCCATTAGCGGAGTAAAACATAGCATAGTCGGTATGTCAGCATGGAGAAAGAGTGAAAGAAATGCCGATGATCTGATGATTCATTTATTCAGTCATTCACTCCACGAACATTTAGGAAATACTATCTCTGTGCCATCTACTGTGATTGATAGGAACTAGAGACACAAAAAGTCAGGTAGGACACGCACCCTGCCCAGACAGGTAGAAGTGGGAGCCAAGTCGCTAAGTAAATGAAAGCCCAGGTATGTCATCAGAGCTTTCGTAAACACGGGTACAAGGGCCAAGGTGATCTAATCAGGTGGGGAGTCTGTGGGCAGAGGTCAAGAGGAGGCTTTCGAGAAGGGGTGTCTGGGGTGGCCAGGGCGACAGCTGTGACGGGTGAGGGGCAGCAGCACACGGAGGGCAGGCTCAGGGGCCGCGGAGGCAGGGCAGCCATGTCTGTGCCCATTGATCTGTGTCCTGTGACACCTGGGAAGCAACGACGTTACGGGAAAGGCGCACGTAGTAGGGACAATGTGATGATGGCAACTGCTGAACCTTATGAACGAGTTGGACTGCTGCTGGGAGACCCCTGGCCTCCTCAGGCAGCTGGTTATCTGCCTGCTGACAGCTAAGTGGCACCGGAGCCAGCCTGACGAAGCAAAGAGCCAGCTGTCCCACTAAACCTCCTTTGAGGAAATGTTACCCTAAAATTGCCACTCTGGAGCGAACAGAAAGCAGCTGGAGGACCCCAAGGATGCACTCTGGAGGCCTACAAAGCTAAGCTGAAGGGCCTGCCTAGGGGTCCAGTGGCTAAAACTCTGTGCTCCCAATGCAGGGGGCCCAGATTTGATCCCCGGTCAGGGAACTAGATCTCATACGACCCAACCAGGGGTTCTCACGCTGCAACGAAGACCCCACGTGCCACAGCTGAGACCTGGTGCGGTCAAGTAAACCAGTGAACAAACAAGCAAACACAAAGTTAAAAGCCTGGCTCTTTTTTTTTTTTGCCGCTTTCGGGATCTTAGTTCCCTGAGCAGGGACTGAAGCCTTGCCGCTTGCAGTGGAAGAACAGAGTCCTAACCACTGGCCTGTGGAGTAATTCCCAGAAGCCTGGCTCCCTGTTTAACAGATGGACAAAACACCTGCATTAGTAAGAACTTATTAGTTGTCAGTAATAGACACTCAAGCTGCTGCTGCTGCTGTCACATCAGTTGTGTCCGACTCTGTGCAACCCCATAGACGGCAGCTCACCAGGCTCCCCCGTCCCTGGGATTCTCCAGGCAAGAATACTGGAGTGGGTTGCCATTTCCTTCTCCAATGCATGAAAGTGAAAAGTGAAAGTGAAGTCGCCCAGTTTTGTCTGACTCTTCGTGACCCCATGGATTGCAGCCTACCAGGCTCCTCCACCCATGGGATTTTCCAGGCAAGAGTACTGGAGTGGGGTGCCATTGCCTTCTCTGAGACATTAAAGCTAGGATAAGTGGAAAAGGTCTAGTACCATAAAGATATAGGGCTGTCTCCTAACACCAGAGGGCAGCAAGGCATCCAGGCTCCAGGAAGACCACATCTGGCGGGTGGCTGCCCACCAGGGACCACGCTTTCTGCTGTTCTCTGGGCAACTGCATTCTCTGTCTGTCTGTCTGCCTGTCCATCTCTCCCCCTCTCTTAACGCAGCAGAACATGGTCGCCCACAGTGGCCTGCCTTTCATCTCACAGCTCCCACTTCATGGAAAGCCTGGACTCTGGACACAGTTCCAGATGCCTGGGGGAGGGTTCTGATTCAGCCGAGTCCAGGAGTGCAGTCAAGCTACACAGATGGCTGCTAGGAGCCAGCGCTGGGGCAAGGGACAAGGGTTCCTGTGAGCTGGGCAGGCTCCCCAGAGGAGGTCAGCCTTAGATCTTCAGGGCCCCTGTACCCTGAAGATAATAGTCACGGCCTCACCTGGTCATCAAACAAATGTGATGAGTTAACACGTGTAAAGAAATGGCCATACAGTATGTCCTTAGTAAATGGAGGTGATTATAATTATCATAATTGTCAATAAAGATAGCATGTGATCTATTTTTAGGAAAACCCAATCCAGGAGGCTGGCATGCAGCTTCTTTCCTCCACCAAAGACGTTCACATTAACACAAAGATGGGGGGCAAGGCCCCTCTTCCTTGGCCTCAGCCCCTATCCCTCTCATTTCTCATATCAAAGTCACAGCCTAAAGCTCCCATCCCCACTTCCCCCGCAAGCTTTCTAGGCTATTACAAATCAATCATTTACTTTGTGGGCCCTTGCCACTCCCACTGCTAATGGCTGTGTTTAGGAGTGTTAAGTTTATACGGTGATTATGTATCTTTCTTCTTTATTAAACTTTAAAGCCTTGGGTTGAGAGACCAATGTCCTGAATACCGAGGACATTGCCATGCATCTAGCGTTCACTTGATAATATTTGATTATCAAGTGATTCATGATGTTTTCACGTCAAAGGCAATATCCATTTATGGACCCATAAAAGGAATCTCAAGAGCTCATTTATTTCAGGCCACTGCCTTCAGGTAAGGTAAGGTTTAAATGTCTGTGTGTTTTATTCCCACTCTCCTGTAGGCCTATAACCACACAGCTTGGGGTTTGGGAAGGACCTGGTGGGTCTAGTTCAGGCACCTTCGCAAAGCAGGATGTGCGCCTCTGGCCTCCACATGGAGAGCTTACCTTAGCCATCCTTGAGGCTCACTCCAGCTCTAGCTTTTATAGTCTAGGGAGTTATTCACATGAAAAATCTCAGATCTACCTCTGTGTCAGTTCCATTCAATGTTCCTAACTCTGTTTATGGGTCGCCAAAGAGTCAGACCCGACTTAGCAACTAGACAACCACAAACAAAAACAGAACGGATGGCTTTGTGACGGGCCTGGGGCCTGGCACCCTTTACTGCAGGGCTGCAATGCTCACACCTGGACAAACGTCTCCTTGAGCAAGAAAATAAAAAGAAACAATAAGGGGTTAAAAATAACTGCTGTGCATGTAGGCAGTCGGGGAAAATTCTGGACAAAGGAGAAGATTAAAAAGCCTAACAGCCACTTCTGAAGAGCCAGGAGCAACAAGAGCGGGTTGAGAGCAAAAGCAGGGTACGGCGCCTGCCCCTCCGACACAGCACCACAGAGGGGTGGGCAAGCCACCTAAGCCACCCTTCCAGCCTGACCCCTGAACACATCCTCACCCTCACCCCATATAAGGAACCCGTTCACCCAGCCTTGGGGAGCAAGCAAGCACGGGGACGTGTTGTTTGTTCTCAATCGCTCTGCTGTAGCAGGGCCCCTGATAAAGTCTTTCCCGAATTTCTTGTTCAGCCTCTGATCAATTTCTGTTGATTAAGGAGATCAAGAACCCTGGTCAATAACACCCCTCCCCTATGGCAGCCTTCCTCGCACACAGAGTATTGGCCTGGTTCACTCTCTCGTGTCCTCTCTGAGCCTCTTTCCTTCCACCCAGTGTCCTTACGTCCTTCTCCATCAGAGAAGGTTTAACAGACTCTTTGTCAGGCCTTTGGCACGTTGATACATTGTGTTTCTTCCCTTTCTGGGAGTTCAAAACCCAGTGCATAATCCTCAGGGTGGTCTGATGGCTGGGGGATTGGGACTGGAATTTTGCTCCAGATTCAGCTATTCTGATTTTTTTTTAAGGCTGTGCAAATCTGAGTTAGGTTTTCCTTCTGGGGGTAGAATCATCACAATGTTGGCTCATATTAATATTGAAATTGTCATATTGTTTCAAAAAATGGAAATTACTTAAAAAATATATACACTCATCGTGGAAAATTCAGGGAAACAAGCAAAACAGGAAGGGAATAACAACAACATTGTAACCCTTCCCTTTTAAAGATAACTGTTGTTTACATCTGGGGATATAGTCTTCTAGACGTCACTTTCTATGCATAAACACACGCATGCAAAGTTTTACAAATACACAGTTTTACAAAAGTGGGATTGAGTGTCTGATAAATTAAAGATGGTGGCTAAGTCTTTGCTATTCTTCTCATTGAAAGGTGGGGTCTATTTCCTCTCCCCTGCTTCTGGGCTGGGCCTGCAGCTGGTTCTAAAGGATAGAATATAGGGAAGTAACACAAGGTAATTTCCAAGGCTGGGCCTAAAGAGATCTCAGTTTCTGCCTTCATCTCTTGGAAGACTCTTCTTGAGGGCCAACCATCATGCCATGAAGCATGACAGCCCCTTGGGGAACTGGAACTGGTGTCTGAGAACGCACGGTTGGTTTTCAAACCTAGCTGTCATCAGAATCATATGGAGGGCTATTAGAATGGAGATTTCTGGGCCCCATTTTCAAAGATCCTATTATGCTAGCTGGTGTCAATGATCAACTATTGAGAATGAGGTCATTTTGGTCCTTCCAGTTATCCCAGAGTCCCAGTCAGTACCAAGGGATAGAAAATAATCCATAGGATCATAAAAAGTAATAAATTGTCATTTTAAATCATTAAGTTCAGGGGTAGTTTGTTACAACAGCAATAGATAGGTGAAACAATTACACATAATGACACCAAATGGTAACACGGTGTTTCCTCTGTGCTGGGGACAGTCATAAATTCTTTATACATATTAGTTCACAGATCCTTATAATAAATAATCCTATGAAGTAAATACTATGATTATGTATTATTGTCCCTGTTTTACAGATGAGGAAACGGAGACACAGGGAAATAAGACACTTGCTCAGGGCGGCACACTGAGTAGCTGGTGGTGCTGGGATTTGAATACATAGAGTCCATCAGGTGCCAGAGTCTGTGCTCTAAACCACCACACCCCACCGCCTCTCTGCTGCTTCCTCTCATTCAACCTACGTGAAATTTTCAATGTCAATAAATATCAATCTATAAAGTCATACTTAAGGAGTCACATGTTGAAATCTTGAGTCAGTTATCCAAAGTATTAGCAGTCTCTCCTAGTTTTGAAATTCTCTTCATTGGATATATATCCTATTAAAATTTGTCAAGTTGTTGATAAAATGTGTTGAACAGAGCAAAGATTAGTAGGAGTCCCCTTGAACCCACCTGAGAGCTCCATCCAGAGGGACATCATTTAGCAATAATCTTTAAGTACAAATTATTCAACAATGTGGAATCTACGCAGGGCTCTGTTATCTTAGCCACTGGTCCTCAAGCACAGGCTGGGAGATAGACTACATAGAAATTGGGTAGGCACTTGTCAAAATACAGATTCTTCGGCTTTTCCCCAGCCACTCCAGTAACTGAATCTCTGAAGATGTGGCCCAGGAATCTGCATTCTAGTAGCTCTCCTTATAATTCTGATGACTGCTAGGTATAGGAAGCACTGATTTAATCTCCATTTATCCTCATCTGTATTAATAGCTCTGTCAAATCCCACACCATATTTCATGTACACTAAGCCAATGGGAATTTTCTAGTTGTCCTTTGAGAGGTATCCTGACTCTGTTCTTACCAGATACAAGATTTTCTCTCTGGACAGTTTTCATTTCTAAAATGAGGACATTGGATTAATTTTCATAGTGGATGCTGTGGTATACCCACACATCCTTCTTCAAGACTGTCACTCATTCCTTCAACCATTGGGCCGACTGACAGTTCACAGGTGGCCCAGGACCACATCTCCCCCAGAAGCATAGCCTGTATCCAGCAAGTAGCTGATGAGGAAGTGTGAAGACCCAGCCCCCTTGTCCTCAAGGTGAGCCAGTTCTGAAAAACCATCCCATCGGGTTGACCTGAGACATTTATTACATCTGCATCACAGTTCAGTTCATCACTCTGCCATTTCTACTCCCACTGGGAGAAGGAAACGGCAACCCACTCCAGTATTCTTGTCTAGAGAATCCCGTAGACAGAGGAGCCTGGTGGGCTCCTGTCCGTAGGGTCATGCAGAGTCGGACACAACTGAAGCGACTTAGCAGCAGCAGCAGCCAGTCACCCATAGGTGTGGATGCCAAGGGCACTCAGCAAACTTCCTGCCTACAACCTCCGTCTTGGTCAGTTTCCTAAGGGACTGATTGCCACAATGCCCTCCCGCTCCCAATTCAGAATGGAGTGACAGTGCAGACTCTCAAGACCTTTTCAACCATCCTGGGCTCTCTGTTAAGCTCAAGAACAGCCTTCTCCTTGTCATCCTCCTCCCATTCCATCTCCGTTCATCGAACAAACCTTCACTGTACTCCTATGACATGCCAGGCCCTGAGTTCAGAGACTTGCCCGTCTCTCTAGCAATGGACACAAAGCAAGCACCTAGGAGCTGAGTGACTCCTCTGTCTTTTTGTCATCTGTCGACACTGTGCTCTTTCCCAGGCTATAGGACTAGCCCTCTTCCTGCTCTGAACATGACCCAGTGGGCCTTTTTATTGCCCTGATTGTGGTTGGCAGGCCCCTTTTTTGTAGGGGCTTTAGGTTTTCTGACATCATTCTCATTAGTTTATGTCTGTCTTTGAATTTCCCCTCTTAGATTTTGAGTTTATTCTCCCATCTCTAGGTGCCAGGCTGGGCAAGGACCCACATACGTGTTTCATTCATTCAGGACACTAACGCCTATTTTACGCTTACTAGGCTTGCAGTGCGGAGAAGGCAATGGCAACCCACTCCAGTACTCTTGCCTGGAAAATCTCATGGACAGAGGAGTCCATGGGGTCACTAAGAGTCGGACACAACTGAGCGACTTCACTTTCACTTTTCACTTTCATGCGTTGGAGAAGGAAATGGCAACCCACTCCAGTGTTCTTGCCTGGAGAATCCTAGGGACAGGGGAGCCTGGTGGGCTGCCGTTTATGGGGTCGCACAGAGTTGGACACAATTGAAGCAACTTAGCAGCAGCAGCAGCAGCAGCAGCAGCAGCAGCAGCAGCAGGCTTGCAGTGGAAAATCTAGGGGAAATGAAGTTAAACCTTTCCTGAAGGGCTGAGGCAGAAGGGATTAGAGTTCAAATTTTCATCCTCAGGCAACATTGAATTGAATCAGCCACATTTGCTGTTGCCACCCCTGTCTTGTCAACTCCAGCCCCTGAGGCACTCTTCAGCAGCATCCACACTGCCTTCATGGATTTCCAGCCTCCCACCTTCTGTTCTGCACACTTCCCACTCCCTTCACCACCTATCATTCTCATTTTTCACTTGAGTCACAGTCACAGTTTACTTGAGTCATACGCATCTTTTCCAGGGATCACCATATTTTACGCTTTTTCTCATATTGTGTTGCAACATAAAAAGTTTGCCCAGTGGACTTTAAGAAAACAAAGGGCTCTTTTCAGCTCTTTGCAATCACATCATGGCTCAAGGGCTCTTCGGTTATAACAATTGAGCACAAGAGCAGAAAGGAATCAAGCCCAACATTCTCAGTGTATAAATGAGGAAACCAAGAAACATCGAAGTCAAGCAGCTTTCCAAAGGTCACACAGCAGTAACTGTCAGAACATGAAAAATGGCACCTTCATTCAGCAAGGAAAGAATCCATGAATATTATATTTTAGGAAGGGCTCTGCCTGTCAGACGTGCTAATTTCTGTATATTACCTAAGAATACTTTTGGGGTTGGCCGAAACGCTCATTTGCATATGGAAAAACCCAAATGAGCTTTTTGGCTAAACCAGTTGCTCAATTACTGACAGAAGTAGACAAATCCTTATTAGTTAGGCCTCTCTCACTCCTCCTTAGGGGTCAAGACCAAGCCCTCGGTGCCCCATTTGACTAGATCAGGACCAGATGAATCCAGGTCCCAGTCCACCTGGTTCCAGAATTTACAAGTTGTTTGGCCTTAAAGACACCATTTAACAGCTGTATCTTTGGACTGCCAGCTTCCCAAATGGCGCTCGAGGTAAAGAACACACCTGCCAATGCTGAAGACACAGGAGATGCCAGCTTGATCCCTGGGTTGGGAAGATCCTCCGGTGAAGTGGCAACCCACTCCAATATTCTTGTCTGGAGAATCCCATGGAGAGAGGAGCTTGGTGGATGACGGTCCATGGGGTCACAAAGAGTTGGACACAATGGAAGCAACTTAGCACATATGCACGCGTCCTTGGATGCCCACCTTGCCTTGCTCCCACACTTGTGGGGCATCAGGCAAGATAAAGGGACAGGGAGCCCTTTGCCCCAGGAGGAGCTGTTCTCTTTCCTGCTCACTGGAATCCTCCACGGAGCTCAAAATTGAGGTGGGGGTTCTGCAGGGGGAAGAGGTAGGGGGTGGTGGGGAGCAGGGGTGAATGAGGGTGGGACCTGGTTTCTGAAAAGCTTTTTTTTTTTTTTTCAAAGCTGCTCAGGTGATTCTGATATACAGTCAAGTGGCGAGCCACTGACAAAGTATAAAAGGCAAGTAGAAGAGGGAGAATCAATTACACTGTTAGCTGATAAGATGTCTTAGAGACTCCGCACATTTAAAATTCTGCTTAGAGTTGATTAGGCTTCCCTGGTGACTCAGATGGTAAAGAATCTCCCTGTAATGCAGGAGACCTGGGTCAGGAAGATCCCCTGGAGAAAGGAATGGCAACCCACTCCAGTGTTCTCCTTGTCTGGGAAATCCCGTGGATAGAGGGGCCTGGTGGGCTACAGTCCATGGGGTTGCAAAGATTCAGACACGATTTAGCCATTAAATAACAACAACAAATATTCTTGAGGTGATTTTGTAAAGTCATTAAAAAAGGGAAGTGTTAATCATGCCTGGTAAGGAGGAGAAAAGATACAGCGAAGGTGAAATGAATGGGCTTCCCAGGTGTCACAGCGGTAAAGAATCCATCTGCCAGTGAAGGAGATGCAAGAGACTTGGGTTTGATTTCTGCGTTGGGAACTTTCCCTGGAAGAGGAAATGGCAACCCACTCCCTGGAAAATTCTTGCCTGGAAAATTCCATGGACAGAGGAGCCCATGGCTACAGACCATGGGTCCATGGGTTGCAAAGATTCGGACACGACTGAGTGACTAACAGAGCTGATAACTAATTGCCTGCCTTTTTCAGAGCATTCAAAACCCTAATCTCAGGTCCCTTTCGTCCTAGAAAAGATGTCTATTCAGTGACATTCCTCTTACCTTGCAGTCCATACACACACACACACACACACACACACACCATGACTCATCTCTACCAGCCTCCATTCTAGAGTCAGATTCTAAGTCATGTCTTTTATCCTTTGACCTCTGAGTAATCAGTCTGGACCCAGTCTGTTCTTTCAGGTCCAGGAAAGCAATTTGATCAGGTTCCGGAAAATGGTTTCACAGTAGCCCCAGTCTCCACAGCATGCTCTATAAGCCAGGCCCCTGATGTACTGCTTAGGAGAGAACGAGAGTCCTAGTTCTTTTTAAGTAATTCTGTGGCCTTGAGCAAACTGCGCAGTCTCTGGGTCTCTGGGTCTCTAAGTTGATTGTTATCATCTGCTCATAACCTTTTACAAGCTAATATTTCCCTCCTTGTACAAGTGGAGAGTAAGCAGAAATTTGCCGCAGTGGCCTTCACATTAAAGGAAATGGGCAGGAATGAGAAACATAAATGTGAAGAGCATTTCATTCAATCCCTGAGACGCCAGGGTTACTCTTGTCTGCCCAGCTCCTGCTTCTCTCGTGGAGGCAGAGCCGCCTTCCTTGGGGGAACTGCTTCTTTCCCCCTCCATACACTGATCTGAGCGCCCTGGCCCATTCCTCCGGGGCCCCAGGGGTGGACATGTGACCCCAGCTTAACCAAAACAAGAGCCTGCTCATCCAGCTGGAGAAGGCAGTGGCACCCCACTCCAGTACTCTTGCCTGGAAAATCCCATGGGCAGAGGAGCCTGGTGGGCTGCAGTCCATGGGGTCGCAAAGAGTCGGACACGACTGAGCCACTTCACTTTTGCTTTTCTCTTTCATGCATTGGAGAAGGAAATGGCAACCCACTCCAGTGTTCTTGCCTGGAGAATCCCAGGGACGGGGGAGCCTGGTGGGCTGCCGTCTATGGGGTCGCACAGAGTCGGACATGACTGAAGTGACCAATCTAAAACAAACCAACCAAGGAACAAAAAAGCCAGGGGTTTTTCCAAATAAAGCTGGTGGGGAAACCCTCTCCTTTCTTGTCAAGTTGCTGTGTAACTGCGACATCAGAGCTACCGTGTGAGAAGGCTGAGAGGGTGAGGCCGCCGTGCAGGGAGGTGAGGCTGTGAGAGACAGGCACGGAACAAGGAAGGAGAGCCCTGGGGTCAAGTTCCCTCTGCCTGTCCTGGCCATTTTCCTTCAGATTCTTTGAGCTATCCCAAGCTTTCCACCCCTCTCCAAAGCCTCAAGATTTCTTTTTTCACTTAAGACAGCTTGTTTTAGAGTTTCTGTCACTTGCAACCCAGAGTCTTGGTGAACAGAAGTATTCTGTCAGCTTCCTTCTCTACATTACCTTGTTTGTTTTTTTTAAAGATTTTTTGATATGGACAATTTTTAAAGTTGTTGAATTTGTTACAATACTGCCTCTGTTTTATGTTCTGTTTTTTCGGCTGAGAGACATATGGAGGCTTAGTTCCCTGACCAGGGGTTGAATCCCCAACCCCCTGCATTGGAAGGGGAAGTCTTAACCACTGACGCTTTTTTGAAACTTCAAAAATGTGAGGCTCTGTGTATCTGTGAGCTGAGTGCGTGCCTGTCTTTCCTAGATCAGAGTCGGAAGCTTCAATGGTCACCTTGGATACACTAGGGACTGTATTTCCTAGCATCCCCTAGCCTGTTTGATTCTAGAGAGTTGGCCAAAGGTGAGGTTGTGTGAACTGCGGGAGTCAGCTGTGAACAGTAGCCACCACATTCCCAAGGCCACTGGTGGCTGGAGCTCGTGAGGGCGACACACAGGTGCAGCCAGGCTCGAGTGCGTCCCTGCCCTTCCCCGCTCCTCTGTGACCCCCACCACACACCACGAGATGCTTTGTCGCCAACTCACAGAGGCAGTAACTGCAAAGCGCCAACATCCTCCCAAAGATTCCGCACCAGCCCCTTGGTGGCCCCAGGCCAGCAGCCAGACTCACCTTGTTCTTTCTTGTGAGCTCTGCTTTGCTCACATGCACCACGGCTGGTGAATGACTGTTCGCTGATTCTCCGCTCAGATCTTTCCTTATCCAATTCCTCCCACAGTTGTGGCTGATCTGACTCTTATAGTAAATTCCTTATTCCATAATACTCACAGTGGTTCTGCTTCCATAACTTAACCCTGACTAAGACAAATGTCGCCGGGTGAACCCTAAGAAGCTTCCTGCCTCCTTTGTTTCAAACCCACACTCAGTCCTTCTATCTCCACGGTGCTGCTCCCCGCTGGCCACTCATCTCTCCCCACCGCCAAGTGTTCGTGGGAAAATCCGATCCTAGTCCTGCTCATCTTACTGTTGTGTTCTCTGCTGTCGCACGCTCCTCTGGCCTCCGGCCTCCGCCTGCTTCACTTTTACATGATTTCCTACTCTCCAGTCCAATCACAAGACTGTCTGGCAGGCAGCCTAGAGATTTGACACAGACTGGCACCCAGTGAAGGCGAATGTTGGGACGTCCTGCCCAGAGACTCTCACTCCTGATTTCCATTTAGGAAATGTCACTGCTGCTGCTACTGCTGCTAAGTCACTTCAGTTGTGTCCGACTCTGTGTGACCCCATAGACGGCAGCCCACCAGGCTCCCCCCGTCCCTGGGATTCTCCAGGCAAGAACACTGGAGTGGGTTGCCATTCCCTTCTCCAATGCATAAAAGTGAAAAGTGAAAGTGAAGTCGCTCAGTCGTGTCCGACTCAGCAACCCCATGGACTGCAGCCCACCAGGCTCCTCCACCTATGGGATTTTCCAGGCAAGAGTACTGGAGTGGGGTGCCATTGCCTTCTCTGGAAATGTCACTAGAGAAGGAAATAAATTCTCTCCAAGATGACTTATTGGGCGCTGTGTGCCACCTACAGTAGAGGCCAAAGAAACATTTAAAAAATGAATTAACAGCAACACTATATGATGCGAGAATTGTCAAGGAATATTTAAAAAATCAATATGGTATGCTGTTGACCCATTGGGTACTACATGTATGGGCTTGAAATTTTCATTGGGATAGGCTTAAGATCTCTGCCAGCTTGTGATAATGGTTCACAAGCTAGAGCTATTCATCTCAGCCTGGCCATTGCTCAACGTGTGACCTTGGCTGAGTCACCTGGTCTCTCTCTCTAGGATGGTCTGTACGGATTAGTGAAGTAAACAGAGAAAGATTTAAAAATCATGACTCTTTTCATTGAGATGATTTTGAGGCTTTCTTTTCTGAGAAAATGAAGCAATCATTGCTTCCTAACTTCATTCTCTTTACCTGGACAGTTTCTCTACTCATACTTTCTCTTCCCTTTTCATTTTAGAAAAATAAATAGAATTTTTTTGGGGGGTTAAACTTCCCACTTGCAATCTTGATTCCTTCTTCTGTTGTGGGCTTAAGACTCTTGCCTCCTTTATTATTCTCTTCTTATCTTGCATCTTCCTCATTTCTGTTCTACCCACTCAATCCACTGAGAGATCAAAGTTAAAAACACAAAAAGCAACAAAAATCCATTCATTAGTCCTTCAAGCTCTCCTTCTATCCCGCGTCAAATGCTTGGAAACAGTAACAAACACTGCTGCCTTCAGCGTGTCCTCAGTTGCTTCAGTCATGACTTGACTCTTTGCCTTTGTTACCTCATCCTTAAATTCTTACAATTCTAATTTTTCCCTGGACTGTTTGTTGTGAGTCAGGTACTTCTAGGACTCCAACCTCTCATCCAGTGTTCTAGGCAAGGCAGTTGAGCCATGCTTCCTTCCTAAACGGATGTTACCAGTTTCCCAGAAGGACTAACTTGCAGCTGTCTGCCTGCTCTATGCTTTGCTATGGTGCCATATGCTCTGGTGACTTGCAGCCTGCCTCTGACCTCTGAATCAGTCTACGTCTTCAGGATTTTAGGGACACAAGAATTCTTCAGGGTCCTTTTCCTTGTCCTAGGTGGTTCTTTAAATATCCCTGTTTCTCCTCATACCGTTGCTTTGTAAGAACTGAAAGAGAGCCTTGGAAATTAGACTACAGGTTTACGCAGGATGCTCATCGCTGCTGTACAATGTTCAGTACGACTGTTGCACGCTTCATGTTCTCGATGCTCTGCTTTTGCTCATAATGATAGCATACTTTCCGGTTCTCTTGATCTTCTCTAACTACTGTTTCTTTAGTCATTGGTTTTCTTTCTCTACCACCCCTGTAGGTGGCCTTTGATGGTTCTCTGATGGCTTTCCTTTCGGTCTCTCACGTTGCGTTGGCTTCCCAGGTGGCACACTGGTAAAGAATCCACCTGCCCATGCAGGAGCTGCAAGAGATGTGGGTTCGATCCCTGGGTTGGGAAGATCCCCTGGAGGAGGAAATGGCAACCCACTTTAGTATTCTTGCCTGGAAAATTCCACAGAGAGTGGAGCCTGGAGGGCTATAATCCATGGGGTTGCAAAGAGTCAGACGTGACTGAGTGCACACACACACACACACACACACACACA
>SJYX01009456.1:352075-385514 GCA_006410675.1 Oreotragus oreotragus
TGTGTGTGTGTGTGTGTTTGGTAGATTCTCCCTTCCTACTGTCAGAGCCATGTTTAAGTATAAGTTTCCCACTCCAGAATGACCAGCTTGCTAAGGTGAGTTTGCTTTTCATAGACACAGGGTGTCTGGCTGTTTCGCCAAAGTTGCTGACCAGAGGCGGCAGCGGCAGGTCCAGGTGTGACCCAGGTGACTTTTCTGCTGTACAGATTGCAGAAGCAAAGGTGGTGATGACGTTTCCATTGCCTGGAGACCTGTCCTCCTCCTCCAGAGGATAAAAAGTGAGCTGAGCTGTGCTCAGGCCAAGTCTTCACTTCTTACGCCAGGGGTGTGGAAGTTAACAGCCACTTCGCCCTGGAACCCGCGAATAGGCTGGGCTCCTTCCAGCAGGGAAATTTCACCCAAGTGAGAACACCTAAGGGACACAACCGGCCCGCCAACCGTGACCAAATGGACTCTCCAGCGGTAGCTTGGCATCCGCTCCCCTCCCACGGGGGTTGTTGATTGCTCAGGCTTTTTACAATCCTCAAGCCCTGTTCCAAGGAGCTTTTGTGGTTTAAATCAATGTGCTTCTGGGAATAAGTGCCCTTATTATTCCTTGTCATGCTCTCTACCACTGTGACATAATACCCTTTGTGCTGCTAAACAGTAACAGCCCTTCCAGGAACCTCCAAAAGCTTTCTAATTAGGACCTACAACCACGCAATAGACAGAGAAACTGAAGGCCAGAGACGGTGACGATGGAGCTTCGCCTTGGTCCCAGAGGAGCCCAGCCCAGGTCTGCCTGCTCCTTGGAGGCTGCAGGGTCTAGGTGAGGCCACTGGCCTAGGAAGGGCATCCCCGTGATGGTGGCTGCAGAACTCTTAGGCGGCCAGAGTGCTGCATCCTTTGCAGCATCGCTTAGGGTCACCTAAGCAGCTGAGTGATTCAGCTGAGGACCAGAAATGTCCAGCATTGGTTTTGCTTGAATTTATGATTAGTTCTCAGTGGCTAGGCTCCTAGGGCCAGAAGCTACAGTTAGGCTACGTCATTAGAAATTGAATTCTGCATTAAGTAATTCAGCTTGGTGGACTATGTGCTGGGCACAAGCTGGACAGCGGGCATGAGAAGATAAACTCCCAGCCCCCCTGCTAGTTGTTCAGTCTAGACAGAAGAGAGGACAGCTATGGAAGCAGGGAGGTATATATAGTAAGCAGAGAGTAGCCCAGAAGAAGGCTAGGGTAGCACCCAGCCCTGTGGGACTTTCAGGGAAAGCTTCTTGGAAAGAAAGACTTTCGACCCGGGTAAGTCTTCAGAGGTGGACTGAGCTCGCTAAGCAGAACCATGGGGAAAACCGCATCACACACTGAATGCCAAGTGCTGACAAGGGCCCAGAGGTGTGAAATGCCTTGGGGTTCAGGGAACAATAAGAAGGTCAACAGCAGCAGCTGTGGTTATCTCACTGTTCTTCCTCCCTTCTATTTTTATAGCCGAAATGCTATCCCTTTTTATTCTCAGTATCTCATTTTGGATGTTAAAAAACGGAACACTGGGTTGTTTTGTTTTGTCTTGGCATATAGCTTTAACCCTCCACTTCTCCTTAGGGCACTACAGATCCCTCTGAATATTGGGCAATGTCCAAAAGAAAAGCACAAAGATGGAATATTTCACTGCATTATAAGAATGTAAGGGCAGCTCAGGGAACTTTGGGCAGGAACTCAGCTGGGCTGTTCTTTTTTTATTGTCCGTACATATAGCAAAAAAACAAACAAACAAACAAAAAACACAGTCTTGGATGACTCCCAAGGTTACTTATCACAGGTCCAGCCATCCGAAGGGTCTGTGGTCCAGAGCTCACAGGGTAGAAGCTGTAGATGAAAGCAGATGAGGGCAGGAGGCTACAGGAAAACATGAACTGACAGAAAGCTGATAGGTGACCCGCAGAGGAGTGAAAGCACCAGTGAGGAACTCGGCAAGACGGATCTGCCTGCCGCTGTGCTGGATCCAGGCTGGATCGGAGCGGTGGGAACCCATGGCCGCCTCCCCTTCCTCTCCTGTCCTGTGTCTTCCGAGCATCTTCCGTTGCCCCCTCCGCCCCCAGGGCCTTTCTTTCAGGCAGCTCTTTACACACGAGCTCAGTCTATGAGAAGGACAACATAGTGGACTGCTCAAGTCTCACCTCGGTGGACCATGGCACCTCAGCACCTTGACCCTGTGCACAGGCAAGGATCAAGCCAACACACGTGACCACCACCGACCAAAGCTTCCTTAGAGCCAGGATGCTCCCTGCTGCAGTGCCTTGCACATAACGGGTACTCAATCAGACCTGCAAAGAGGAAGGCAGAGGGAGAGAAAGGGAAGGACGGAAGAAGGCAGACAGGGAAGGAGTTGGCTGGCAACGGTGAAACCCAAATCCCCCAGGGCAACAACACATTCCAAACTCTGATCTGCAGAAGGCTGGTGCTGGAGGAGAGTGGAGGTGTTTAAAGACAGATGAATGGTCCTTTTTCTTTTTTCTGTTTTCTTTCTAGTGAGTCTAGGCTCTGGCTCCATCAGATCAGAGCCTGAGCTGCACTCCAAGCACCCTCCCGGGCCCCTCCAATGCCAGTGGGTTGGGCTCCTGCCTTGTTTCTGCTCTTGCCTACATGCCTTGTCTCTGGGGTGAACACTGGCTCAGCAGGCATAGTAGTCAGGACTGCCCCATGCAGGGGTGTGAACCAGGGCTGGAGGCTGGAGGGTAGTCACGAGGGGTGGGACTGTGAAGGGAGCCGTTGTCCTCATCAGTAGGGCATGGTCACATTGGCCCCTATCTGTCCACCTTTATGCCGCCCTGAGGGCCAGGCAGCCTAACTGCTCCACACAAGGCTGAACACGATACAGGACATGGGGGAGACCTGTGTCTGGCTGGAGAGGCAGCACACTCAGGGATGGACAGGGGTGTCAGTGATGCAGAAGGGTATTCAGATGGTGGGAAAGTATGTACAGTTATGATGGTGAGAGTATGCAAACCGAGCTCGTGGGAGGCCCAGGAAGCTAATTTTATTACAGGCCGGGATATACATGGAAGTGTGGCAAGAGGTAAGGCCTGGCTGCCTGGCTGGGGTCTCACCATGGAGAGTCTTTTCAGATATATTGAGGGGTTTCCCTGGTGGCTCAGTGGTAAAAAATCTGCCTGCTAAGAACAAGATGGGCTTCCCTGGTGCCTCAGAGGTTAAAGCGTCTGCCTCCAATGTGGGAGACCCGGGTTCGATCCCTGGGTCGGGAAGATCCCCTGGAGAAGGAAATGGCAATCCACTCCAGTATTCTTGCCTGGAGAATCCCATGGACGGAGAAGCCTATTAGGTTACAGTCCACTGGGTCACAAAGAGTCGGACACGACTGAGTGACTTCACCTTCACCTTCAAGAACAAGATGCGGGTTCGATCCCAGGGTGGAGAAGATCCCCTGGAGAAGGAAATGGCAACCCATTCCAGAATTCTTGCCTGGAGAATCCCATGGACAGAGGAGCCTGGTGGGCTACAGTCCATGGGTTTGCAAAGAGTTGGACACAACTTGGAGCCTGAGCACAAAGCCCGAAGAATCTGGCCTATTTAGGGAAGCCAGTGGGAATAAAGATTTTGGAGCAGATGGATGAACTGGGAAGCAGTGGGAAGTAAGGATGACTCAGACCCTAGCAGCAGGAAAAACAGGAAGTGAAAGTGCTGTTCCAGGAAGATTCAAGGAGGCTGTGAACTCGGACAATGGCAATGGAAACAGGAGGGAGGGAGCACCGTGAAGCAGTCTCTCTCTTCCCTCCTGGACACACATCTCACACGAACACACACAGACACACTTAGGAGGTGAGGGAAACAGAACCTCTCTACCATCCCTCTCCTCTCCACTGTCAAGCCCGCCCCATCCCCATCCTCTCCCCCAACTTCCTCCCACTTCTGTTTAGCTCCCTTGATCCCATTCTGGACAGTGGCCAGAGGCATTTGCTCAAAGGACAGAAAGAGTCATGAGAGGGTTATTTATATCTGCAGCCACGCCTGAGCCCTCTGTCCGGAGGGCATGTGCTTGGTGGGGAGTTGGCCCACACCCCAGGTCCCCCAGGCAGAACCTTTGCACCCCTCGGGTATCTGCCACTTGCAAGAGAGCCTGCTGATGGAGTGGGACCAAAAGGTCAGACAGTCCATCCTCCTGCCTCCAGTGAGGCTGTTGGCTGGACAGGATAAAGTCCAAACGCTTTCTTTTTTTAGTATTTATTTTCACAGTTCATCCAGTTCTTCTTTATACCCAACCTAAACATCTTCCTGCTATTTTATCCATAAATCTCCTAGCTTCATGTTGCATGTTTGTGGGTGATGATCAACTCTTGAAAACCTTGTGAGTAGGGAAGTCTGGGTCGGGTGGGAGGTATCTGGTGAATTATGGGGCTTATGCACAATAGCTGGTTGGCAAGGACTAATTTTGGATATAAGCCCATTTATTTTGCAAATGCTAAATAAGTCTGAATGACAGAGAAGCCGGAGACAGGTCTCCAATATTTTCCCCTCCCACAGGGGCTCAAGGTTTGTGTTGATAGAGAAGCCTGACAGGTGTAAATGTCTTCAAGTCCTCCCACATGAAAAGCATAACTTCATCTTGAGTCTGAGAAATTTTAGTCCCTTTGAGTCCTCATCAGCTTTAAGGCAGAGATGTTGCGAAACCTGTTTTTATAAGGCTGAGGTTTCTTTCCCTGGTATTCTCAGGGCTGCCAGGCAACACCAGCCACTCCGTCATAAATGCAGAAGCCAACCAATGTTTGATGGGCTTTCCAGCAGCTGGTTTTATCCCTGTATTATTTATTACCATTAATCTTCATAACTCAACTGTTAAGTATTAATCCCATTTCACAGATGAAGAAGCCATGGCTCAAACAGATGTTATGAGAGTCAACAGACACAGGATAGCCACGGGGGCTGACGGGGGGCACGGAACAGTGGAGAGATCTGTTTGTTCCCATTAACGGGACATGGTAACTTTAGTCACCACTTGGTCACGTTCACGCCAGCCCCAAGGGTCAGGAAGGAGAACATCCACGAGACTGGGTTTGATTCTGGTCACAGATGGAGACAGAGAGAGCACCAGGTCTGGCTGGAGGAATCAGGGCTGGGGTTTCTGCTGGGTCTGGAGGGGCGGATGGGTTTTTCAAAGTGGTGTAGTTGAGGTCAGGGAGACTGTATTTTGATTAAAGTTGTGTCCCCAAGACCAAGGTTTTGGGGAGCTTTCCATCCCTTCCAACACAGAGAACAGAAGCAAGAGGTTAAGACTGCCGTGAGAGGCTTAGTTGGGATGTAAGGAAAGGCTTAGTGAACTTGGAAGATGGTTAGGTGCCAAGGAGAAGACGCTCAGGCTGAGAGAGCTTTCCTGAAGTCCACACAGGAAACAGCAGCGACTCTGACCTGGATGGTCGTGTCTGAACACCTTCCTCTCCCCCTGGAGAAAATGATTGACTACCGAGGAAGCGCAGGCCCATCCAACAAAATCAAGGCCAGAGTGGGTCTCCCGCACCTCCCCTCCCACGATCTGTGCAGAAACAAGGAGTGGCATGGCCGTGAACCCAGGAAGGTTGTCCATGATAGTATGCCCAGTTCCTGGTGCCCTGTACGTGTTCAATCAACATTTGGTGAATAAATAAAAGATCCCATTTCCAAAACTGTTTGTGTCCTTGCTGGCTGTGCCTTTTGCATAGATTGGGAAATCTGAGTTCACGAACTCCAGCTCAGACGAATGGACAAATGATGCTGACTGAACTGCAGGACCCTGTGATATCAGCTGAGTTACCTTGGGGCTCAGGAAGAAAGAAAAAGTGCTTTCCATCAGCTAACCTGGTCAGTGTGGAGAGACGGCAGTGGGGAGGTGGGGCTTGGGACAGACACCATGAGCCGTGAGCCCTCTCCTGTGCAAAGGGCCCTCAAGGAGATTCCAGACGCACTCACTCCCTGAGAGACAATTCAAGCAGGGCTAAGACGCTCGGGAGCATCCCCACGGGACACTGTAACCACCAAGTAGGATAGAGCTGATCTTGCTTAAGTGATTGTGCAATTGTAGTCATTTCTCCCTAATGCCCTGATACCTTGAAAAATGTGCTATTCAGGAGTTCATGTCCTCCATCGGCTTGGCCAGAAGCAGCAGCAGTTTCTGCAACAGGAGACAGTCTAATTCTGAGTATAAGCTCCTGTCTCCTCGAGGCTAAATATTAACTTCTCACTTTAGGGGTGCATCTTTGTTCTAAAGGTTCTTTTGTTCCTCTGGCAGAATTCCAAGTAGTAGGTACCCAATTGTCTCTGATGACGTCAAAGAGGCTCCCTGAGGAGGAAGGGACACTGCATTCCAAGTGCTGGAAAAGGAGAAAATGCCAGATGAAGGCCAGTTTCTAATTACCTAAGTGCCTGCCCTGTTACCTGTAAGGGAGGATGCTACTAGAATTTCAGAACTGCATCTTTTGTGCTCTCTCTACCGCTTTTATGATGCCCTCTCCACATTTTTTAAAAATAGGCCTTTTCTGTCAAATGAGTCTGCAAGTTGCTAGAGCGTTCTGTCAGATTTTTGCATTTCTCACCCCAGTTCCAGGCCTGGCATTGTCAGGATTACCCAGCAAAGGCCCCCTCTCCAACTAGTGCTTCTACAGGAGGTTTTTCATCTACTGCTCCGGTCAAGTGGGGGAGGGGGCTGGGGAGATTTCAGAACTAACCCTCCCGATCATAGGACCTGCCGCTTTTCTGGGGGTGGAGGTGGGGAGGGGAACGCAAGGACGGGGGACACAAGTGTTAACAATTCACCATCACTTTGCTCATCTCCTCAGGGTGAGAGGACACATGAACAGAAGGCATCTGGCCTTGCTGCTTCCAGTGGGGTGGGACAGGGGTGACAGTGGTGGAAATGGAGGCAGCCAGCTGGCTTTCACCTTCCATGATCTTGGGAATCAGGAAAATTAAACAGATACCTTCTCCTAACTCCTCATTCTAACTCAGTACTATTTTACTTGTCACAGTCTTCTAAATATTTTTCCTTAAAATACAAATAATATGCAAATTGTTCCTTAGTTTCTAAGTTACGTTGGACTTTCTGCAATTTAATGGACTGTAGCCCGCCAGGCCCTTCTGTCCATAGGATTCTCCAGGCAAGAATACTGGAGCGGGATGCCATGCCCTGCTCCAGGGGATCTTCCTCACCCAGGGATGGGACCCACATCTCCTGCACTGGCAGGTGACTCTACCACTGAGCCACCAGGGAAGCTGCAATAAGGTCCACAAAAACCCACAAACGAATCTCCAAAGAAAACCAAAAGGTAGAAGTGTTTCCTCTCTGCTTATAATCTGACTTTGAGGCACTGGGTAGATGTTCACCTTTCTGATTGTTTCATTTTATATTATCTCATCTTTATAATTTTACTAAAAAATTATCTGGAAACAACAATAAAAATATTTTTAGTCTCAGCCTGCCAGCTAAGTATCAGTAGACAAAAGCTAGACTCACAGTCACGATCTGTAAAGAAAACAATCCCCAAAATCATTTTACCAAGGCTGGACCTAAGTAATAAGGAAAGAGGACAATCATTTTATAACAAACATGACTGTGCAGGAGAGAACTAGGAGAGATCAGCGAGTAAACAGGATAAGGGAAAAGAGACAGACTGAAAAAATGTTTTGCAAATAAAGATTTGGAAAAAAAATAAATTCACATGCAGCATTCTCAATTGTAATGTGAAAGTCAATAACTCCACATCTTGGTAGGTTAAGAAAAAAAAAGCCATGACTTTGTTTAAATTTCAGTGACAACTAAATAGCAATCTGCTCATAGAATGAGTGGACTGGGAGATACAGTGGATATCCACAGGACAGTGGATATTAACTAATGCTAGTTAAGCCAATAAAATACACACACAGCCCAGGTCTTTGTGTTGTTGCACATGAAATGGAAAGGAAGGCCATAACCTGCTGGAGTGCTGTTGGTCGGAAGTCTAAGCCAATTCACCGGACTTTTGGACTTTTCTGTACTCCCACCGTGCTTTTAATGTTGGTGACTGATAAAGGCTAAATTCAAGGGCACATTACAGAAAAGTGGGCTGCGTGGTTGAGCACCACTGTTGTGTTATTAGAAGCAAAGCAAACATACAAACCCCCAAGGTCTTTTTCGGCATCCACACTCTTCCACTTTGAAAAAGCTGTGGTTCGTCAAAGAATCCCAACGTAGACGCCATATCCAGAAACCTTGCTGTTTTTCAGTCACTCAGTTGTGTCCAACTCTTTGCGACCCCAAGGCCTGCAGCACCCCAGGCTTCCCTGTCCTTCACCATCTCCTGGAGCTTGCTCAAACTCATGTCCATTGAGTCGGTTATTTCTTCCCTTACTACTACTCTTGCACTGTCCAATTCTAAAGGCAGTAGCCAATGAGGCTATTTAACTGAATTAAAAGTAATATGATTCAGTTACTCTAGGCTTATTTGAGATACTCAGCAGCTCTATGTGGCTAGTGACTATATTGGATAGGGCAGATTTGGCACACTCCCATCATCACAGACAGTTCTGAAGGATAGCGCTGCATATACTCTGTACACCCAGGGACAGGGCCTCCTTATTCTTAATATGCTACTGGCATACATCAACAGAGAAAGATCAAGGAGCCTACCCAAGGGTCCACGGCAAATGAGGCTTTAGAATTCAAACTGGCATCTCTGGGACCCTACCCTACCCTGAGGATCTTGTTTGCCTGGTTTGTTCTTCTCTGAACTATTTACTTCAGTGTGAAAAGAGACCGATGGCCTCCAGGTGCAAATTACCTGCTACCTTGGTTGGTTTGAGCAAGAAAGCCACATCACAAGATCTCCCAGTTTAAGCCAGACTACAACAGTGCTTTAATTTCTAAATAACCTATATACTATTGCGATCAACATTAAAGACAATCAGTATTGTTGGAAAGTACGTCCTAATTTTCTTTATATACTTTTAATACGTAAGATATTTTTTCTTTTTCTGGGTTTCATTGCATGGCTTATAGGACCCTAGTTCCCCAAACAGGCCCTTGGCACTAAAAGCACAGAGTCCTAACCACCGGATTGCTACAGAATTCCCTTTCTTTAAATATTTTAGTAGTACTTAACAGCACTGTAGTAGACAAAGATAGTAGACTGTCCCTTGGACTGCAAGGAAATCAAACCAGTCAATCCTATAGGAAATCAACCCTAAATATTCACTGAAAGGACTGATGCTGAAGCTAAAGCTCCAATACTTTGGCCACCAAATTTGAGGAGCCAACTCACTGAAAAAGACCCTGGTGCTGGCAAAGACTGAAGGCAAAAGGAGACGTGGACAGANCAATCCTATAGGAAATCAACCCTAAATATTCACTGAAAGGACTGATGCTGAAGCTAAAGCTCCAATACTTTGGCCACCAAATTTGAGGAGCCAACTCACTGAAAAAGACCCTGGTGCTGGCAAAGACTGAAGGCAAAAGGAGACGTGGACAGGAGAGGATGAGACAGGTAATAGCATCATCGACTCAATGAACTTGAGTTTGAGCAAACTCCGAGAGTGAAGGACAGGGAAGCCTGGCATGCTGCAGTCCATGGGGTCACCGAGTCAGAGGCAACCCAGCGACTGAACAAGTAAACAGAAATTTCATTTTGTTTAGGCCAACATTATTTTGTTCTTAATCAATGTACCCGAACTGAATATGAGGGAAGATAGTTTAAAACGTGTTTACTAGCAGAGGAAATGTAACTTTAACTTTGAATAAATACTAAACAAAAGCTATGACAAACCTAGACAGTGTAATAAAAAGCAGAAACATTACTTTGCCAACAAAGGTCTGTATAGTCAAAGCTATTGTTTTTCCAGTAGTCATGTATGGATATGAGAACTGGGCCAGAAAGGAGGCTGAGCGCTGAAAAATTGATGCTTTTGAAGGGTGGTGTTGGAGAAGACTCTTGAGAGTCCCTTGGACTGCAAGGAGATCCAACCAGTCCATCCTAAAGGAGATCAGTCCTGGGTGTTCATTGGAAGGACTGATGCTGAAGCTGAAGCTCCAATACTTTGGCCACCCCATGCAAAGAGTTGACTCATTGGAAAAGACCCTGATGCTGGGAAAGACTGAAGGCAGGAGGAGAAGGGGACGAGAGAGGACGAGATGGCTGGATGGCATCACTGACTCGACAGGCATGGGTTTGGGCAAGCTCTGGGAGATGGCGAAAAACAGGGAAGCCTGGCGTGCTGCAGTCCACGGGGTCACAGTGTTGGACATAACTGAGTAACTGAACAATATATCTGCTTACTATGTGCGAAGCACATACTAATCGAGAGAGGACGAGATGGCTGGATGGCATCACTGACTCGACAGGCATGGGTTTGGGCAAGCTCTGGGAGATGGCGAAAAACAGGGAAGCCTGGCGTGCTGCAGTCCACGGGGTCACAGTGTTGGACATAACTGAGTAACTGAACAATATATCTGCTTACTATGTGCGAAGCACATACTAACGCTTTATATATGTTAATTCTGTATTAAAAAAAATTTTTTTTTGTACTTTGGCCATGTGGTGTGTGTAGCATGTGGCATGGTTCCCTGACCAGGTATTGGAACCCAGATCTCCCCAGTAAAAGCACTGAATCCCAACACCAGACCACCAGGGAACCCCCTAATTCTGTATTAACTAACTTACTCCTCACACCTAACCCATAAAGCATTATTATGCTTCCCAATTTGGGGAATAAGGAAACCGAGGTACAGAGAGATTGAGTAGCTTGTCTGAGGCCACCAAACTAGACAAGGGTTAGAATCTGGAACTAGAATTTGGATTGGCTCTAGAGGTTGGGCTCTTAGCCAGTAGGTTACATTGCAAAATCACGAAACACTGAGAAAAATCAGTCCTGCCTTCCTAGATTAGTTNCACTGAAAAAGACCCTGGTGCTGGCAAAGACTGAAGGCAAAAGGAGACGTGGACAGAGGTTGGGCTCTTAGCCAGTAGGTTACATTGCAAAATCACGAAACACTGAGAAAAATCAGTCCTGCCTTCCTAGATTAGTTGGCCAGTGCCCTATGTTACTCTTATCAGGAAACATGTTCACTTTTTAACCAGCATGTTTATCTTTCCAGAATTTTCTGCATCTTTCCTTGAGTAATTCTTTTTCATTTATTAGTGTAGTGTTGAAATTATAAACAGTTTCCGTTCACCTTAAATAACTGTTTAACAGTTGATGACAAAAATGCAGTAGATACCAAAACAAATACCAAACATAAAATCGAAGTGTCCCAAATCTGATTCTAAGAGACATAAAATAGCCTCTTTTTTTGGCTTCACAGAGTTACTTTTTACTCCAAACTAGATTTGTTTTTATTTTAGTAATTCCTTTCCAATTGTGCGAGCAACTCTATAGTACACCAAATCAATGCACTTATAACTACAGCTATCAAAAGACTAACTTTCAAGAACATAAAATACAGGAATTGGGTGAATTGGTTTACAAAATTTGCTTCTTTTCTGGACAATTCTGCCTTGAAATGGTATCAGAAACCCGGAAGTTTCATTCTGTAAAGTTTCATTCTAAAAATAGCCACTTAAAAAAAAAAAAGGATTTTCCCCAATTCAAGGAATATTTTTTGGTCTTTAGTCTGAACTCTAGACTGGAGTCAAGAGGTCCCCTCTAATCCAGTCATTTTACAGACAAGGACACTGAAGTCTAGAGAAATGACATGACTTGCGCAGCTCACTGGGCTCACTCACCAGAGCTCACAGGGGGACCCAGGCTCCACCACACCGGGTAGAGGCTGAGCGGTCCCGCACCCATGCGTTCTGAGGCGTGGTCACACCTGTGCACTGTGTACATCTGGGCTGCATCTAAAGCTCATCACGCACATTGGACACGGTGGATTTACACATTTTATGACAACGCCCAGGCCACTGGCAGAAGCGCTATGCTGGGACAACCGTTCATGAAGCTAAGAGATCTTAGAGGGACCCAAGTTACCTGCCAATCAGTTTCACCAGCTCCACGTGGCCCCCCCACCCCCCACGCACATTACACATACACACAAATCCTGTAAATTCATTCTTTCCTTTAAACGCTACCCCTCCTTTAAGCCAACAACAACTTTAAAGAGAAAAGAGGCAAAATGAGCAAAGAAATTGAGAGATTTATTTTAAAAGAAAACTTCCAGGAACGTGCCCTGCGCTTCACCTTGGGAGCAGCTTCCGGCCCAAGTGCCCATATCAGCGATGTCTGCAATCCTGTGATCCCTGATGTCTAGACATCATGATCCCAAAGCACTGAATGATCCCAAATCAGGAAGGAACAGTTAAATGACATCTAGGACACTGTGCTCGGACAAGAAAGTCTATTATTATTACTTTTATAATGGTTTTCAACCAGTATTGAAACAGAAAAAAAGGGGTTTTCTGGCCTAACCAGAAAACATCTATTCCCTGAGCATTCCAAGTCACTGAGGTTGTATTATAAAGAGACTGCTATTTCTAGACGATCAAGTCTAGCATTACCTAACGTGCCAAGAAGAACGTAAACCAATCAAAGGAAAGGATCTGCCCTCCTAACGTAAAATATTAAGATACTAAATGTGGGTGATTTTTTCACTCTTAAGAAACAAACAAAAAGTCTGTATTATATATAATCACACACATATTAGAAAAAACAAACTATTAATTTCCAATCTTTCTATGTAATTGTTAGCTGCTGTTTGGGTCAATTAAATACTAAAACAATAAATTAATATTGCTTTAGCAGGGAAAAGATAGGTAAACAGTTGAAATAATATGGCAGGATGTTTCAATTCTGCCAGACCAGTCACGCTCAGAACCCACAAGACCAGATGTTTCAGGGGACACTTTCAACTCCAACCAACTATGGGAGGACTCTGTGTCTATAACCTGGGTAAACCAGCACCTACTGATCAGAACTAGGATTTCCCAAGGCCTAGCTCAGAATTAGAGGTCTATGTCAGGCAGCAAGTGATATATTTTGGTAGAAAAGCAGTCAAATTTACTAATTCAATGATCCCAATATGTGACTTTTCCTGAAATCAAAAGAAAAGGCTCAGCCACAATAAAAGCAATCATAGCAAAACAACAAAAGTGTTAAAGATGAGACGAAGGGCTTGGTTGGAGAAGCAGTCAAGAAAAAATAAAAATCTTTCTGGTTAGGACCCCAATTATTTCTCAAACTAAATTTTCAAGAAAAAAAAATTTTTTTTCCCCAGAATGTTACATTACAGAAACCGATGAATAAATGGATTCGGCATTCTAACGTTCGTCTCTTAATTCATGAGAAAAAGCAAGCGCTCTTCGCCCAGCTGATCCGTCCCTGGAGGTCTGCCGTGCTTCGGCTGTGTGGCTAAAACCGCGTGTAGGCATTTCGCTGCTGTTGCTGTTGCAGCGGCTGCTGGGCCTGCTGCTGCTGTAGGCGGATCTGCTGGGAGTAAGGGTCCTCCAGGGATTTCACAAATATGGTGGTTCGGGGACCAGTCTTCCACACGATACCGTTGGCGTCTTTCACCGAAGACTCCACCGTAATGTTGTGAGTACCAAGAATGGCGAAGTTCAACAGAAATTGAGTACTGAAGTAATCATTATGAGGCTCAACCCTCTGCTCCATCTCATTGGTCATATTGTCAATGGGTATCTGGAACGAAAAAAGTGTTAAATGACAGCAACAGCTGACATGTATAGAGGGGCATGCTATGAGCCAGCCCTGATGATAAGAGAGCACTGGTTAACCCTTGCAAACAAGCAAGAGGTAGGTATTAACATGATCCTTGCTTCATGAATGAGGAAACTGAGGCAGGGAGGTTGGGTAACTTTTCCGAGGCCACACAGCTAACGAGTGGGGCCGGCAGGCTGACTCCAGGGCCTCCAAGCTCCACCATCAGGCGACAGGGCCTCCTCACTGTCCTTGAGCGGAAGGGGCAGCCTCTACCTTCTCACGCGGGCCCGTCTGTTTTGGGACAGAGTTTAGAACATGCCACCCCAAGTAGGCTGCTGAGGCAGAGTTAAGGGTACTTAAAAAACAACAGATACAGAAAGGGCTTTCTGATCTGCCTCACACAGTCCTTTTTTAAATCTAAAACACACGTCAAATTCTCCATGAGAATGGTAACCTCCCTGCACCAGGAACAGAAGACCATCCTTAGCACCAGAGCCTGGGAATCACTGAGACGGAGCCGTACAGACCCACCTCTGAAGAGAACCCTCACCTTCCACCGGTCCCTCCGCACTGTCCCAAGAAATCTCCTAGCCTTACTGTCTCCCTGACTTGATGCCTCTAGCCCCAAACCCCTCTGTCTTGTCATTTTGTCAAAAAAATATTGTTTTTGTGTCTAAAAAAAGGCATTTAAGTTTTCTGTCCCGGTCACTTCTTCGGTCTTCATCCTGTGAAGACGCCCATATACGTGTGAAATGGTAATAAAACTGGCCTGCTTTTCTCCTGTTAACCTGCCTTCATGTCAATTCAATCTTAGGCCCAGCTGGAGACCCTGAGGGTAAAAGAGAAAGTTCTCTTCCCCATACACTTGCTAGATTAACCCCAACCCAATTTCCATCTTTCTTTACCCTGTGAAGAGATATTCTCAAGAAAGAGAATGCAAACATCTTTTTCAGGGAGTTTAAAATCTAGAAGACAGAAGAACAACATAATGCTTAGAAAATATATAGTTTCCCTCCAAATCCTAGCTAGCAGCGATCCCTCCTTTAACAAACTGACTCCGTTTTTTTTTTTTCAAGATTTTTTTTGGGGGGGTATGGACCATTTTTAAAGTCTTTAATTTGTTACAATTTGCTTCTGTTTTATGTTTGGGGTTTTGGCCCTAAGATATGTGAGATCTTAGCTTCCTGACTAGGGATTGAACCTGCACCCCCTGCTTTACAAGGTGAAATCTTAACCACCGGACTCCTAGGGAAGTCCCAACAAATCAGTGTCTTGTTCAGACTGTCGGTATAATATATTATGAAACACACTGATTATTATATTATGAACACATTGGTTCACTTACTTAGCTAGATATTCAAACCTCTGTCCTTCACAGAACAGAATAACACCTGTGGATGTACCCTTATCTGTACCCAAGATGAAGTATATCAAGAGTGACACTAATTCTAAGAATGCATAAAGAGGTAATCAGAATGAATATTTGACCTGATTGCTGTATGTTTCTGTGTGTTTCTGTTGTATGATTAATTATATAAATGTGCCCTGAAGCTTTGGGTCTCTGTAGGCAGTTATCATGAAGTCAGTTTTCCAAAGACACTGATGTTACATTAATGAAATGAAGTTGCCAGCCAATTCAAGATCTTAGAGTTATCTGTAAGTCATTTTTTGTTTTTTATTTGCACATTCAAATTCTGTAGGATGTTTATTTCCCTAAAGAATATGCCCACCAAACAAGAACTTCCTTAAAAGGACCAGAAATAGGCCTAGGAGGCAACCTGATCCCTCTAAATGGATGATGCATCTTAAGTTACAAACTCACTCCAAGTAACATTACAAAGCAATCATGTACCACCTGGCTTCTTAATATCAGCTTCTTGACTTTCAGCATGTCTCTTGAGAGGAAAGTCAACAATGAAAAGACATCTTGATTTAAATATGTTTTTTTAAAAACAGAAATCACCACTGTTCTTTCAGACTCAAAATGAGCAGAGAGCTGCAGACAGGGATAAGGTAACTATGTAAATTCTCGTTATGATCTTCTGTGAGTGACAACAGAGATCACTGCAACAACACAATAAATAATTTTTTCCTTATTCACCACATACCTACTGAAGGGCCACATAAGGTGCCGCACTTTATGCCATGGAAGTCAAGAGAGGGAGGGAATGAAGACAGAGCCTTCTCAGGGTGGGCCCAGAGCCCCCGGAAAGAGAGAGTCACCGAAGTAAGGAAAGCAGTGATGGCTTACACCAGACAGCTCCTTGGCTGTTATTTCATATCTTTACTGACACCCCATTTTCCTTGCTCTGGACCTCAGTTCACGGATGCCGACAAATAAACCAATCTGGGCATTTAAACAACTCTGTTCATACAATTGCACACTTGTTCTCTTGTTCCACTTACGATGAACAAATCTCCAAGCAACTGGCAAGAGATGTCTATAAAGACAGAACATTTTACATTTGGAACGTTGGTGTCTCATGGGCACAGATTCAGAATCTTAGCCTTGACTAACAAAGCAAGCATGATTTTGGCTAATCTACCTCATGATTTCTCAAAGCAGCACATTCCTAGGTCTAAATCCTTAACAAGAGGTTTTACTTCATCTGATCATTGCATATCAACATAGAAATTTTTTTTTTTGAACATGCTAAAATTTACTTAAAGGAAAAATAAACAGATGTGTTCTTTTGGGGTCAAAGGGTTAAGGAGAAGTTATTCCCCACTCCTGATGCTTCCCTCCATGTGGAGGAACCTTTCATTAGATGAACAGTACCTGTCTCTAGGTGAGAAGGTGAATGCTACTGATTGGTAGGTTGTGGGGGTGGGGGCTGGACTTGGGGTGCTAAGCACCTTCTCCCTCCCTTCTCCTTTGGGCTTCGGGGTACTGCTCCTCCCAGTTTCACGGGGGCAGGCTCTTGTGTGTACTGGTGGGAGAACGCAATTCAGAGCTACAAGGCTAGGCAGTCCTTGCTGCCAGGAACTGAGCTAGGTTCCCCCAGCTCTAACAGGGGTGACACTCCACTGCCTGGATGCTTTGTCTGTCAACCGGTTCAGGCAGGGAGAAGAGAAGTGTTGCTGATCAGCCCCTTCACACCACAATAAGTGCTTTTAGCTTATGTCTACCTGTGTCCTTGGGGAGGTGTAAGTACTGTCTGCTTAACCATGGAAAACTTCCATCAGTGAGTTGATAAAACCCGCATCACAACTCTGCCTCTTTTCTACATTACCTTGTAGTCCTGCCCGGATTTACTCTGCAGCGTGGAGGACACGTTCAGACAGACGGACTGAATTCTGCGGAAAAGTCCGGGTTTAGACCCGTGCTGGACCACCCCCTCTACCTTCAGCGCCAGCTGCTGGTTATTCTGGACCGCGATGGGCTCTGCAGGGTTCCGGGGGGACGGTGACAGGGCAAGCTGGAGAGCCAATACCAAAAAGAATGCTCACAACCGAAAGCAAGCTTCCTTCCAACACACACACCTGTGCTATTCACTGATCACACATTAAAATGGTACTTGCACACAGAGACACACACCCCCCTTTAGTGGCCTGACTGTGCTGGGACGACCAGACAGTTGTACCTTTAAAGTCTATGGTTCCTTATCCCCAGTGCCTCTTTTAAAATACCGATTTTTGTTTGTTTGTTTATTTGAATTTACCCCCAACAGAGGGGAACAGAGGCTTACAGAACAGTAAGGGCCCTTCTCTCCCAGTTTCTGAGGTGGGGCACTTCTTTGACAATGAACCAACTCCAGCAGGGAAATGCACTATGGACATTTTCATGTGCAGTCGCTGTCTCTTTGGCCTTAGGTAATTTTAAATAGACTAAATTCAAATGCAAATGACTCCAAAATCCTAGGATTACATACACCACCGAGTCACCATGGTATAAAAGTCAATTTCCAAAAAAACAGTCAATTTCCAGTGAAAATTTTTTTAAGCCAAAGACATTTTTAACCTCACTAGTTTTTCTTTTAAAAGCATATTAAGAATCCTAAATACACTTCAATGACAGAAAGAGCAGACCTTACTTAAATAAAATGAGGGAAGAAATTGGGTCTTTTTGATGATGTTGTTGAGCCACTCATCAACCCTGGAGACACGGGGCCTTTAGGACTTCTTATCTAGATAATCAGTTTTCCTTATTATTCCTGTCATTCTGAGATGGAATGTTCTATCATCTGCAGTCAAAAACATTCAAACGGATCCAAAAGTACACCGAAAACATTTACTGATACGGATAATCCAGGGAGTCTCTTGAAAGTGACAATTCTTCTCTTTCCCAACAATTTCATTCTTTGAATCAAAACAGCTTTTAACTTTTGAGTGGCTTAAATACTTTAAAATACTAACTCTACTCAGTGACCAGCTCCTCAAAACTTGTTATTCACAGACAAAAGTGCTCTGGAGGTAGGGCTGGTAATGTTTCACTGGACCTGATTCATTCTAAGTTGGGTCTGAACAGGCTGATTAGACATGGATTCAGCTCAAGATCCTTGTGGGCTACTATGATGAATACCACTCAAATCATTCTTGAAGACAGGTCAGAACTCCAGGTACCCAAATGTCTATCACACTGCATTGGGTGCTGTCAGGTAAGAAAGGAGAGGAGAAGGTTTAACTCCGAAATCAGTTGATGAAGGAAAGGCTTACAACGGAAGAGTGTAAGTTTTATCTAAACCAAAGGTAAGATCCTGAAACAGAGCTCTGCCCCCTGTCATCTTCAGAAGAAGGTATTAAACTACCTTAAACCTGAGTGTTCTTCCTATATTACCTTGATGCTGGTAGACTGAAGTTTCTGGAAAAAATATCTCTGAAATGAAAGAGGAACTTTCAGCAAAGAAATGATGGCATTGCAGAGGCATGCTGTATGCTGGGGGGGAAAAAAAAAGAAAAATGAAGTGAAAATAAATTTCCAAATTTCATCAACAAATAGTTATTTTCAGGAAGACGTTTAAAAATTTCAAATGTTCACGATTATTACAAAAGTTAACACCAAGCAGGTTAACAGAGACAACACTTAGGAACTCATACAGCTGTCAAATCACTCTCGCTGAGGTCAGAGATTTATAGCCCTTGGGCCCACCCCACAAGTATGTTAGTTGCAGGTGACTATCAACGGTGCCCGTCTGAAGATGTGAAATCACATCTCATAGCACATGGTATGATAATCACATGGCATGGTTAGTACCCTGCTAGGAGGACTAGTCCACCTCCAATACCTTCTTCATTGCAAACCCAGTCCTTTTCAGCCTTTGGATGTTCCCGACATTTCTGCAGCTCCTGACAATGGTCCTTCTCCATGAGATGCCCCTTCACGGCCCCGCCCTCACTTTTCTGCCTGCTTCCTTCTCCCATCTTCTTCCCTAAGATTCTCTTCTCTTCCTTTGCTTGTTCCTTCAGTGTTGACACTTCAGTCCTTCTATCTTCTCGGTCCACTTGTTCTTCACAGGCAATTTTCTTCACTCCCAGGACATGAAGAATCTCTACATCATGACAACTTCCATGCATGGCAATCTATCTCCTTCTGACACCAGACCTATCATCCAACTGTCTAGGTTTGACAGGTTTAAAAACAAAACCTTCACCTCTCCCACTGTCCCTCCGTAGTCTGTCTCAGTAAAGTATCAACCACTTGTGCACATGGTCACCCAAGCGGGAAACCCAGAGGTCATGTCTGCATCCTCTCACATCTGATTTAAAGAAAACAAAAAACAAAACCAAGCCTTGACACCTAAATAATCTTTACGTATCTGTTCTTCTCATTCTTACTCCCATTTTATCAGTGTGGCCCTTACTTTGGATTACTGCAAAAGTCTTATAACCACCTTTCTTCTAATTCTATGCCCTCCAGGCCATGACCTGTTCTGTTTCTATAGAGCCATAATGTGCAGTCTTAGCTTAACCACTTCTCTCCCATCCCCATGTAAAATTCCTAAAGAGTAAGACTGTGTTCAAAGCCTTGTGTCATCTGCCCTCTGCCCACCTCTCTAGTCCCGAGCCTGGATGTTATACTGCAGCAGTAACACACTGTTCCCAGGAGACGTCATGCTATTTTCTGCCTCTGCTTTAGAACGTATTGTCTTCTGCCGCGAACTCTCCACACTTCCTTACCTGCCTGGAAAACCCACATGCAAGCACATCTCTCTGGCTCGCGCCCTCACCTGTTCTCCCCTCCCTTCAAAGTGAATTACTTTCTTTTTTGTGCTACAGCTCTACTTTGCACAGAGCTCTGCCACTGCACAGGAACTGTACTTGCTTACAGAATCTTTCTTTCTTATCAGGCTATGGACAACTTGAGGGAAGACCCTCTTTGTCAGTTTTCTATTCCTAGGATTCAATAAATACTTGTTGAACTGCATTTTGGGTTCAGAAAGTACCAAATCTATAAAAGACAATTTGGAAAGGGAATCAAGATTTAGTAACCACTCCTTTTATGCCGGCCCAGACAATGCGCTAGGCATTAGGCATTATCTCATTTAAACTTCAGAAAAACTCTATGAGGTAGATATTTTTCCATATCACAGAAAAAGATATTAGAAATCTGCCTCAAATCATGACCTGCTGATTGGCAGCAGTAGAACTTGACCCGACGGGTCTTCTCTTATATTGCATACCTACTGAGCAAAAATTCCCATTTCTTCCATTATATTCAGTGGATTCAAATGCATCAGACTCAAGTTACTGCATGGCATTTATTTAACTTCTTAGGGTGGAGCTTAGAGGAAATACAAAAATATTTTAACCAATATCTCACACAAATATATCTATTTTCTACAAAGATTATCTTTACAACCTTCCTTAGCAACCAATTGTGGTATCAAACAGCTACCTATGTCATTTCAATTCAGCATATACGTACTGACAATCTAATGTGGAAAGCAGTGTGTAAAGCAGAGTATCTAACCTTGGTATCTAATCTGACTCTTTAATGACACATCCTGCCAGTTTCTTCTAAAATGCTTGATGAATGACGAGTTCAGAATGCAGGGAGCAGGAGTCGTAAGAGAGCTACAGGGAGTCAGCACCCATGTGTGGGCAGCGCAAGGGACACCTCCAGGGTGGGAAGTTCAAAGACAGCACTGCGGGCTGATGTGCTGCTGTGTCCAGACCCACATGCTGAAGCCCCAACTCCCAATGTGCTGATATCTGAGGGTGGGCCTCTGGGAGGTCATTAAGTTTCAATGTGGACATGAGGGTGGGGCCCCCGTTACAGGCGAAGAGAAAAAGAGATGAGAGCCTCCTCTCCCTCCAATTCCTGAGGACACAGCGAGAAAGCAGCTGGCAGGCTAGCAAGAGAGCCCTATCACGAAACAAGCTGGTTGGCACCCTGATCCTGGACTTCTCAGCCTCCAGAACTGTGAGAAATGGCTGCTGCTTAAGCCACTCTGTCTATTTTTCATAGGAACCTGAGTTGAATGTGACACTGGAGAAATGGCCAGACAGGGAGGCGGAAATCTGGTGAGAGTGTCAAGTGTCTTCTGTGACTGGAAAGTCAGGAGATAAAGAGCAGGTGCTCAACAGAACCAAAGGTACCAGAGATTCAGCAGGCTAAGTGGCCAGATACACTCAGATGGCCAGGTGTACTAAAGGACTGCACTGGCATCGCCTGGCAGGAACTGATTTACTGACAGTCACACAATAAGCCCAGTTCTTTCTGTTTTAATTGGCCAGTGGTTTTTAACCCTCGTGTCATGACAGAATCACCTGGAAGCTTTAAAAAATACTAATGTCTGGGCCTCGCATAGATTCAAAAATAACTGGTTTGTGGTGGGGCCTGGATATTGATGTATTTTTAAAAAAGCTTCCCAAGTGACTCTAGAATGTAGCCAAGATTGAGAACAACTGCAATCTTAGTTAAACAGTTTAAAAAAGGGGAAAAAAAGAGTTTTATCTGCATTCAGGTAGAGCAGATTTGACATGTTTGTGTGACTATGCAGCCACCACAGATGTGTTAAGTAGCAGCTTTCACGGATTACCATCCTCACAACTACCATGCCGCAAGTACTGTATCAACCCTGTTACAAAACAGGCACAGAGAGGTTAATGTGCTGAAGTCACAACACAGTAGATGCCAGAGACAGACAACAACTCACTTCCACATGAAAAAACCTCAATGAAACAAATGCAACTTGCCATGTAAGAAACAGGGGTATATTTCCGATTGAGCGATTCCACCTCCTCCAAGACATGATTATATACAGACATCATTCTTCTCTCATATTCACTATCAGCATGGGCTGCTCCTGTAGACCCATATTCCTGGAAACTGAAGTTAAAAATTAGTACCAATGAATCAACGAAAACAGTAATTTAACGTCAAAATGTGTCAGGTACTTTCCACACACTCTCATTTAATCTTTAACGAAGTAGACACAGCTATTTCCATTTCACAGATGAGAAAGCTGAGGCTTGGAGACATTAAGTAATTTGCCTTCAGTCACAATAAGTGACAAGCTGGAATGCAAATCCAGACCTGATTTCAAATTATACAAGTCTTTATCACTTTGGTTGTTAGCTAGATGAAAAATGTTTAATTAAAAATTGTTCCTGCCATGAGGTGAAACAGACAAAAGATATCTGAAAAGGTAACTATTAATAAAGCCAGCAGACAAGGGCCAAATAACCAATAAAGATATGCATGTCATCAGATTATGGAAGGAGTTGAGGAATGTCATAGAAGACATCAATCTTGGACAAATCACTACACAAGTAGCAAGGATAAGATGTGAAGAGATGAGAAGTGTGGAGGCATTCGCAGCTGGGAAAATGGCGAATCCAGAGCAAGCAGGTGAAATGCTCAAGAATGGTCAGCAGAGAGCTACCTTATGGCACATGCTAGAAAAAGTTTTATCCAGATTTCTTCAATTTTCTCTCTACTGCCTCAAACCCAGAGATATTTCTGGAAGTATTTCTAAATGCGAAGAGGTGGCAAAACTGCATTCTAACTAAACTTCAACAGGGCTATTAGAAAATGCAATACAGGTAACTATGTTGTGTTACTACTACTCTTATCACTCCCTTATTATCCTTTTAATGCCCACTATGCACAAGGTACTTCAACTAGGTACTTTATAGAGGCTTTTCACTTAACCAACACAACCACTCTTAAGAGACAGGCATCATTACTTACCTATAGTTTATGCATAAGAGGCTCAGGGAGATGAAATCACATGTCTATATTCACACAGCTAGGAGTGAGTCATAAGGGATTTACTCATTCCTAGCTATAAGTGCATGAGTATCTAGCTGGCTCCTAAGCTTTGTTCCCTACTCTGTACTACATCTTAAGTTGCATTAAGACAAGAACCAAATCTCATTTACATTATGGACTTTAAGGAAAACTATGCCACACAATAAAGCATGATGATTTTAAAGTCTCTGACAAAGTGACCTAAGAAAAGGGTGAAAAACCAGAATACATTCTTTCACCTTCAATACAAAAGGAGGACTCCTTTACTTAAAAATAAGTTTTACTAAGATATGTTACAAAATCACAAAAATGCACCTTTCCCAGTCAGATCCCTACTTTTGGCCCCCAGTAACCACTGCAGATGGTGACTGCAGCCATGAAATATATTCACACAGCTAGGAGTGAGTCATAAGGGATTTACTCATTCCTAGCTATAAGTGCATGAGTATCTAGCTGGCTCCTAAGCTTTGTTCCCTACTCTGTACTACATCTTAAGTTGCATTAAGACAAGAACCAAATCTCATTTACATTATGGACTTTAAGGAAAACTATGCCACACAATAAAGCATGATGATTTTAAAGTCTCTGACAAAGTGACCTAAGAAAAGGGTGAAAAACCAGAATACATTCTTTCACCTTCAATACAAAAGGAGGACTCCTTTACTTAAAAATAAGTTTTACTAAGATATGTTACAAAATCACAAAAATGCACCTTTCCCAGTCAGATCCCTACTTTTGGCCCCCAGTAACCACTGCAGATGGTGACTGCAGCCATGAAATCCCTTGGACTGCAAGGAGATCCAACCAGTTCATCCTAAAGGAGATCAGTCCTGGGTGTTCTTTGGAAGGACTGATGTTGAAACTGAAACTTCAGTACTTTGGCCACCTGATGCGAAGAGCTGACTCACTGGAAAAGACCCTGATGCTGGGAGGGATTGGGGGCAGGAGGAGAAGGGGATGACAGAGGATGAGATGGCTGGATGGCATCACTGACTCGATGGACGTTAAGCTTGAGCAAGCTCTGGGAGTTGGTGATGGACAGGGAGGCCTGGCATGCTGCAGTCCATGGGGTCACAAAGAGTCGGACATGACTAAGCAACTGAACTGACTGGATATTCCACTGTATGGATATACTACAATTTATTTGCTCACTCGTCTGTTGACATATTTGGCTCCTTCCAATTTTTGTTGTTATACATAAAGCTGCTAAGAAAATTTGTGTATAGGTCTCTGTAAAAATATGCTTTTCTCTTAAGTAAGCAGGCATACAACTGCTGGTCATATGGTAACTGCCAAACAGTTTTCAAAGTGGCTGAATCATTTTGTAGTCCCAACGATACATGAATTCAAGCTCTTCCACAACTAATTAATACTTGGCATTAGAGGGCTTTTTAACTAGCTATTCTAGTGCGTGTAAGTTTATCTCACTGTGATTTTAATTTGCATTTTCCTGATATTTAATGATACTAAGCATCTTGTCATGTGCTTACTGGACATTAATATGTCTTCTTTTTTGAAGTGTCTCTTCAAATCTCTTGTCAAGAGCTTTTCTGGTGACCCACGGCTAAAGAATCCACCTACCAGTGCAGGAGACACAGCTTCGATCCCTGATCCAGGAAGATCCCACAGGTCGTGGCGCAACTAAGCCCGTGCCCCACAATTATTGAGCTTGTGCCCTAGAGCCCAGGAGCTGCAGCTACTGAAGTCCGAGCACCCTACAGCCTGTGCTCTGCAACAAGATAAGCCTCCTCAGTGAGAAGCCCACACACCACAACTGGAGAGGACCCCCGCTTGCCCCAGCTACAGAAAAGCCTGAGCACCAACGAGAACCCAGCACAGCCAAACAAATAAATCTAAAAAAAAAAAAAAACCTTGTCAATTCTTAAAAATTGGGTTATCTTGAGTTGTACGGTTTCCTTAATATTCTGAGTGCAAGAACTTTGACAGAGTATGTTTGAGAATATTTTCACCCTGCAACCTATCTTTTCATTTTCTTAGTGGCATCTTTCAAAGAGCAGAAGTTTAAATTTTTAAATCCAATTAAACAAATTTTTCTTGATGGTAACTGCTCTTTGTGTCCTTGCTGACCTCAAGGTCATGGAGATTTTCTCTCACGCAGTATTCTAATAGTTTGGAATGAATCAGGTAAGTGGGAAAAAAACAGCCAAGTGGCCTAGTCTGAGAGTAGACAGGACTTCAAAACAGAAGGCCAGGATTTTGATACTGCCTAGAAAAAAAAAAAGGTTAAGTCAATGCTTTAGGATAGAGAAATTTAAAATGCTTTGTTTAAATAGCCAAGACATGGAAACAATCTAAATGTCTATCGACAGAAGAATGGATACAGATGCGGTGTATATATATACAATGGAATACTACTCAGCCGTTAAATAGAATGAAAGAAAGCCATCTGCAGCAACATGGCCCTGAACGTGTCACACCGAGTGAAGTCAGTCAGACAAAGAAGGAGCACTATCATATGATATCCATTACGTGTGGAATCTAAAAAGAAACGATACAAATGAACTTATAAAGACAGAGACTCAGAGACTTGGAAAACAAACTTATGGCTGCTGGGGGCTGGGGGGAGGGCACAGCTGGGGAGTTTGGGAAGGTCATGTGCACACTGCTACCTTCAAAACGGATAAGCAATAAAGACCTACTGTATCGCACATGGAATTCTACTCAGTGACGGAAGCAGGGCTTGGGGGAGAATGGATACATGTACATGCATAGCTGAGTCCCTTCGCTGCTCACCTGAAACTACCACGACACTGTTCATCAGCTGTACCCCAATACACAAGGAAAGTTAAAGTTCAAAAAATAAATAAATGGATATTATAACAGACATCCTTTCGTAAAAAAATAATAATTAAAAAAATAGAATGCTTCATTGATAATATACTGAGAAGTAGGGGACATGGGTTGGATCCCTGGTTGGGGAATTAAGATTCCACTTGCCGCAGAGCAACTCAGCCTGCACACCACGACTACTCAGCCCACAAGCTCCAGAGTCCACGTGCCACAGCGAGAGACACCCAAGGGCCACGACTACTGAGCCTGCATGCCCAACCAGAGTCCGGGCACCACAACAAAAGATCCCACAGGATGCAACAAACATACTGCACACTACAGTGAAGGCCTGAAAGCCAAATAAATCGTTATGTATTTTTTAAAAAATGAAAGCCTTAAAAAACAATACCTTGCTGATTCTGGGTCCAAAATGAGGGCTTCAATTGCATGAGATATCAGTAAACAGCTCTGCTGCTGTCTGAATTATGTTAAGGTTATGTTATACATGATAATAGAGAAATGTACTACAGACTTGACATTTGAATATTAAATAAGGCAAGATGAAAATCACCATTTTCTTGGTGAAGGTAACTATGTTACTGATTCAAACAGTCTGTGGCGATTTTGTTTTTTTTCCTTTTAAGGGATATATGTTGTCTGTAATAGTTCCAGGAAGGGTGCTTCAGAGGTTCATGTTGGAAAGAGGAACCCAAGCAACAGGCTCTGTGGTTCACTCACAAAAGCTCTTTATCTTAGATACAGGCGTTTCCCCAATAAAAGTTAAAAACCACCACCACAATAAGGGTCTGTAGAGTGGTTACCCTGGAGATTCCTAGGCTGGGAGGGATCTGTTAACCCTCCCAAAATGGTATGCAGACTTTGGGAGGGTATGTGCATATATGCATTTTTCAGGGGAGAGAGTCCATAGCATTCATTAGGTTTTCCATCGGGTAAGCCAAATTGCCAGAAATTATTGATTTATAGGTCCTACAACTAAAAATCAATGTATCTCTTTACTCTTTTCAAAAAGGATCTAAGGCTGCTAATAAAAAAATATGGAGAACTAAAGATGGCTTAAGGAACAAAAGTGATGACCGAAACAACTGAATAGATCATTAATAAAGGTGATGGAATCTAGGGTTGTTAGCTGTGAAGAAAAGAAGGTGAGGCAAGAGAGACAATGGCTCTCTGGTGCAAAAATGTTCTGTAATTTAAGTGAGCACAAAGACCTCAACACTGATCAGACCTTGGTTTTGGATGCTCTTCTCAAGAGGGAGAACGACCACCCACCATTGAGTCACCACCTTTTAAAAAGCTTGGTTGAAAACAAAAGTATAATTATACTGTTCCTACTAGATTTCAAAAAAAAAAAAAAAAAATCATTACTTACAGTAGATTTGTGGGCTTCCCTGGTGGCTCAACTAGTAAAGAATCCGCCTGCAATTCGGGAGACCTGAGTTCAATCCCTGGGTTGGGAAGATCCCCTGGAGAAGGGAAAGGCTGCCCACTCCAGTATTCTGGCCTGGAGAATTCCATGGACTATACAGTCCATGGGGTCGCAAAGAATCGGACATGACTGAGCGACTTTCACACTGTAAATCTGTAGGGTTATCTAATGTATATTTTAGTTAAGCATATCTGAAGTATTTACTCTACATTTAAAAGAATATTCCCGATGAACAAGAAATATCAGGCAAGTTTAGGATACAGTTCTACATTCCTCAAAGTTGCCGAATCAGCATCAAAAGATGCCTGATAAAGATCCCCATATCGGGAAGCAAGGCTTCGGAATTCTTCCATGGACAGCTTCATCTATAAAGAAGGAAAAATATCAATTATGATAAATAAACCCACAAGCTAACATTATTGTGTAAATAACACAAAAACTGAAAGCTATGGAAAAAATCCTCAAACAATTAAAAAATGCACAAAATATTTCAACTCTTTTTCATTTTCAAGTCACTCAGTTTTATAAACTGTTGAGAATTAACAAAGGTAGCAAATGAAACCACAAATGGGCATAAGATTATAATAATTTACATACCATGTTTAGAAACAAAAACCACTGCATTTTTAGCTTCTTCAAAGTTCTACTAAAATAAGTAATAGCTGTGNAAAAAAAAAAAAAAAAAATCATTACTTACAGTAGATTTGTGGGCTTCCCTGGTGGCTCAACTAGTAAAGAATCCGCCTGCAATTCGGGAGACCTGAGTTCAATCCCTGGGTTGGGAAGATCCCCTGGAGAAGGGAAAGGCTGCCCACTCCAGTATTCTGGCCTGGAGAATTCCATGGACTATACAGTCCATGGGGTCGCAAAGAATCGGACATGACTGAGCGACTTTCACACTGTAAATCTGTAGGGTTATCTAATGTATATTTTAGTTAAGCATATCTGAAGTATTTACTCTACATTTAAAAGAATATTCCCGATGAACAAGAAATATCAGGCAAGTTTAGGATACAGTTCTACATTCCTCAAAGTTGCCGAATCAGCATCAAAAGATGCCTGATAAAGATCCCCATATCGGGAAGCAAGGCTTCGGAATTCTTCCATGGACAGCTTCATCTATAAAGAAGGAAAAATATCAATTATGATAAATAAACCCACAAGCTAACATTATTGTGTAAATAACACAAAAACTGAAAGCTATGGAAAAAATCCTCAAACAATTAAAAAATGCACAAAATATTTCAACTCTTTTTCATTTTCAAGTCACTCAGTTTTATAAACTGTTGAGAATTAACAAAGGTAGCAAATGAAACCACAAATGGGCATAAGATTATAATAATTTACATACCATGTTTAGAAACAAAAACCACTGCATTTTTAGCTTCTTCAAAGTTCTACTAAAATAAGTAATAGCTGTGAACATCCCAAAGTTTCTTTAAAATGTATGTCCTTTCTCTTTATATAAATATATAGCATGGAGTGAGGTATCATCAATCATTTTGTCATTTTAATAAGCTTTCATAGCTTGTGTTTTGCAGGACAGATGAGTTTATAAGCATTTGCTGTTTGCCTATAAGTCAAACCACTGATTTCTAAATTTCACAATTTTTTCTGATCTCACAACTAACCTCAAAAACCTCTAAAGTGTAAATAAAAACTGCACTGAAAATACGGTTAAGACATGCCTGATTGGAGATGCGACCACATCGCTGAAGGTCATTCCCTAAGGTCATGGCAATAGTTGTGGCGATTGCAGGTGGGGGGCTTGTCTTGAGGCTATTACAAGTACAGATAAGTTGAGAGAAGGCTTGTAGAAGGTCAATCCTGAGCTTTACAAATTCACACTGAAAACTTAAAGGATTCAGTGGTGTACTGGCAGCCTGGGGAATTAAAAAAAAAGATATATTTAAGACAAAGTAAACATAAAAGGAAGATGGTGAAGGGCAAAGTATTTGTCGTAGTCTGTGCAAAAGATCAATAGTTCTAACAGTCATGGATAAACACTTTTAACGGGAGGACATAATACAGAAAGGAAGACACTGTTATTAACGGCACTCTGAAAATCTAGGTTCCATCAACCCTGAGGATCCTTCCTTCCTACATTTGCCAAGATCTTACAACACATGGATCAGCTAGACTGTCAGCACTAAGATACCATATAAAGGATGCTTCATGGACATTACCACTCTCTCCAGATTCCCTTATTACATTCCTACCTTTCTAACCTGAAATTTTCATGCTGGAATCATTAGCAGAATGTTTAAAAGGTGGGAGTGGGGAGAAAAGGAAGGTAAGGGCAGGAGAAATATACTGTTAGACAGTCACTGCTTAAAAAGCATGTTGCTGGTAGAGCTGAGGCAAGGGACAGCCAGATTACGTGGGGCCTGCGAACAACAGGCAAAGTTCTGGATTATGTTTTAAACGTGGTAGAAAGGCAGTCTCAACATCAACAAACAAAGCATGTTGCCTCACGCTGCTTTCTCCCATGACTAGTCCAGGTCAACTTTATTTTACTTATTTTTAAAACGTATTTATTCCTGGCTGCACTGGGGCTTCGCTGCTGCGCATGGGCTTCCCCTGGCGAGCAGGGGCTACTCTAGCTGCAGTGCGCGAGCTCCTCATTGTAGTGGCTTCCGCTGCAGGGCACGGGTTCCCGGGCTCGTGGGCTCCGGAGCTCTGGCTCAGCAGCCGTGGTGCACAGGCTTAGTGGGATCTTCTCAGGCCAGGGATCGAGCCTGGCCCCCTGCCTTGGCAGGTAGGTTTTTAACCACTGGACCATAAGCAAAGTCTCAAGCCCAGTGCTCTGCAACAAGATAAGCCTCCTCAGTGAGAAGCCCACACGCCACAACTGGAGAGGACCCCCGCTTGCCCCAGCTACAGAAAAGCCTGAGCAGCAACGAGAACCCAGCACAGCCAAACAAATAAATCTAAAAAAAAAAAACTTGTCAATTCTTAAAAATTGGGTTATCTTGAGTTGTACGGTTTCCTTAATATTCTGAGTGCAAGATCTCATTTTAAAGAGAATTTCTCATTAGACATTTAGCATGCACAGAGAGGCTACCAAGGAATAGGTTATAACACGCAAGTTTCAATGAAAATGAAGAAAAGTCAGGGATAAGCCTTAAATAGCAAAGAGCAGCATCACCGCGGTAAAGGAGGCAAAAAATTTAACTCAAGTCAGTGTAGATAGAGAACTAAGACAACCTTTAACTATTTATCAGCTGCCCTAGGGAAGAGACTAGCATGGTGCTTTCAACGAAAGGCATATTAAAAATACATTAATTTAACAACAAAGAAAGTACAATGGCATTAATTCTCTTCTCTGACATGACTCACTTAAAACATGTGGATGCTGTTTCTTAGTATCTCATACTATTCTTTCAGCTGGAGAGTCTGCTTAATTCCGGAGAAGGCAATGGCACCCCACTCCAGTACTCTTGCCTGGAAAATCCCATGGATGGAGGAGCCTGGTGGGCTGCCGTCTAAGGGGTCACACAGAGTCGGACACAATTGAAGCGACTTAGCAGCACCAGCAGCAGCTGCTTAATTCTGGAACTTTAAATTTTCAATTCTGGAACCTCAAGGTATGTGACTTGAGGTTCCAGAATTCAGTTACAATATTATACATCTGTCCAAGTATCACATATTGACCTCTGTGAGGTTCTCTCTAGTCTTAAGTGTCAAATGGTAAGTTTTATTACTTGGCAGCATTTGTATTTTACTCTAAGAAATAGCCACTTCCTATATCCTTTACAACAATGTATACTTGCTAGAGTATCCCTCGCAGATTGCAAAGCTACCTCTATATAAAATTATATAAGCTAGAGGTAATAACTGTAATCAACGTATCGAATTCTGTGGTTTTCAAACTTTTGGGATGTTTTGTTCTAACTGTGAAACAGTACAGATTAGGATGTAAAAGAGACTATTTCAATTGTTTTTAATTTCTTGGAGATCTGATTTGCTTTTACAGGAAGATAAATTCCCCTTTCCTCTGCCTCTTATGTTCCTACTTGTTATTTTTAATTTATTGCTTGTCAGTAACTTTAGAAAGGTCAGAAACACAACTAGGTGTATATGATACTGTTATATACAATGCAGACCATCTTATCAGGCAAAAAATTTGCAACACTGTCCTAGCATTCATTATAAAACTGAGAGCAAAGAAAGATGTAGTTATAATGAAAAAGATTTACTGTTAGCCTGGATTTATTTCTGACTAACAAGAAATATTTGATTGATGATATAAGATGGCAACTTTGCAAGTTACTGTGCATCTTAGACTGTGGTATACCGAAGGAAAAATACGCTAGATATAGTATGCATGTTCAAAAACAATACAGAAAAGCTAAACTTATGCTAGAGGTCATAGACTTTAAAAAGGTAGTATCATCCATGAAAGATAGAAAAACAGATAAAAATAAAATTTAGACTATAGCATGATGAACAATGCCAATGAGGAATAAAAGGAATATTATTTACTTTTCTTTATGCTGGGGCTAAAGCTTAAATAGAAGTGGGTTGTAAGGTCAGCAGGTAAAGCAAAAATTGTATATAATCACAATTATTCTTGAAAATTCCTCAAGAAAGAATCACCTCTAGTAAATTTAACACTGGTGAAAAAACAGCAAACTCAGAGCTCTTCTCTACTGCTTACTCTGGGGTACAAGCTAATGGAAAAAATTGCTCACTATTTAATCTGCTATTTTGCTTTCCTATTATTGAAATAGCTTATTTTTTTCTTCATTCTTGTCTTTTGTTTTCTTGATTTTTTTAAAAAAAAGCCTAAGCACTAGTGCTGAGCTGCTTTAATCACGTCCAGCTCTGTGAGACCCAATGAGCTAACTAGCCCGCCAGGCCCCTCCATCCGTGGGATTCTGCAGGCAAGAATACTGGAGTGGGCTGGCACTTCTTTCTCAAAGAAAAAAAAAAAAAAAATACTCTAGGAAACAGGAGAACCAAAAATAGACTGATTCTTCCAAGGATTGAAGCTTAGCTTTGAATCAGCTCAATCCTTGGTTGGATTAAGTAATTTGCCCATAGCCTAACTGCCCTCCAAAAGCAAATATAATATAATTACTATAATTTTCACACTCACTGTCCAAAACTAAATAAAAAATAACTAAGCACACAACAAAGACAAAATTCCTCAAACCAAGAGGGGGAAAAAGTGTCAAAGACACAAACCATAATAGATTCAGATAATGGACATATATGAATTTCAAGATAACTATAACTAGCATATTAAAGAATTTCAATGACAAGATAGAGGATCCTAAAGAAGAACTACAAAATATAAAACAATCAAATGGAAATTTTGAAACTGGAAAAACACAATAAATGAAATTAAGAACTTAATGAATGAGTTTAATATATCAATTAGATACAATGTAAGTGAGAATTACAGGAATGGAAGACAGGCCAGAAGAAAATATTGAACTAAGCATGGAGAGATAAAAAAGCAAAACATACAGAAGAGAATGGAGAGAGAGATGAGATTTGGTAAAAAGAATTAACAAAGGGGTACTTGGAGTCATTGGCTGAAGAGATAATGGCAAATGTTCCATAACTGACCAAAGTCATCAAGCCATATATTCAAGAAGTACTGTGAACCCCAAAAGGCACTTATACTGATAGGGGTATAAACTGGAAACCACCACAGGCAACTTTTTGGCAGTATTTATTAAAGCTGAACTTAAACATATAACACCATCCAGGAAATACACACACTTCTACCAAAAGATGTGCAGAGAAAGTTCATAGGGAAATTACTTTAAATAGCCCCATTCTGGAAATAACTCAAATGATGATCAAAAATAAAAGATAAACAGACTGTTATAACAGTCATCCAAAAGAATATTATGATGATATGAAATGAACAAACTACTGCAATATGTAATCAAGACCATTACTGTATCACACAAATATAAAGCTGAGCAAAGAAGCTATAATCAAACACTGCATGATTTCTTCAATGATAATGAAAAACAAGGCAAGACTACTCTATAATTTTAGGAACCAAGTGATTTCTGTAGAAAAAGGTAAAGGTAGTGACTTGAAGGGAAAACATTTCTTAGAGTGACTGTGACTGAAAAGATATGTGCAGCTCGTATTACCTACAAAAGACTGGTATTTAGGATATACAAAATGAAAGGACAACCTACTGAGTGGAAGGAAATATTTGCAAATCATATATTTAATAAGGGGTTAATATCCAAAATACACTTAAAAACTCATACAACTCAGTAGTAAAAAAAAAAAATTCTGATTAAAAAATAGGCAGAGCTCTGAATAGACATTTTTCCAAAGAAGAACATAGATGGCCTCAGCATCACTAATCGTCACGGAAATGAAAAT
>SJYX01009456.1:388371-415369 GCA_006410675.1 Oreotragus oreotragus
GGGAGAGGGCGAAGGTAGGATGATTTGGGAGAATGGTATTGAAACATGTATACTATCATGTAAGAAATGAAGCGATACAGGATACAGGATGCTTGGGGCTGGTGCACGGGGATGATCCAGAGAGATGATATTGGGTGGGAGGTGGGAGGGGGGTTCAGGATTGGGAGCTCGTATACACCCGCGGCAGATTCATGTCAATGTATGGCAAAACCAATACAGTATTGTAAAGTAAAATAGAATAAAAATTAAAAAAACCCCACTATATTGAATATTTGAAAGTTGCTAAGATAGTACATCTTAAAAGTCCTCTTCACAAGAAAAAAAAATTAGCAACTATATATGTGACAGATTTTAACAATCACCATCTTATTGTAGTGATTTCACAATAGATAAAATATCAAATCCTGTTGCACATCTGAAACTAATACTAATTATGTTCTATAATAAGCAAAACTCAAATATGCAGATATATAAAGTTTAATTGTATTAATTACTCCAATCATAACTTCCAGAACATACCAAGGGGGTAAATGTAGAGTAATAAGAACTCTTATACACTGCTGCAAATACTGTAAATTTAAAACCACTATGGAAAAACTCCTGGTATCAGCTAGTCAACTGAAGATGCACATAACTTATGCAATTCTACTCCAAGGTAGTACTTTAGATTCGTATCTTTTAATAGGAGCAGGAATATCCTCAGCATTTCAGAAAATTCAGCATCTCCAGTCAATGACCGTTAGGCTAGCAGCAGTCTCTCCAACCACTCCATCACTGGGACAAACAGAAACATCCTCACATACTTCTAAATTGGAGCAGGGGGCAGATACACAGTTCTGACTGAAGTATACTGCTCTAGAGAAGAGTTTGCAGCCTCAGTATACTAGTGACATTTTGGAATAGTTCTCAGATTTTGAGGGGAGCTGTCTTGTGCTTTGTTGGTGTTTAGCAGTATCTTTGGCCTTTATCCACTAAATGCCAGTTAACACCTAGTTGTGATAACCATAAATGACTCTAGACATTGCAAAATGGAGCTAAAATCATCCCCAGTTTAAAATCAGTGTCCTAGAGACATCTTTTCATAGGTGCATCAAAATATGTCCAAGAACGTTCATAGCACTAATGCTTTAGCAGCAAAAAAATGGGAAAAAAAAAAAATTTCCATCAATATTAAAATAAACTGACATATACAGCAATGAAACTGACCTATAACTTTATGGAACAAGATGGATGAATCTTAGGAATATAATTTAGATAACCAAAATGAGTCACAAAAAACACATGATTTCTTTTCATATAAAATTCAGAAACAAGCAGCATAAAACAGTACCTTGTTTAAAAGCAAAGCATGTTAAAAATGTAAAGATTCAGGATGGTGGTTACCTTGGTAAGGTAGGAAGAGGTACACAAGCATGGAGGGGCACACACGAACTTTACGAACGTCCCATTTTCTAAACTGAGGGCTAGTTCAGTTCAGTTCAGTCGCTCAGTCGTGTCTGACTCTTCACGACCCTGCAGCACACCAGGCCTCCCTGTCCATCACCAACTCCCAGAGTCCACCCAAACCCGTGTCCATCGAGTCGGTGATGCCATCCAACCATCTCATCCTCTGTCGTCCCCTTCTCCTCCTGCCCTCAATCTTTCCCAGCATCAGGGTCTTTTCCAATGAGTCAACTCTTCACATGAGGTGGCCAAAGTTTTGGAGTTTCAGCTTCAACATCAGTCCTTCCAATGAACATCCAGGACTGATCTCCTTTAGGATGGACTGGTTGGATCTCCTTGCAGTCCGAGGGCCTCTTAAGAGTCTTCTCCAACACCACAGTTCAAAAGCATCAATTCTTTGGTGCTCAGTTTTCTTTACGGTCCAACTCTCACATCCATACAGGACTACTGGAAAAATCATAGCCTGACTAGTCGGACCTTTGTTGACAAAGTAATGTCTCTGCTTTTTAATATGCTGTCTAGGTTGGTCATAANGTTTCAGCTTCAACATCAGTCCTTCCAATGAACATCCAGGACTGATCTCCTTTAGGATGGACTGGTTGGATCTCCTTGCAGTCCGAGGGACTCTCAAGAGTCTTCTCCAACACCACAGTTCAAAAGCATCAATTCTTCGGTGCTCAGTTTTCTTTACGGTCCAACTCTCACATCCATACAGGACTACTGGAAAAACCATAGCCTGACTAGTCGGACCTTTGTTGACAAAGTAATGTCTCTGCTTTTTAATATGCTGTCTAGGTGGGTCATAACTTTTCTCCCAAGGAGTAAGCGTCTTTTAATTTCATGGCTGCAATCACCATCTGCAGTGATTTTGGAGCCCAGAAAAATAGTCAGCCACTATTTCCATGTTTCCCCATCTATGTGCCATGAGGTGATGGGACAGGATGCCATGATCTTAGTTTTCTGAATGTTGAGCTTTAAGCCAACTTTTTCACTCTCCTCTTTCACTTTCATCAAGAGGCTCTTTAGTTCTTCTTCACTTTCTGCCATAAGGGTGGTGTCATCTGCATATCTGAGGTTATTGACATTTCTCCCGGCAATCTTGATTTCAGCTTATGCTTCCTCTAGCCCAGCGTTTCTCATGATGTACTCTGCATGTAAGTTTATACTTGGATATTTGATATCTTTATACACCCTACATAATATATAAATATAATACCTATTCAATGATTGCTAAAATGGTTCCTCTAATCATGCTTTCCCACTCCCATCCCAGTCTCCACAACTTGTGTAATCTCCCTTAAAGTGTGGACAGAACCTGTAACTTGCTTCTAATTAATGGAATATGGAAAAAGTAATAGATTGTGAGGATGTAATTTAGGTCCCTAATGATCTGACTTTATACTCATCAAAAGGGAGATTATTCTGGGTAGATCACTCCTCATCAGGTAAGTCCATTAAAACAAAGTCTTGAAGGTAAGAGGTATTCCTGCTGGCCTTGAAGCTTCCACAAGTCTCACAGCTATGAGGACATGAATCCTGCCAACAATTACATGAGTTTAGAAGGGGACCCTGCACCCAAGTCCCAGACAAGACTGGCCCTGGCTGACACCTGGACCACAGCTCTGTGACAACATGAGCAGGGAACTCAGTTAGGTCATGCCTGGACTTCTGACTCATGCAAATGGTGAAACAGTAAATAATAAATGGGTCCTGTTTTAGGCCACTAAATTTGTGGTAATTTGTTACACAGCACAGAAAGCTGATACAAACACTTTTTATGAATTTTATTCCTAAGAAGCAAGGTAACTATCATTAATCACTCTACTGGGAAATCAGACACCCAACATTGCTATACCACCTCCAACAAGCACAGAATTCTTAACTTCTGTTTAGTTTGGTTGAAGAAGGTTTAAAAAGCATAATCATCACAGCTGCTGCTGCTGCTGCTAAGTCACTTCAGTCGTGTCCGACTCTGTGTGACCCCATAGACGGCAGCCCACCAGGCTACTCCGTCCATTGGATTTTCCAGGCAAGAGTACTGGCGTGGGGTGCCATTGCCTTCCCCGAATCATCACAGCTGACAACCTCAAATTAGATCATTCATGTGTCAAGGAACAAAAGGGCAATTAGGCTTCCCTGGTCGCTCAGCTGGTGAAGAATCCACCTGCAATGCAGGAGATCCCAGTTTGATTCCTGGGTCAGAAAGTTCCCCTCGAGGAGGCACAGGCTGCCCACTCCAGTATTCTTGGGATTCCCTGGTGGCTCAGATGTAAAGAATCTGCCTGCAATGTGGGAGACCCGGGTTTGATCCCTGGGTGGGGAAGATCCCCTGGAGGAGGGCCTGGCAACCCAGTGCAGCATTCTTGTCTGGAAAATCCCATGGACAGAAGAGCCTGGTGGGCAACAGTGCATGGGGTCGCAAAGAGTTGGACCAACTGAGCAACTAAGCACACGCTCAAATCATCTCTGTTAAAAAGACAGAAAGCTATCACCAAATCCACACTTGTCTAAAAATCTTCAAAAAAACCACCCCAAACTGTGATAGCATAGTATTTATAATCAGAAATGTGAGAAGTTCCAAATGACTGTTTAGGCTTATACTTCCTTCCTCTTGAGACTACTCTCAAGTGAAGAATTATTTCCTGATTCTTTTATCCTCGAAGCAGTGTTTGGCACATAGCAAGCGCTTACAGCTTGCTGAATAAAGGAACTCCATCAAAAGATGATTTGAAGATCAATAACCTGCCTTCGGTCACAATGTGTTAACTGCAGAACAGAGGCTAAGACAAGGGTTTTTTGTCTGTCAGTTGGCTGCTTTCTTCCTATATCGGAATTCACTTCTTAATTACTGCCAAACCTCATTAAACACACATACCACACAAATCATTAGGACTATTAAGTATTCAATAAGATTTCTTTCATAATATTAATTCTACCTGGCTCACTATTTTGTTAGCCTGTATCACAGTTCCCATCATTCACTGTCCTAAATGATTAACAATTTTCTGCTCCACATCAACTAGAAAATGAAATAATTCTACTGACTAGAGCCAGTAACAGTACTTTTAGATTTTCTGAGGTATTTATTAGCCTCATATAGGCAACAACGATCTTTTCCCAGGATGATCAAGGGAAGAGAACCACAGAAGTCAATGCTCCCCCTTAAGATGGAGGGGAGCCACTCCTATATCCCTGTTTTAAAACAGCAGTCGATCAATCCCAGCCCCTAGAATCATTCCTCAAAAGATATGCACCCATAGTTACCTGAACAGTCTGTCTCTTGTGACATGTTTGTTCTCTGTTCTGTTTGCAACACTTCTCTCTGAATGGCTCACCATTAAAAACATTTTAGATTATGTGATGAATATAAAACAGGTACCAAAAGTTTTATGGCCCCATCTTTACACACATAATTTTTAAAGTCAAGTGACAATACTTTAAACATGCTTAAGGGTGATTACACAAACTTTATACTCTTCAAGGGAAAAAGTCCTTGCATTAATATATAAAATGCACATTCTAGGAAACAGGCACTTGCTTAAGGAATAGAACTGGTTTCAAGAAAATGTTAAGGATCTGCTCTCTCTGTACCCCTCTTTCTTTCTTGGCAGAAAAAAAAAAATTGAAATGGTAGTAGCTGGCTGATTGTTAATTTGGAATGGGAAGACATCACAGAGGGATAAAAGGTGAGATACTGGCATCCTAGATAATTTCTTTATTTACAAAATAAGAAACTCTAGTAAGTAGCTCCCAGGTATGAGATGGGGTGGAGGGTTCACACTTGACAACAGTAGTGATCCAGGTTGGGGTCGTACTCAACCTAGGAGTCCGGAAAGGGGGATTCCACCTTCAGTTATCCCTCCTGTATGGATTCAGCAATTCTCTTCACATGTGTACCTGATACTTGATAAAACAAAATGATAAATGTTCGTCAATCTAGGAACTGTGAAAAGTTGGGGAGGGGTTAATGATCTACTTCCAGGTCCTATTAATCATTTAATACTACCAAATACATGTGTACCAGCAAAATTTTCAAGGTTAAAAGAGAATAGTCCCAAAAGAAAAGAGAAACCATTCTCACAAGTAATCGTCACCAAAGGAGAATTAAGCGCACTTACTGTTAAGGAAGCTATCCCTTTGTGGTAGAATTTTAAAGACTCAGCAATGCAAGAAAGTGCTGAACTATAATTCTCTTCTTGTAACCCAGTGAGGCACTGTTCTGCATGTGAGAACTCCTTCAAACTATTCAGCCAGAAGTAAAAATGTTCTGAGGCAACCTGAGTCAGCAAACTCTGATAAAGCTCTCTGGCCATGTCATGATTACCCTAAAAAAAAAAAGTAGGGGAGGGAGAAATGGAGGGGCATGATGAGATTCTTACACTTGAATTGGTTGATGTAGCAGCTAAAAGAGAAATTCAAACCTTGGATAAAGTTTTAGCAATCATTCCTCACATTATATAACTGTGTGAGACTCCGTCAAAGTAGTTCTTCAGAGAAAATACCAGTGCTGAGCCACTTTTATGTAACATAATGCCTGAAGTTCTGTACCAAAACAGTTCCAAAGAAAAAACGAATGGCGTTATCTATAACCCGAGTCTAGAATTTTAGTTCAAGATTTAGAAAGTATAAATTCTTATTGTCTTTCATTTTCGTCTGAGCTATTTAGTGGGGTGGGGGAGAAGTCCAGTTAAGTTCCATCAAGTATTACTGTGCCATCTGGAAATGACTGACGGAGAGGGAGGGAGTTGAGGGGGGATGTGAATGCCTGTTAATGCCTGGGGGCGAGGGATGCTCACTGTCCTGCCCAGTATAAGAATAAGGTGGGAGAGAAAAAGGGAAGAAAGATGTGGGAAGCTGAAAGGGGAGGAAAGAAACACGAATGGGAAGGAGCTGTGTTTCCGAGAGCACATGGTAAACTGAAAGCGCTGCTAACACCCTACAGCCGGAAAGCTCCTATTTCTGGAATTCCCGTGGAATCTCTCCCTAACAATGTATATATTGTTCTCATGTGTATATGTTAAAAATTAGGTCCTTTCCTTCATCATCTTTTAATCCCGTGACTAAAAAGTACTTCCACCTTTATCTTTAGTTCTGACTAGGAGCAACAATCACACAACCTAAAGGTTCGTAATCTGCCCTTTTCACCAACCCGGTTCGCACAGAAGGACAGTACGCACCATTCGGGAGGCCTGTCTGGCGATCCGGTAGACAGTCCATCCGTTGGAAACACTTTCAAGCTGCCGCTTTATTACCGCCTTCACTTCAGCAGACAGTGCTTTCTGACTGGCTACAAAAATCACAGTGGCCAAGCTCACCTAACGTCGAGCAAGAACAAAGTCAAGAGAATCGCTGACTCTATCCGATGTCACAGATAACTTTACCCAGAAGGGTGAAATGCTAATTAAAGTCTACTGAAAAATAGCAACATTTGTCTTCCTTTGACACTTACTAAATTTCCACTTTATTCCATTACTCAGAACATTGTGTATAACAACAAATAATTAGAAACAATGCCCAATAATATGGACAAACTATGATATTGATATAATCACACCATGAAAAACTATAGAGTAGTGAAATGGATAAACCAGAAATACTCAATATAGAATCAATATAGACTCACATAGAACAGGAAAAATGCAAAAGATCACAGGTAGTACGATAACATATAAAGTTAAAACATACAAAAAACCTTGCATTTCACGTAGGATATATACTAAGGCAGTAAATATAGAACAATACGTATGGGAATGACAAACACCAGTTTTGGGGATAGTGGTTACCTATCCTGACAGAAAGGAAGAAAACACCATCATGGAGATACATAGGCAGGTACAAGTCAACTGTACCAGCAACACTTGTTTCTTAAACTAAGTGACGGATGCAAGACCTCTCATCACATTATTCCTGATGTGTTTTTTAATATTTCCTGTCATAATTTAAAGTTGCTTTTAAAATAGTACTAAGCAAAAAAAAAAAAAAGGGATAAAGAACATTAATTGAAAATGCTGCTTCAATGAAAAGCAGACTTGGCTACCTGCTTCTCAGTATTCCAAAGCAAACACATACAAGGATCCATACATACTGTGATAAATGCATGGTTTCCACGACCACTGACACTTAAAACATCAGGGTAACCTTTCCTGACAGCAAATGATGAGATGGGGGCGATCTTTTACATAATGCCCCCTGCAGGATTAAACATAAAATGGGCTTGAGTAAGTAATTTCATTAAGCTTTTTCCCAAGCCATATAATCAGATGACCACAAACAATGTGGAGAGGCTACTTTGAAGCTTAATTCCAATTTATGCCTATTTAGCATGCAGTCTACTCTCACCCATGGAGAACTTTCAAGTCAACATTATTATACAACTTCCACACCTTCTGTTTTTTCCCTAAGCACATACCTTTTCCAACCCCAGGACTGCAATGAAACCCAAACTGGATCCTCAACAGCTAAAGAGGTCCAGGACTGGCAAAGAGGAACTGATTTAATTCCTCTCATGGTCGCTGATATCACTAGGTCATTTTACTTATATTTTTGGAAGGACCAAACAGGGTTTGGTTCATTATTTATTTGCTNCCTTTTCCAACCCCAGGACTGCAATGAAACCCAAACTGGATCCTCAACAGCTAAAGAGGTCCAGGACTGGCAAAGAGGAACTGATTTAATTCCTCTCATGGTCGCTGATATCACTAGGTCATTTTACTTATATTTTTGGAAGGACCAAACAGGGTTTGGTTCATTATTTATTTGCTTTGTAAAAAAGAGGAAAAAAATAAAAACAAACCCTTCAGTTTCATTTTGTCCTTTGTAATAAAGCGAAAGTATCAGGTTGAAGGCTTTGGCTACACTAAACTGACTTGACAGGGCTTAGGAAGAAAGCCTGGTGGGCTGCGGTCCATGGGGTGACTAAGAGTCAGACACGACTGAGTGACTTCCCTTTCACTTTTCACTTTCCTGCATTGGAGAAGGAAATGGCAACTCACTCCAGTGTTCTTGCCTGGAGAATCCCAGGGACGGGGGAGCCTGGTGGGCTGCTGTCTATGGGGTCGCACAGAGTCGGACACGACTGAAGCGACTTAGCAGCATCAGCAGCAGCAGGAAGAAAGCAGTTTTACATGTGAACTAAACAGGGCTTTCTATACCTAAAGTGGAAATAGCAAAAAGCTCTAGGTCCCCACCCTATTTTCACCTCAGCATGCTCCTGGTCTTAGCTAATTATCTTAACCTGCTGTCTTCTTGGATTACTGATAATCCTCCCTAGACTGGAATCCATTCATCCCCAGGAGGTTTGAAAAGTAGCTCTTTACCAGAAGCTCCTGTTGCTTGTCTGTGGCTGATCGTCCAATCACCTTGTAGAGTTCCACGAGGTCACCGAGCATCCCATCGCCCAGCACAGGCAGCTGCATGGCGATGGCGGCCAGGCAGTGGCACATCAGGATGCGGGCAGTGTCCTGAGCGCTGTGCAACTGAGTCAACAAGGTCTCAACCACAGACTGGCTGAGATGGGGCCTGCCCTTGGCCAACTTCACCATACAGTTCAGAGCAATCTGCATATTGAATAGAAAGTGGACAAGTTACATTTAGAAGGTATGAAGTGAAGCTTTAAAGAAAGTAACTCTCTAAAGTTACTAGGAAGAATCAAGGTTGTTGGTAGGCACAAAAAAAGTCTTGTGGTCCCACAGGGATTCTGGGGATTTGCCAATCACATGGGGCCTATTTCCTTCACCACCTCTTGATTATCAGCTTCTATTTAACAGTACTAACATCTTTATTATTCATCATTATAATCACATCATACCTTTTCTTAACATGCTATAATAAGTCATGATTTTTCTCAAACTATACCTTAAGCTATAGTTTTTACATTCTCTTAGTCCTACTTTTCTTAATTATTTTGTGCCATCAAATATTACATTTCATGTTTAACTCCAATAATAGTCTCATTTCACCTTAAAATGTTTAAATATCTCTAAGATGATAGTTAGGTCAGTGGATTAAAACTAGGGCTTCTATACTGTATAAACTAATATACACTTACACATTTATTTCAGTAATTTCATTAGTTCTTTGTGACCTTATCAGTGTTACCTCAGATTATAAAACTTGCAAAAGTATAGGAGCTTTGTCTGTTTAACTTTGCTTTACATTATCTAGGACCATCATACATATCTATTACAACTTAATAAATACTTTCAACTGATGGCAAATAGGCCAAAATCAAATTTTAACTTCATCTGTCTTTTGGAATAACAACAGTCAAAATACTAGCTTTGAAAGTGAAGATCAAGGGCAAATATTTGTTTAAGCCAGAGGCTGACAAACTCTTGCACTTGGACCAAATCCTGCCTGTTTATGCAAATAAAATTTTATCAGAACATAGTCATATCATTAACCCTTCCCTTAAAAAAAAAAATTGTCCATGGCTATTTTTTCCCTATAATAGCAAAACTGAGTAGTTGTGACAAAAAGTGCATTGTCTGCAAAGCTTAAAATATTTACTATCTGACCTTTACAGAGGGACTGGCAATCTACACTTCTGGCAATGAAAACAGGCATTATATAAAAATAGCTGATGTTTTTACCTTTAAAGTGGCTTGAGCACCTGGGCTATCATCTTGACTACAAAGCACCAGAAGGGATTCCAGGCCAAAGACAGCATCTTGTTCCAGTGCCAAAAGGTCTAGAGAAAAAATACTGTGTTTTTAATGGTCAAGTAGAGAAGATTACATACACACACACAGATGCACACAGAAAAAAAAACATTCAGGACAAGAAAATACAAAACAGCTTAGCTAAGAAAGCAGCAAACCATGTATCGACATGGTGTGTGTCAAATCTTCCAAACTAGCCTAACATTATGCAGGTCCATTTTTACCTAGGATGTAACCTTCTCATTGAAGTAGGAATGCTTTCTAGAAATAATCAAGATCCCACTTCATCTTACTAGTGTTTTAAGTCAGATCATAAAGAAATGAACCCTTTAGATGTCTCATGTAATACCAGTACTGTATCATCTTTTCACTACTTTTGAGCTAAAATTTCTCTAAAGTTGTGTGTGTGTGTGTGTGTATGTATGTATATATAAAATCACATTTAGGTTAATATTAACATATGTCAACTTTGAGAATACAGAGCAATTTTCTGTGTTACATGGTAGATAATGCTTATTACTATGCCAAAAATTGAGTTATTGAAATAAGAATGAACAAACAACTTAAATGTCTTTTGAGTCAGTGTAAGAGCTTGGCAAACGATGTCTGATGAAGATCAAGGTGCTGGAAAACGAAGGTACTAGTCACAAGCAGTGCTGAAGCCTAGTGGGGATAAGAGGGACTGGTGATTCTTAACAAAGATCAAAATAAGCAGTGAAACAGATGAAACATCCAGAATGCCTTCCTGTGTTTGAACCCTAGCATGAATTTGTTTAGGTCAAAAGATGTTAAGAATACAATAAAATATATGCGTTATTTTCTATGCACATCCTTCTTGACTATGCAAGTCATTTAATGCTATAGATACCTAGAGATAAATTCCATGACAATTTAATTTACATTGCTCTGTTAATTCATTTTCCCCCAGGTGAAAACTATCTGTTACTTAAGCCTCTCAATAACTTCGTATGCTTTTTCTCCCCTAAATTTTCTAGTTTTTTTTAAACAAGTGAACAAACTGATAATCACTGGATAGTTATAAGCAGTCTCTGTCCATAGCACCATATGTGCAAAGGTAAAGCAATAGGAGGAGATGGGCAATGCTCCAAAAAACCTTTCAGGTCTGCACTCCCAATCCCAAGGTCCTCATTTTGTTTTCCCAAAGAATTAAGTAGTTTTGAGAAAATCTGCCCTAGGAACATTCAGGAGGTGACTAATAGATAAAAAAGCACACAGCCTAAAAATAATAAGGGATTAAAAAATGAAATACAAACAGGACTCTGGTGAAACTCCACTCTAAAAGTTCATACATAACATCAGTCTTGATCAGACTTACCTTTTTCTTGACAAGATACAGTTATATTAGTTAGGACTCTCACTCCATGAGCTGCAATGCCCCTGTTATTATGGTAACAGCACTCTTGGGCTAATTTGACTAAATCAGAGGATCTAGGGGACGAACCCACATTTCCTAAACGAGCAAAGAAAAGTAGGGCAGATTTAATTAATTTACACAGTTCAAAAGCAGTTCATTTTATAGGTTCATTTTTTTTTATCATTTTCAAAAGAAAATCTCTAACAATGAATTTCAACACAATTTTCTACCTCTACCCTATGCTCAATATACAAAACCATCCCTCTTTCTCCTGTTCACATACTTAGAATAAGTGTATGCTAAGTAGTTTTCTAATGACTAAGATCTAAAATTAACATAATACTGCTGCTGCTGCTGAGTCGCTTCAGTCGTGTCCGACTCTGTGTGACCCCATAGACGGCAGCCCCCCAGGCTCCCCATCCCTGGGATTCTCCAGACAAGAACACTGGAGTGGGTTGCCATTTCCTTCTCCAATGCAGGAAAGTGAAAGGTGAAAGTTAAGTTGCTCAGTCGTGTCCAACCCTCAGTGACCACATGGACTGCAGCCTTCCAGGCTCCTCTGTCCATGGGATTTTCCAGGCTCCCCACCCCCTTCAAATATTAATAAAAATTGACTAAGAAATACAGCAAAAGCCAAGATTGTATCTTGGGCATTCAAATGGATTCTCATTAAAACAGAATCATTACAAGGCTTCTTGTTAGATAAAAACCTTTCATTCAAGAGGAGAAAAGAGAAACAAAAATTTTAAGTGTGCTCAATTGCTGGCATATAGTTGTACTACAAAAGGTTTATGTAAGAATTTATGATTTTAGAGCTAGCAAGGACTTGGGAGATCTTCTGATTCAATACTATTTTTACAGAAGAAATTGAAGCCTAAAGATCTTAAGCATCTTGCCACTGAGATCATATAAACTTGTTAGTTATGCACCAGCTTTGTGCTTCATACGTTAAGTTCTAGCCTATAGTTAAAAATCACACTTGAAATTCTGTAACATAAGGTTTACGCTGTGAATGTTTTTATTTATAGCAGAGAAGCTCTCAGTTATAGGTGAGTTTAGCATCAAGAAGAATCTGAAGAGTAAAGCTAATTCAACTTCTCAGCAGGGTCTTTCATTCCTGTCCTTCTCGGCCCTGTTTATTTTTCCATGATTCCTATCAACTATAACCTTGTCTTTTACACTGAGGGCAATCACACTTTTTGAGGTTTGAAGGGGACACTATTACTAATGACAACAGGCATAAACCAAACTACCCTGGGTAGTCTGGGACATATGGTCACTTTACTGATCTCCAGTTTAACATAAAAATACTAGCGTAGGTAAGGCCTCAGTTTTTTTTCAATAGGCAAAACATGTGAAAGATGAATGATGATTTTTTTTCACAAAGCAATGGAAATTGTAATTTTCTCCATTTTTTCCCCTTGTACTTGTAATATGGACAATGACAACTCATCTATAAATTTACAAATATGTTTTCAACTTGCTTTTTTCCTTTTTTTTTTTTTCTCATTGAGATGTCAAAGAAAACTTGGGGGAAAAAAACAGGAAAAAAAAAGTCTCTAAACTCACAAACCAGCATAACCTTATTATTAGCTTCCTGTAATACCTTAAAAAATCTTTTCCCCATGCATACAATTACAATTTTAAAATTCATAATTAGGATAAGCAGATACTGTCAATATTCTGCCTTTAAAATATAATATTTATGAGCATTTTTCTATGTCAATTGTTTCAGGGATAAAATTATTATTTTTAGGTTTTTTTTTTAAGAAATAATTTACTAAGATAAATTTACTTGGTTCAAAAAGTTCAACCAATAGTAGGAAAAAGGTAAAAAGTTTCTGAGTGAAAAGTCTTCCTCAAACACCGAAGGTTATGTCTCTTGTGTATCATTCTAAAGAGTCCTTACATTTGTAAGCACAATCCTTTCTTTTTTCCTGTTTTATACACTGCTGCGCATCCTGCTTCATTTCCCCCAGACATTATGTCATGGAGACTGTTCCATGCCATATACTCTTTCGTAAACTGCACTGACTGCTGCTGCAGTCATGTATCATCATTTCTTTAATGAGTTCCCTACTGATGGACCTCCTTATGCTACTCCATCTCCAATGATGGACAATATTTTGCTATTACATTAATGATGCTATGAATAACCATGTACNCTGAAAAATAGCAACATTTGTCTTCCTTTGACACTTACTAAATTTCCACTTTATTCCATTACTCAGAACACTGTGTATAACAACAAATAATTAGAAACAATGCCCAATAATATGGACAAACTATGATATTAATATAATCACACCATGAAAAACTATAGAGCAGTGAAATGGATAAACCAGAAATACTCTTATCAATATAGAATCAATATAGACTCACATAAAACAGGAAAAATGCAAAAGATCACATGTAGTACGATAACATATAAAGTTAAAACATACAAAAAATCTTGCATTTCACGTAGGATATATACTAAGGCAGTAAATATAGAACAATACGTATGGGAATGACAAACACCAGTTTTGGGATAGTGGTTACCTATCCTGACAGGAAGGAAGAAAACACCATCATGGAGATACATAGGCAGGTACAAGTTAACTGTACCAGCAACACTTTTTTCTTAAACTAAGTGACGGATGCAAGACCTCTCATCATATTATTCCTGATGTGTTTTTTAATATTTCCTGTCATAATTTAAAGTAATAGTGGTTACCTATCCTGACAGGAAGGAAGAAAACACCATCATGGAGATACATAGGCAGGTACAAGTTAACTGTACCAGCAACACTTTTTTCTTAAACTAAGTGACGGATGCAAGACCTCTCATCATATTATTCCTGATGTGTTTTTTAATATTTCCTGTCATAATTTAAAGTTGCTTTTAAATTGGGAAGATCCCCTGGAGAAGGAAATGGCAATCCACTCCAGGACTATTGTCTGGAAAATCCCATAGACAGAAGAGCCTAGTAGGCTACAGTCCATGGGGTCGCAAAGAGTCGGACACGACTGAGCAACTTCACTTCACTTCAAGCAAAAGAAAAAAGGGATAAAGAACATTAACTGAAAATGCTGCTTCAATGAAAAGCAGACTTGGCTACCTGCTTCTCAGTATTTCAAAGCCAACACATACAAGGATCCATACATACTGTGATAAATGCATGGTTTCCACGACCACTGACACTTAAAACATCAGGGTAACCTTTCCTGAGAGCAAATGATGAGATGGGGGCGATCTTTTACGTAATGCCCCCTGCAGGATTAAACATAAAATGGGCTTGAGTAAGTAATTTCATTAAGCTTTTCCCCAAGCCATATAATCAGATGACCACAAACAATGTGGAGAGGCTACTTTGAAGCTTAATTCCAATTTATGCCTATTTAGCATGCAGTCTACTCTCACCCCTGGAGAACTTTCAAGTCAACATTATTATACAACTTCCACACCTTCTGTTTTTTCCCTAAGCATGTACCTTTTCCAACCCCAGGACTGCAATGAAACCCAAACTGGATCCTCAACAGCTAAAGAGGTCCAGGACTGGCAAAGAGGAACTGATTTAATTCCTCTCATGGTCGCTGATATCACTAGGTCATTTTACTTATATTTTTGGAAGGACCAAACAGGGTTTGGTTCATTATTTATTTGCTTTGTAAAAAAGAGGAAAAAAATAAAAACAAACCCTTCAGTTTCATTTTGTCCTTTGTAATAAAGCGAAAGTATCAGGTTGAAGGCTTTGGCTACACTAAACTAACTTGACAGGGCTTAGGAAGAAAGCCTGGTGGGCTGCGGTCCATGGGGTGACTAAGAGTCAGACACGACTGAGTGACTTCCCTTTCACTTTTCACTTTCCTGCATTGGAGAAGGAAATGGCAACTCACTCCAGTGTTCTTGCCTGGAGAATCCCAGGGACGGGGGAGCCTGGTGGGCTGCTGTCTATGGGGTCGCACAGAGTCGGACACGACTGAAGCGACTTAGCAGCATCAGCAGCAGCAGGAAGAAAGCAGTTTTACATGTGAACTAAACAGGGCTTTCTATACCTAAAGTGGAAATAGCAAAAAGCTCTAGGTCCCCACCCTATTTTCACCTCAGCATGCTCCTGGTCTTAGCTAATTATCTTAACCTGCTGTCTTCTTGGATTACTGATAATCCTCCCTAGACTGGAATCCATTCATCCCCAGGAGGTTTGAAAAGTAGCTCTTTACCAGAAGCTCCTGTTGCTTGTCTGTGGCTGATCGTCCAATCACCTTGTAGAGTTCCACGAGGTCACCGAGCATCCCATCGCCCAGCACAGGCAGCTGCATGGCGATGGCGGCCAGGCAGTGGCACATCAGGATGCGGGCAGTGTCCTGAGCGCTGTGCAACTGAGTCAACAAGGTCTCAACCACAGACTGGCTGAGATGGGGCCTGCCCTTGGCCAACTTCACCATACAGTTCAGAGCAATCTGCATATTGAATAGAAAGTGGACGAGTTACATTTAGAAGGTATGAAGTGAAGCTTTAAAGAAAGTAACTCTCTAAAGTTACTAGGAAGAATCAAGGTTGTTGGTAGGCACAAAAAAAGTCTTGTGGTCCCACAGGGATTCTGGGGATTTGCCAATCACATGGGGCCTATTTCCTTCACCACCTCTTGATTATCAGCTTCTATTTAACAGTACTAACATCTTTATTATTCATCATTATAATCACATCATACCTTTTCTTAACATGCTATAATAAGTCATGATTTTTCTCAAACTATACCTTAAGCTATAGTTTTTACATTCTCTTAGTCCTACTTTTCTTAATTATTTTGTGCCATCAAATATTACATTTCATGTTTAACTCCAATAATAGTCTCATTTCACCTTAAAATGTTTAAATATCTCTAAGATGATAGTTAGGTCAGTGGATTAAAACTAGGGCTTCTATACTGTATAAACTAATATACACTTACACATTTATTTCAGTAATTTCATTAGTTCTCTGTGACCTTATCAGTGTTACCTCAGATTATAAAACTTGCAAAAGTATAGGAGCTTTGTCTGTTTAACTTTGCTTTACATTATCTAGGACCATCATACATATCTATTACAACTTAATAAATACTTTCAACTGATGGCAAATAGGCCAAAATCAAATTTTAACTTCATCTGTCTTTTGGAATAACAACAGTCAAAATACTAGCTTTGAAAGTGAAGATCAAGGGCAAATATTTGTTTAAGCCAGAGGCTGACAAACTCTTGCACTTGGACCAAATCCTGCCTGTTTATGCAAATAAAATTTTATCAGAACATAGTCATATCATTAACCCTTCCCTTAAAAAAAAAAATTGTCCATGGCTATTTTTTCCCTATAATAGCAAAACTGAGTAGTTGTGACAAAAAGTGCATTGTCTGCAAAGCTTAAAATATTTACTATCTGACCTTTACAGAGGGACTGGCAATCTACACTTCTGGCAATGAAAACAGGCATTATATAAAAATAGCTGATGTTTTTACCTTTAAAGTGGCTTGAGCACCTGGGCTATCATCTTGACTACAAAGCACCAGAAGGGATTCCAGGCCAAAGACAGCATCTTGTTCCAGTGCCAAAAGGTCTAGAGAAAAAATACTGTGTTTTTAATGGTCAAGTAGAGAAGATTACATACACACACACAGATGCACACAGAAAAAAAAAACATTCAGGACAAGAAAATACAAAACAGCTTAGCTAAGAAAGCAGCAAACCATGTATCGACATGGTGTGTGTCAAATCTTCCAAACTAGCCTAACATTATGCAGGTCCATTTTTACCTAGGATGTAACCTTCTCATTGAAGTAGGAATGCTTTCTAGAAATAATCAAGATCCCACTTCATCTTACTAGTGTTTTAAGTCAGATCATAAAGAAATGAACCCTTTAGATGTCTCATGTAATACCAGTACTGTATCATCTTTTCACTACTTTTGAGCTAAAATTTCTCTAAAGTTCTGTGTGTGTGTGTGTATGTATGTATATATAAAATCACATTTAGGTTAATATTAACATATGTCAACTTTGAGAATACAGAGCAATTTTCTGTGTTACATAGTAGATAATGCTTATTACTATGCCAAAAATTGAGTTATTGAAATCAGAATGAACAAACAACTTAAATGTCTTTTGAGTCAGTGTAAGAGCTTGGCAAACGATGTCTGATGAAGATCAAGGTGCTGGAAAACGAAGGTACTAGTCACAAGCAGTGCTGAAGCCTAGTGGGGATAAGAGGGACTGGTGATTCTTAACAAAGATCAAAATAAGCAGTGAAACAGATGAAACATTCAGAATGCCTTCCTGTGTTTGAACCCTAGCATGAATTTGTTTAGGTCAAAAGATGTTAAGAATACAATAAAATATATGCGTTATTTTCTATGCACATCCTTCTTGACTATGCAAGTCATTTAATGCTATAGATACCTAGAGATAAATTCCATGACAATTTAATTTACATTGCTCTGTTAATTCATTTTCCCCCAGGTGAAAACTATCTGTTACTTAAGCCTCTCAATAACTTCGTATGCTTTTTCTCCCCTAAATTTTCTAGTTTTTTTTAAACAAGTGAACAAACTGATAATCACTGGATAGTTATAAGCAGTCTCTGTCCATAGCACCATATGTGCAAAGGTAAAGCAATAGGAGGAGATGGGCAATGCTCCAAAAAACCTTTCAGGTCTGCACTCCCAATCCCAAGGTCCTCATTTTGTTTTCCCAAAGAATTAAGTAGTTTTGAGAAAACCTGCCCTAGGAACATTCAGGAGGTGACTAACAGATAAAAAAGCACACAGCCTAAAAATAATAAGGGATTAAAAAATGAAATACAAACAGGACTCTGGTGAAACTCCACTCTAAAAGTTCATACATAACATCAGTCTTGATCAGACTTACCTTTTTCTTGACAAGATACAGTTATATTAGTTAGGACTCTCACTCCATGAGCTGCAATGCCCCTGTTATTATGGTAACAGCACTCTTGGGCTAATTTGACTAAATCAGAGGATCTAGGGGACGAACCCACATTTCCTAAACGAGCAAAGAAAAGTAGGGCAGATTTAATTAATTTACACAGTTCAAAAGCAGTTCATTTTATAAGTTCATTTTTTTTTATCATTTTCAAAAGAAAATCTCTAACAATGAATTTCAACACAATTTTCTACCTCTACCCTATGCTCAATATACAAAACCATCCCTCTTTCTCCTGTTCACATACTTAGAATAAGTGTATGCTAAATCGTTTTCTAATGATTAAGATCTAAAATTAACATAATACTGCTGCTGCTGCTGAGTCGCTTCAGTCGTGTCCGACTCTGTGTGACCCCATAGACGGCAGCCCCCCAGGCTCCCCATCCCTGGGATTCTCCAGACAAGAACACTGGAGTGGGTTGCCACTTCCTTCTCCAATGCAGGAAAGTGAAAGGTGAAAGTGAAGTTGCTCAGTCGTGTCCGACCCTCAGTGACCACATGGACTGCAGCCTTCCAGGCTCCTCTGTCCATGGGATTTTCCAGGCTCCCCACCCTCCTCAAATATTAATAAAAATTGACTAAGAAATACAGCAAAAGCCAAGATTGTATCTTGGGCATTCAAATAGACTCTCATTAAAACAGAATCATTACAAGGCTTCTTGTTAGATAAAAACCTTTCATTCAAGAGGAGAAAAGAGAAACAAAAATTTTAAGTGTGCTCAATTGCTGGCATATAGTTGTACTACAAAAGGTTTATGTAAGAATTTATGATTTTAGAGCTAGCAAGGACTTGGCGATCCTCTGATTCAATACTATTTTTACAGAAGAAATTGAAGCCTAAAGATCTTAAGCATCTTGCCACTGAGATCATATAAACTTGTTAGTTATGCACCAGCTTTGTGCTTTATACGTTAAGTTCTATCCTATAGTTAAAAATCACACTTGAAATTCTGTAACATAAGGTTTACGCTGTGAATGTTTTCATTTATAGCAGAGCAGCTCTCAGTTATAGGTGAGTTTAGCATCAAGAAGAATCTGAAGAGTAAAGCTAATTCAACTTCTCAGCAGGGTCTTTCATTCCTGTCCTTCTCGGCCCTGTTTATTTTTCCATGATTCCTATCAACTATAACCTTGTCTTTTACACTGAGGGCAATCACACTTTTTGAGGTTTGAAGGGGACACTATTACTAATGACAACAGGCATAAACCAAACTACCCTGGGTAGTCTGGGACATATGGTCACTTTACTGATCTCCAGTTTAACATAAAAATACTAGCGTAGGTAAGGCCTCAGTTTTTTTTCAATAGGCAAAACATGTGAAAGATGAATGATGATTTTTTTTCACAAAGCAATGGAAATTGTAATTTTCTCCATTTTTTCCCCTTGTACTTGTAATATGGACAATGACAACTCATCTATAAATTTACAAATATGTTTTCAACTTGCTTTTTTCCTTTTTTTTTTTTTCTCATTGAGATGTCAAAGAAAACTTGGGGGAAAAAAACAGGAAAAAAAAAGTCTCTAAACTCACAAACCAGCATAACCTTATTATTAGCTTCCTGTAATACCTTAAAAAATCTTTTCCCCATGCATACAATTACAATTTTAAAATTCATAATTAGGATAAGCAGATACTGTCAATATTCTGCCTTTAAAATATAATATTTATGAGCATTTTTCTATGTCAATTGTTTCAGGGATAAAATTATTATTTTTAGGTTTTTTTTTTAAGAAATAATTTACTAAGATAAATTTACTTGGTTCAAAAAGTTCAACCAATAGTAGGAAAAAGGTAAAAAGTTACTGAGTGAAAAGTCTTCCTCAAACACCGAAGGTTATGTCTCTTGTGTATCATTCTAAAGAGTCCTTACATTTGTAAGCACAATCCTTTCTTTTTTCCTGTTTTATACACTGCTGCGCATCCTGCTTCATTTCCCCCAGACATTATGTCATGGAGACTGTTCCATGCCATATACTCTTTCGTAAACTGCACTGACTGCTGCTGCAGTCATGTATCATCATTTCTTTAATGAGTTCCCTACTGATGGACCTCCTTATGCTACTCCATCTCCAATGATGGACAATATTTTGCTATTACATTAATGATGCTATGAATAACCATGTACGTATCACTTCTCAAATGTGAGACTAAATTAGAAGGATAAATTCCAAGAAGTGGAATTTCTCTATGTTTTTCACTTATAATTTTGATGTGTACTTCCAAATGACCTATGCTAAAGTTTAACAATTTACATTCCCACCAGCAGTGAAAGAGAGTAGCTTTTGATTAGCCACATCCTTGTTGACACAACATATTATCAAACTTCTGGATTTTTGCCAAACTGATGGATTAGAAAAATATTTCAGTGTTGCTTTAATTTGCATTTTTCTTAGGTATATGTGATACTGAACATCTTAGACTCTTAAGGCCCATTTGTTAGGGATAATTTAGACACACTAAATTTAAGTTTGTTTTATAAACTGTTTATCTGCTTCTACTAAAACTCTAATCAATAAAAATATACTTAAATATTCACTATTAGTTGTGGAAATAATCTGACTTTAGAAAATACCTGACATTTATTTCTTGTGAGCATTACCTAGTCTGGTTGTTTAAGATGTTTGCTTAATTCCATATACAAACTACAATTTAACAAAATTTTAAAAAAGGACAAAGAAAATATCTAGCTTGTGAAGCGCTTGGATGTCATAACCTGGCACACGTGCAAAGGTCTTTGGAATTAGGAGATAAAGGAAAAGAGACATCTTGTATCTAGGTCAGCTCAGTGCAGCAACGAGTCCCAAGACAGAGACCGTGGGCTCCGGTGCTTCACAGCTCTGTGACTTTGGACATCACTGAAGCCCTGGGAGCCTCAGATCCAATACTTGTAGCTTCTGTGCGTGTGCCTCACCTAACAGGTACTTGTACAAAAGACCTCGTATAGGAGGGCTCCTATAAACTGTAAGATAAAATTAATACTTTGCCTACTGCTGCTCTTTCAGTGTGTGATACGAGTGAAGGGTATTAACTGCAAGCTGGAGAAGACTCCTTAAAGTCCCTTGGACAGCAAGGAGATCAAACCAATCAATTTTAATGGAACTTAACCCTGAATACTCGTTGGAAGGACTGATGCTGAAGGTGAACCTCCATTATTTTGGTCATCTGATGCGAACAGCCGACTCACTGGAAAAGTCCCTGATGCTGGGAAAGAGTGAGGGCAAGAGAAGGGCAACAGAGCACGAGATGTTTGGATGGCATCACTGACTCAATGGACACAAGTGTGAGCACACTCCGGGAGATGGAGGAGGACAGGGAAGCCTGCCGTGCTGCAGTCGACGGGGCTGCCGAGAGTCAGACGCAACTGGGCGACCGAACGACAGTAAACTGAGACTGGCTGATTTATGTACAAAAAAGAATTTATCGAAAACACAATGAGTATAAGTAGATCATTGATTTTTTTAAATGGTTGATTAAAAAAAAAAAGACTGTGATAACTCCCCTCATCTCTTGTAGGCATGCCCTTTTGCAATGTGATTTTCCAATTCCTTGCAACAGCAGGTGTTTATTTCTCCACCTATCGGGGCTTGGCCATGCGACTTGCTTTGACCAATGAGACATTAAAAAACAGGTGCAAGCAAAAGGCTAAAAAAGTGCTCATATGTTGGTGGCTTGCCTTCTTTTGGGTGCTGCTAGAATGGCAACCTACTCCAGTATTCTTGCCTAGAGAATCCTGTGGACAGAGGAGCCTGGTGGGCTGCTGTCCATAGGGTCACAAAGAGTCAGACACGACTGAAGCGACTTAGCATGCAAGTATGCGTTGGAGAAGGAAACGGCAACCCACTCCAGAGTTCTTGCCTGGAGAATCCCAGGGACAGAGGAGCCTGGTGGGCTGCCGTCTATGCAGTCACATAGTCAGACACGATTGAAGCAACTTGGCGGCGGCAGCGGAACCCTAAGAACGTGATGCCAACAAGCCCAAGCTGGACTGCCAAAGAGTCAGAAGGCGGAGAACCACGGTGCCTCAGGTGAAAGTCTTTCCGACCTGTAGCTGGTCAATGAGGCCATCTCAGACCATCCAGTCGGTCAAGATGGCAGACAACTGTGGTTTCAAGCCACAGAGTTTTGATTTATTATGTAGCAATAGATAACTAATACAGAGGTACCTCACACAATTATTGAAAAGGCTGGAAAACTAAGTTCAAAAGATGGATAGGATTAAGCTGAGGCTAGAGACCAACCAAAGGCTATAGCCCAAACCATGCATAGAATTAGCCCAGTGAAGACATGATTACTGCTGTTGCTGTTGCTTGCTGCCACAGCTTACGTTGCTGCCAAAGGACCAGATATGGCAAACATCCCTGCTACAGTGCACCCTAGAAATGGGATACTGCTGCGCTCATTGCAGTATCATCAGAATGGATTTTCAGATATCACTACTTTTTGTTGTCACTGCCTTCCAATTTATTCTCCAGTATGAAAATGATTAGTTGAGTCCAGACTGCTGTGTGCACCCTAGATGGCAGGAGCCTTGGCAATAGAGCATCAGGTCTTTACAGCTTCCTACCAAGACTTATATGGTGGGGAATTTCCCTTACCCAATAAGTGAGCTTACATGCTGTAAAGCCATAAAAAAGACAAATGCATAATGCAGTTCCTTAATTACATGCTAGTAAAGTAATGCTCAAAATTCTCCAAGCAAGGCTTCAACAGTACGTGAACCCTGAACTTCCAGATGTTCCAACTGGATTTAGAAAAAGCAGAGGAACCAGAGATCAAACTGCCAATATCTGTTGGATCATTGAAAAAGCAAGAGAGTTCCAGAAAAACATCTACTTCTGCTTTATTGACTATTTACAACAAACTGTGGAAAATTCATAAAGAGAAAGGAATATCAGACCACCTGACCTGCCTCTTGAGAAATATGTATGTAGGTCAGGAAGCAACAGTTAGAACTGGACGTGGAACAACAGACTCGTTTCAAATCGGGAAAGGAGTACGTCAAGGCTGTACATTGTCACCCTGCTTACTTAACTTATATGCAGAGTACATCATAAGAAACGCTGGGCTGGAAGAATCACAAGCTGGAATCAAGATTGCCAGGAGAAATATCAATAACCTCAGTTACGCAGATGACAACACCCTCATGGTAGAAAGTGAAGAACTAAAGAGCCTCTTGATGAAAGTGAAAGAGAAAAGTGATAGAGCTGGCTTAAAGCACAACTTCATAAAACTAAGATTATGGCATCTGGTCCCATCACTTCATGGCAAATAGATGGGGAACCAGGGGAAACAGTGTCAGACTTTTATTTTCGGGGCTCCAAAATCACTGCAGATGGTGACTGCAGCCATGAAATTAAAAGACACTTGCTCCTGGGAAGAAAAGTTATCAGCAACCTAGACAACATACTAAAAAGCAGAGACATTACTTGGCCAACAAAGTCCATCTAGTCAAAGCAATGGTTTTTCCAGTGGTCATGTATGGATGTGAGAGTTGGACTATAAAGAACGCTGAGTGCCAAAGACTAATGCTTTTGAACTGTGATGTTGAGAAGACTCTTGAGAGTCCCTTGGACTGCAAGGAGATCCAACCAGTCTATCCTAAAGGAAGTCAGTCCTGAATATTCATTGGAAGGACTGATGCTGATCCAATACTTTGGCCACCTGATGTGAAGACCTGACTCAGTGGAAAAGACCCTGATGTTGGGAAAGATTAAAGACAGGAGAAGAAGGGGACTACAGAGGATGAGATGGTTGGATGGCATTACCGACTCAATGAACATGAATTTGAGTAAACTCTGGGAGTTGGTGATTGATAGGGAGGCCTGGTGTGTTGCAGTTCATGGGATTGCAAAGAGTCGGACACAACTGAGCGACTGAACTGAATTGAACTGAACTAGAAAAGGAAGCAATAGAGATCCTACAAAACTTGCATTCAAACAACAAAAGCCTTTAAGCTTAAGTGTGTTATGTAAGCAAGCTCCTCATAAGGCATTAATAAAGGCATTTTGGAGTTAAATCATCTTGAACAGGCAAGTAGGAAAGCATTACTGAACTGAGGCAAAGTTTTAGTTTAATCATTTTCCAGAAGGATAACATGTGCATAAAAGGAGGCATATGACATTTGCTTTTAAAATTCACCACTACTTGGCCTTTGAAATATACTTAAATCCAAAGGGCAATTTAAGTCAGAGACATACAAAAGCAAACCAGCTATTTTAAGCACTCTCAAAAAATATTATTTCATCCACATAACAATACAAAAAAGGGCATATCCAGAAAAACTATAGCCTTGAGTTAAGATCAAGGATACAAGCTTTTATTATCTTAGGAATTAGTTAAGAAATCATTTTTGAAGAAATTACTAACATGTAACACTAAGAAACTAAAACCCTTCTTGATTCTAAAGCTTTAACTTGAAATATAAACATGACATGAAAAAAAGACTATTAGCATATTATCCCTATAGCATCTCCTTTCTTCTCTTTACCTGAAGCTATGCTGAAGTAATGTTTGACGGCGATGGTCCCGGACAGCGTGGCAAGGGCAGACAGCATCCCGAGTTTCAGGCTGTCATAAGGAGTCTGCAGGGCACATTCAGTCTCACGGACTTTGCGTTTTCTCTTTCCTTGTGTCTTCAGTTTTGCAGCTATATGGAATTTTGACAGAGCTCGTTGTACATGTTCCAGCTTTCAGAGAAACTGTATCTTTCTTCCACAAGAAAATACTTCAGTCAAACTTGGCACAGCCAAGAGGAACCTAAGGAGACATGTTAGCTAATCCTAGATGGATGTGGAACAGCAACAAAAAAGATACTGGGTAAAAGCTGAAGAAGTCAGAACAGAGTATGAGCTTTGGTTAATAATAATAACATTTCAATACTGATTCACTGATTTTTAACAAACCTACTACACTCATGCAAAACATCAATAACTGGGGAAACTGGTTGTGGGTATGTGGGAGTTCTCTGTACTACCGTCTCCATTTTTCTGTAAATCTATACATGTTCTAAAAAAATACAGTCTGTTAAAAAAAAGTCATGATGAACTTTTTATTAAGATCATTATCAATTATGTACTGCTTACTTCTCACAAGCAGAAGTTCCAACATATTTACCTTATCTAAGAGATGAATATTAGCTGAATATAAATGAATATGTGTGTGTGTGTATATATATACACATATATATATATATTTAAAGGTAACTGAGCATGTANGCAGAAGTTCCAACATATTTACCTTATCTAAGAGATGAATATTAGCTGAATATAAATGAATATGTGTGTGTGTGTATATATATACACATATGTATATTTTAAAATAATTGAGAGTGTAGCATTCTATCTAGTTAATAAGTGAGTGGGCTGTCTCTCTGTTCTTTTCCATTTCAGGTCACTTCCTCTACTCCTTACCTAGGTGCTCTGATGTATTACTAAGATCAAGCTGCTAGTTTTTCTTTCACTGCAGTTAACCCTGAATATGCTAGTGACTGCTGGCTCATCCTAGAATTTACTCTTATGACTCTATAACAATATATATATGGTCAAATAACTGTCCTGTTAAATTAAACTAATTCCCATTCTCTCACAAAGTTTCAGAAGATCAATAAAACTGAAAGACTAGGGAAACAATAAAAAATTAAATTTCACAAAGAGTTAAACAATAAATTTAATATGACCCCAGTAAAAATGTCAACAAAATATTGAGGGGAGGGAAGAACTTAGATAATCTTTATCTAAAGATCATATGGAAAAATAAAAATCAGAAAATATGCAGAACATTCTGACAAAGTATAATGACAGACAAAACAAGCCCTATCAAATATTAAAATATATAATAAATTTGAAGAAATATAATAAATTTTTCCTACTTCATAGAAATCAAAAGAGAACTGGTCCCAGAAACAGATTCAATTACACAAAGAATTTAATATATGATAATGGTATTTCAAATCAGAGAGAACAGGTAATAAACAATTCAAAGTCAACTGGCCAGTCACCCAGAAAAAATAAAACTTGATTCTTTTTTCTTTTTTTATGGCAAATCAAAAGAAACTATAAAAGTACGAAGAGTTAACAAGGGAAAAGAAAATGTAAAAAGATAATTGACAAAACTGGAAGAAAAATTCCTATCAAGTAAAGTGAACAAAGGTCCAATCATCTTTATATTAAAGTTCCTACTAATAAATAGGCCAACAACCCAAAAAGAAAAATCAGTAGTTCACAGAAAAAATTTATACAAATGTTTTAAAACTTCATTCATAATTTGAAAATTTTAAATTAAAATTAGAGTTGTTTTTCACTGATCCGATTGGCCAAGATTAAAATTTAATAATACATAACACTGCAAACAGTATGGGGAAACGCACTCTCTCACACTGTTGACAGAAGGGTGCGTGTGTGTGTGCTCAGCTGCCACGTCACGTCCAGCTGTGGTGACTCTATGGACTGTAGCCCACGGGGCTCCTTTGTCTATGGGATTCCCAGGCAAGAATACTGGAGTGGATTGCCACTTCCTACTCCAGGGGATCTTAATGACCCAGGGATCGAATCCCCATCTCCTGC
>SJYX01009456.1:415948-436664 GCA_006410675.1 Oreotragus oreotragus
GATGTAGCAGATTTTTAACTGGAAGACTTGCATTAGAATTCTGGCTCTGCCACTTACCATCTCTGTGATCTGAGCCAATTATTGAAATCTTTGAGTCTCAACTTCTTCGTCTATAAAATGTGGGTAAAGATTTACATAGAATTTATATATCTCTGGAAAAACATATAAGAAATTAGACACTGGCTGCCACCGGGCAGAAAGGTGGGAAATATTTTACGATATATACAGCCTTTGCTGCTGCTGTGTGCGTGCTCAGTCCTGTCTCACTCTTTGCAACCCCATGGACTGTAGCCTGCCAGGCTCCTCTGTCCATGGGATTCTCCAGGCAAAAAACTGAATGAGCTGCCGTTTTTCCCCAGGGGATCTTGCAGACGCAGGGATCAAATTTGCGTCTGCTGAGTCTCCTACACTAGCAGGTAAATTCTTTATCACTAGCCACCTGCGAAGTCCAGATAGCCTTTGAGAGCATCCGAATTTTGACACATGATTGTATTGGCATTGAAAGAAAGGAAGTGAAATTTAAAATATAAGAGGAGGTGACATATAGCATCTGTAAGATCAAACAGCTACTGAGAGAGAAAAAAGCACTCACAATCTCTTTAAGCTACTGTGCTGGAGAGCGACTGAGCTCAGGCAAGTGGACTCAGCTGTTAGAGGATGTGCCGGCTGAGGTTAAGGGAAGCCCTCAGAGGGGCAGAGAATAAATGGAAGAAAGCACGTAGACGGACTCAGCTCAAAACCTTCAACTCTGAGGAAAGGGAGCAGTGAAGAATCCCGAGAAGCTGCAGTTCAGAGAGTGGGAAAAGCAAGTGAGGACAACGAGGGCCAAAGAACCCAGAGAAAGGAGAGGCTGACGGTGTCATACGGACCCAAAGGAAAGCCGGGCAAGGCAGAAAAAGGCTCTAAGAACACTGGTGACCTTTTAAGTAACTAAGCAAAGGAACAGGGGACAGAATTATATCCAAGTGTGTTACAGACAGAGTAGAGGATGAAGAAATACAAGCAGACAGAGATGCTTTTTTGAAGTTCAAAAAAAAGCTTTTTTAAAACATGGTGATTGTTATTAGGTAAATTACAGTTATAACTTATTTATTCAAATACTGAGGCCACTTCCACTTATCCACTTTTTATTGCCTAAACTGGTTTGCTTATACTGTTTGTATCTAGGAATAAAATTCTCAATCAAATAGCCCCAGAGGCTATGTCCTGTATTTACGCAAATTCAAAATTATGTATTATGACACGCTCTATGTATAAAAGAACAATTAACCTTTTGGAATAATCAAGAAGGTAAGAGAGACATGTTATGTAAGATGATACTAAAAGTTTTAAAGAAGAAAAAACTATCATCTAAAAAATTGAACAAAACATTAGAAAATCTTAGAATGATTTACAATGGCATCTTCTAATTAGTGTCACTTTGCACAGTACTGGATTATCTAAAATGCTCTCTGTAATGACATACCGGTCTTAAAGGTCCAATCAATTCAAAGTAGTAATTAACTGAGCTCATCAAAGCTCCCTAGAGATAGCACATCAGTCATATTTCAATGATAAACTCTGGTTCAAGTCTCTCTTTCAAGGATGTTACCTATTACAAAATTGTTCTTACCAGGACTGTTTTTCATATCAACCAAAAGGAAAAATCTAATTCTTCAAAAGAAGGCCCCGTTTCTCACACACCACCACTGTTATTGTCACTGACTATCTGGTCTGGATTTCTCTCTCTCTAGGCTGGTTTAACTCACTGTTCAGCTGAGGCTCTGTCCTGATTTACTGTTTTCTGGGTCAGCTCCTAAGTGGGGGCTTCTCCTCTACTCTGGGATGGGACTGGCCACCAGGGATGTGTTCTAGAAAGGCATGGCAGTTTATAATCCTTAAAGAGAAATGTCCCATGAAAAATACTCTGTGAAGGGGATTAAGAGGCACAAACTTCCAGTCATTAAAAAAAAAAACACACACCACCACTGTTATTGTCACTGACTATCTGGTCTGGATTTCTCTCTCTCTAGGCTGGTTTAACTCACTGTTCAGCTGAGGCTCTGTCCTGATTTACTGTTTTCTGGGTCAGCTCCTAAGTGGGGGCTTCTCCTCTACTCTGGGATGGGACTGGCCACCAGGGATGTGTTCTAGAAAGGCATGGCAGTTTATAATCCTTAAAGAGAAATGTCCCATGAAAAATACTCTGTGAAGGGGATTAAGAGGCACAAACTTCCAGTCATTAAAAAAAAAAAGTCACGGCATGTGAGGAACAGCACAAGAAATCTGGTGAATATACCACAGTAACCCTGAATGAGGACAAATGGTTACCAGATTTATCGTGACGATCCTTTCATAAAGTATTTAAATGGGATACATTTGAAACTAACATAACATTGCATGTCAACTACACTTCAATTAAAAATAAAAGTACTGTGTCAAAGACACTCTTGTTCAGTCGCTCAGTTGTGTCCCACTCTTTGCAACACCACGGGCTGCAGCACGCCAGGCTTCCCTGTCCTCCCGTCCCTCCCCATCATATGTGCAGTCCATGGGGTTGCAAAGAGTGGGACACAGCTGAGCAACTAACACTTTCACTTTTCACATGGCAGAGATTAACACAATATTGTAAAGCAATTATCCTCCAATTAATAATATATTTTTAAAAAACCCAAAGAAAAATGTAAATGTGAAAAACTTTCTTTGTTCCTATGAACTTATTTCTGACAACCTTAACAAGAACACACCATTCTTGGGCCTTGATTTTAAGCTTTTCCTCCCTTCAAGTTTTTAAAACATTCAGAATGAAGGTACTTCTTTTACAGCTGGAATATTTGATTACAGGTGGAAATTATAATACCTACCAACACACCAGTAAAAGTAGCAATAGAACAGACTCAATTTGCATTGGAAATACCAAAACTCAAAAATCAATCACCAGAGCTAAGACTTGCTAAGAGAAAGAGAAAAGGAAAGAATGAAGAAAGAAGAAGATCTAAAAGAAAAATAATTATTCTTGGTGACTAAGAGCAAAATTCAAATTTGAAATCAACAAGCTATTACTCTGTAAAGATTAAATCATTAGGACATTCTCCTGCTCTATTTTAATATTTTCAAAAAATACACCATACTTTGAAAAAACTATCGTTTGATCATATCCATTTAATTAAAATCAAGTTTCAGGAAAAAATTCTTTGTGGGAGAGATAAATATTCAAAAATACAGTTTCAATTAAAAACAACTAATGAAAAAAGCCACAAGAAAGAGAGAAATCAGAACAAAAAACTCCAGAGAACATGGTGTATACTTAAGAAATACTAGTAAGCTGTGAAATCAACAAAACAGTTAACATTTAAGTGATCATTCATGTGGTTGTGAAATTCAATGGAAATATTATTAAAAAGTTTAGTACAAAAAAGAAATTACATAGTATTAAAGGAAAAACAGTAACTGGTATTTAAATTCCAGATTATCTTAACACAAAAGGGAAGGGGAAGGAATGAAGGGGAGTAGAAAAGAATACTTAAGCCTGCCAAAATTTGCAACATATCAACCACCATACTTTGCATTCTGAATAGAGATACACAAGTTCTTACATTAATATGTTAAGTATAGAGGTAGGCAGAGTAAGAATAATGTTTAATTACCATGTCAAAGTCTCTTTAATTCACTAGAGAATAAACAAAGAAAACCTGATCAAAATAACAAAGGAAAGTAATGAAACAAAAGAAACAAAAAGGACACGTTATAAACAGTATAAAATAAGAGGAAGGAAGTTTAAAAAAAACTGTTACATCAATAACTGTAAATAAGTCATGTTATATTACTAAAAAAGATTCAGATTAAGTCCAAAGAGGTAAATCTGACTATATAGATTTCATACGGTTTTATACTGAAATAAATGTTAATAATATATAATATCAATACATAATACATATATGTTATATACTTATCTATATTATCTAATATATCACATTATATAGAAAATGTGTCTTCTTTTCAAATTCTATGAACTGTTTATAAAAAGTGACCCTACAGTTCAGTTCAGTTCAGTTCTCACTGGGCTGCAAAGGAACTTTAAAATTAGGAATTAATAACAGACATGAGTTCGAGTAAACTCTGGGAGTTGGTGATGGACAGGGAGGCCTGGTGTGCTGCAGTACATGGGGGTGCAGAGTCGGACACAACTGAGCGACTGAACTGAACAAGAGGTTAGCAACAACAAAAATTCCATCAACAAATATAAAAAGCTTATCACTTTAAAAACAGAAACTTCCAGTTTTAAGTAAGTATAATGAGGATGAGATGGCTGGATGGCATCACGGACTCGATGGACGTGAGTCTGAGTGAACTCCGGGAGATGGTGATGGATAGGGAGGCCTGGCGTGCTGCGATTCATGGGGTCGCAAAGAGTCGGACACGACTGAGCGACTGAACTGAACTGAACTGAAGGGGTATAATGCACACCATGGTGACTGTAGCTAACGTCACTGCGTGACACACAGGAAAATTGTTAGAGGAAATCCTAAGAGTTACCCTCACAAACAAAAAAAATTCTTTTGTTTTTTCTTTTTATCTATATGAGAACATGGATGCAAACCAAACTAACTCCATTGCCAAAGGGGAAATCAAAACGGCTCTCAAGGAAATTAAAAGAAGGAAGTGATTTAAAATACAGTCAACCTTCCATATCTGCAGGGGTTCCAAGACCCCCTGCGCTGCTGTGGATACCAAAGTCTTCAGATGCTCAAGTCCCTTCTCTAAAGTGGTGTGTTTGCATATAAGCTGCCTGTGCACATCTTCCCATATACTTTACATCATCTTTCGATTACTTGCAATACCTAATACAATGTAAATGTTATGTGAATAGTTGCTGGCAAATTTGCAGGTGCACATTCAAGTTTTGCTTTTGGGGACTTTCTGGGATTTTTTTTTATTGAATCTGTAGATGTGGAACCTGAGGATATAACCAAAACCCATGAGATACCTAGGAATATCATACAGAATATGTGCAAAATTTGTGTGTTGATAACTAAAAACCACTGATGAGAAACAGAGGAAGCTCTACATAAATGGAGAGATGTGCCATGTTCATAGATCAGAAAACTCAGTACTATGAAGATGTCGACTCTCTCCAAATTGATCTGTGGATGCAAATGCCGAACAGAAAGAATCCTAGCAGACTTTTTGCAGAAATTGACAAACTGATTCAAGGCAAGGCAAGGCAAGGCAAAAGACCTACAACTTTCAAAATAAAGAAGAAATACAAAGGTTAGAGGACCCACACTACCAGATTCCAAGACTTATAGATTTCAAGCTACAGAAATCAGAATTGTGTGCTACTTGGCTTAAGAACACACAGATGGACCAAAGGAACAGATTGGAATCCAGAAACAGATCTATACAGATAAGGTCAACTGATTTCCAACAAAGATGCTGAGGTAACTCAAAGAGAAAGCAGTCTTTTCAACAAATTGTGCTGCAACACACGGCTATCCAAACACATCTTGATTCCTGCCTTGCACGATACGCGATGAAAAGTGAAAGTGTCAGTCGCTCAATCATGTCTGACTCTTGTGACCCCATGGACTATAGCCTGCCAGGCTCATCTGTCCATGGAATTCTCCAGGCAAGAATGCTGGAGTGGGTACCCATTCCCTTCTCCAGGGGACCCAGGGGATATTCCCGACACAGGGAACAAACCCAGGTCTGCTACACTGCACAACAGTCAACTCAAAGCGGATTACATAGAGTTAAATATTAAACTTAAAACGAAAATTTCTAGAAGAGAATATATGATAAAATCTTTGTGACTTTGGGTTAGGTAAAAACTTCCTAGATAAAGCACAAAAATAAAACCCCAAAAGGAATGAAAAACGGTAAATTAGATTTCATCAAAACAAAATTCTTCAAAAGATATTTATTAGAGATACAGTTACAAAGGTGAAAACTTTAGGAAACAGATGATTGTGATAGTTGCACAAAAGTGTGAATGTACTTAGTGCCACTGAACTGGACAGTTAAATACGGTTAAAATAGTAGGTTTTATATTATGTGACTTTTACCACAATAAAAAAATTTAAAAGGCACTGCATTAAAGGCACATACTGGCAGGAAATATTTGCAAAATATACGTCTGATAAAGAATTTGTATCTAGAACACAGAGAGAACTCAGTAACAAGAGGAAAACTTAAAGCATAAAAGATGAGAATACGCACTTCACCGAAGAAGAGATCTGGTGACGACAAGACTAAAAGGTTGAACACCGTCTGTCACCAGAGAAATGCAAATTAAAACCACACCGGGATACCACTACACAATTATTCAAAAGGCTACAACTACAGAGCCATACAACAGAAAGTGCAAGCAAGGATACAGATCCACAACTCAGACATTGCCGGTGACCACGTCAAATGGTACAGCTACTACAGGAAACAGTTTGGCAGTTTCTTACAAAGTTAAACATTTCACATTTACCACACAACCCGGCACTTCTACTTCTAGGTATTTACTCAAATAACGCCCTACAAAGGTCTGTACATCAGGAATGTTACATATAATAGAAAAAAAAAAAAACTGGAAACAATTTAAATGTCCATCAAGCTGTGAACAGATAAACTGTGGTTCATATACTGGGATACTACTTGGCAGTAAAAAGGACTGAACTAACTATTCACGTAACAATATGGATGAATGATGTTAAGCATTATGCTAGGCCAAAGAAACCATACCCCAAAGGCTACATATTATATAAATCCATTTAGATTTTGGAAAGGCAAACTCATAGGGCTAGAAATCTGTTCAGTGGTAGTCAGGAGTTAGGTGAAAAACTGACTACAGAGGGGCCTGAGGAAACTTTTTGGAGTGATCTGAAAAATGTTCTATATCACAACTGTGGTGGTGGTTACACAACTGTATAGATTTATCAAAACTCGAACTGCATATCTAGAACTGTATACATGGAAAAGTTTCAGTGAGTAAATTATACCACAGTAAATCTGACTTAAAAAGTGTACTTCAAATTAATGGCAAAGGGAACACTAAAAGTTGCAATTTATGGAATGTGGCCAACCTGCACTAAGATGAAAATTAATAGCCTTAAGTGCTTCCATTATTAAACAGAAGAATAAAAATAAATGTACCAACCACTTGAAGCGTAAGAAAGCCATGCTGCTGACAAGTTTAATAAAGAAAAGGGAAACACAAACACAATAGTAAGAATAAAATAAAGATAAAATTTTAAATACAGACATACTACAAATTATAAAGGTTTTCTTTATGTTGATACTAATGAATCTGCAAAAAAAAAATTAAATGAAAAAAAATCATCCAGACTGATTCAAGGGACTTCCCTGGTGGTCCAGTGGCTAAGACTCTACACTCCCAATGCAGGGAGCCTGGGGTCAATCCCTGGTCAGGGAACTAGATCCCACATGCTGCAACTAAGACCTGGCACAGCCAGAAAAAAAAAAGACTGATTCAAGAAGAGCTAGAACACCTCAACAGGGTAACAGCCATGTAAGAACTAGGAAATATTCTCAAAATGTTATCCCAGGAAGAAGGCCCAGGTTCAGACCGATTTACGGCCCGTATAAAGCTATACCCTCAGAAGACAGAAAATTTTTATGTCAAAGCTCTTAACTGTTTTAGAGCATGGAAAGGGCAACTATTTACACTGCATTTAGATTTTATTTACAACTACTTACATAGTATTTACATTGTATTAGATATTATAAGTAATCTAGAGATTAGATTTAAGGTATATAGGAGGATATACATAGGTATATGCAAAAACTGCTTCATTTTATACAAAGAACTTGAGCATATGAGGATTTTGGTATCCAGTAGGGAGTACTAGACCCAATCCCCCAATGACATCAAGGGACATCGGAACAGCAATGAAAGGAAAAATACATGCAGCCACATGGACGAGTGTCATCAGTACAATGCTGAGCAAAAGCAGTCAACACAAAACTAAATGTTATTTTTAGGGAGGCACATATGTTAAAACTATGAAGAGCAAAAAGTGACTATCACAAAAGTTAAGAATGGTTTCCTTTGGGTGGTTATTAAGGCTCTGATGAGGGAGAAGCATGTGAGAAGAGGAAGCAGGGTCCTGATTTTTGCAGTGTTCTATTTCTAGCTGATGGAGACTACGTGGGCTTTGACTTACAATTATTATTTAAACTATTAAATATACATTCTACAAGTGTGTGTGCGATTTATTCACAATAAGGAAAGAAATGAGATGGACTAATACAGTGCTTTCACCGGGTCTGGTTCCCTAAAGCGGCCGAGCACATTCTCTTCCTGTTTAGTAGGAAAAAAGCACCAGAGGACAGAGCTCTCTTAATTAAATTCTTAATTAAGCCCTCTTAAGAAGCTCTCTTAAGCATATTAAGTCTCTCTGAATCCTAATTTGCTCATCTATTAAGTGCAAATACTAATAACTGTCCTCATCTCTTGGGATATTTGCAACTATCAATCATAATATATTAAAACATGTTTGGCTTAGATGCTCAGTCGTGTCTGACTTTTTGCGGCCTCATGGACTGTAGCCCGCCAGGCATTTCTGTCCATGGGATTTTCCAGGCAAAAATACTGGAGTGGGTTGCCATTTCCTCCTTCGGGGCATCTTTCCAACCCAGGGATCGACCCCAGGTCTCCTGCAGTGCAGGCGGGTTCCTTCCCAGCTGAGCCGCCAGGGAAGTCATCCCTTCTCCCAGGGGATCTTCCTGCCCCAGGGACTGAGCCATCATCTCTTGGGTCTCCTGAACTGGCAGGTTCTGTACGGCAAGCGCCACCTGGGAAGCTCACTGAGACATGTTCAGAAATTGCAAAACAAACAAAGAAAAGAGCAGCTCAGTTTTCATAATCTGAAATTCAGCAGTTTTTATTACACTGTAGCTATGATGATACCAGGAAATAATAAAATCCATGAAAACAAAGACTGAATTTAACAATTCTCCATTTCACTTTAAGCAGCATTTAAAAACGGGGTTCTACCTTGAGAAAAATATTAAACATCAATGTAACCTAAGAAATGCTATAAAAGATGTCACATTAAAAGTCTAAAGATTGAGATCTTCTCTTGTATTTACAGAAGGAAACTTAAGACTGTCTTTTCCTCTGCGTGTAAAGGAGAAATAACCTTTACCTCTTCTCTAATAAATCATAGCCAGCACCAAAACCATCCTCCCTAAATTGAATAAAGGAGACAGGAATAAAATGAACAACTTAACAGGGCTTCTCAACTAGCCATGGTGCTGCTATGGGATAATTAAAAAGAAACTAAGAGATAACTCTAATGAACTACAACAAATCTAAACATTAAGGGATACAAGCTTTTCAGTAACTAGGTAATATCTTTGTATGGTGACATATCATAACTAGACTTATCATGGTGATCATTTTGAAATGTATAGAGAAAAATGGCTACATTGCCTAACAGGAACTAACAGTGTTCTAGCTCAATTATACATCAAAAGCAAGAAAACAAACAAACACACAGACTCAGTCAGAAAAAGAGATGAGATTTGTGGTTACCAGAGGCAGAGGGTAGTTGGATGAAGGCAGTCAAAGGCACAAACTTCCATTTATAAGACAGGTAAGTACTAGGGGTGTGATGTACAACATGGTTAATATAATTAACACTGTTGTAAGTTATATATGAAATTAGTTAAGAAAGTAAACCTAAAAATTTTTTTCCTTAATTTTGTGTCTATATGAGATAGACACAAATGGATGTTCACTAAACTTACTGAGATAATCACTTTACGATGTTCTAAGTTAAATCGTTATGCTGTATACCTTAAACTTACACAGTGCTTCATGTCAATTATATTTCAATAAAACTGGGAAAAAAGTAAAGGGAAAATAATAAAGAATTTATATATATTTACTTTGCCAGTTCTAACTTCTGCCATAAATATCAACAATACTCTTAGAAATTTTCCATATTCAAACATTTAAGAAGACAAAAATAACATAAAAATGTAAAGTGAAACAATCTGATCTATGACATCATATTATTTTTCTATATAAAATTATGATGCTTGAAGTTCTACATACCTGAATGTTTTCTCTGCTCCAAGTATGTGGTGTTTTATTGGCGAGTAATTTCAGATCTTGAATAGCAAGTCTCTTTACTGCTTTCCTAGGGTCATTCTTCAAATACTGCAATAAAAGCTGAATCTATAAAGGAAATAAGTTACTCCATGAGTGACATCATCACTGAAATTATCGTTAGGGATGCACTGTAGTTTCGTGAGACTTTCAGATTTGAGATAGGGCTCATTTCAAATTACAGCCCTGTCATTTATTTGCTATGTATCCATGCTTGGGCCTTTCTCCTCTTGTATAAAAATATAGCTTCACTTAACCTGCAAGGTTCTAGCGCAAGACCTGGCCTTAAACACTCAACTCTTCCTTTTTCCACCCATCAACTCCATGCTCTGCCATGTACTTACTCTCAGCTCCACCTCATTTAATTTTTATAAAACTCCCAAGAATCAGCACTGAGAATACAACTCAAATCTTCCTCCCCATTGCACCAGCTCCATGCTCTGCTCTGTACCCTCACCGCCACCTCTTTTTTCACAAGACTCCCAAGACTTAATACTGTGAATACAAAGAGGGAAAAGAACAAGCAAAAGGAAATTAAACTTTCTGCGGTCTTTATCAGAGAAAGGGATCTCAATACTATCAAAACTTATGGGTTACTTACTTATATTTTTAGCATATTAATACTTAAAAGGCAAGTTTACTGAAGAAAAAGGAAGTTTAAAGGAAACTGAAATTACCTGCTTAGGCGTATCAACTAGAGATGAAGCTGCAAGCAGAGTGAAAGTGTGCAGAGAAACAATCACCATTTTGGTGGAAGGATAGGCAGTGACCAGCTGCTGTAGGAGCTGACGTGCGCTGGACGCCAAGATGGCGTCATGGTGCATGTGCTGCAGGATGGGGATCAACTTCAGCTTCAAGTCTACTGGTGTGGCTAGACCTAGACATGGAAAGAATGCTTAGAGATTTCTGACCCTCATCCTGGATAATACCTCACATTCAGAAGGTCTGATTCCATTAGCAAAATGACTATTTAAAAGCAAATAGCACACTCAATGGTTAGTTGCTCAGTCATGTCTGATTCTTTGCGATCCCAAGGACTGTAGCCCACGAGACTCCTCTGTCTATAGGATCTCTCCTGGCAAGAATACTGGAGTGGGTTGCCATTCCCTCTTCCAGGGGATCTTCCTGACCCAGGGATCGAACGCATTGAAGTGGACCCTCCAGTATTGCCATGCCCTCTGCCAGGGGATCTTCCCAACCCAGGAGCTGAATTCAGGTCTCCTGCCCTGCAATGGGATTCTCTACTGCCTGAGCCACCAGGGAAGCCCGCCCCAATTCCCACCCTGTGCTCTTCTCCCTTTCTCTCTGTACCTCCTGAGAGTGAAAGTAGCTCAGCGGTATCCCAGCTCTTTGTGACTCCATTGACTATACAGTCAGTGGAATTCTCCAGGCCAGAATACTGGAGTGGGCAGCCTTTCCCTTCTCCAGGGATTCAACCCAGGTCTCCGACATTGCAGGTGGATTCTTTACCAGCTGAGCCATAAGGGAAGCCCAAGAATACTGGAGTCAGTAGCCTATCCCTTCTCCAGCGCATCTTTCCGCCCCAGAAATTGAACCAGGGTCTCCTGCATTGCAGGTGGATTATTTACCAACTAAGCTATCAGGGAAGTCCTATATCTCCTAATTCCTGTTTATATACTTTAATTTTGTGTAGATAAAACTAAAGAAACAAAAACACATTGCAGGTGAATTGTTTATCACCTGAGCCACCAGGAAGCCCAAATAGTACACTAGTATTATGTTTAAATTTATATTATGTTTGTATATATTATGCTTATATAATACTATATTAGAGGTAATCAAGTTCAATAGTTTTTTCCAAAAGTATTTATCTTGATTTGGTGGTGATTATTAAATTACAGGCTGATAGTAGAAAATATCCTTAAAAGGAATAGTAGAAAGCAGTCATATTTGCTGCCTCTTTCTTCCCATAGCATACCAAAACATACATATTCATGAACATATATACACATGCATATACACAAACTCAATGGCGCTAACCTGTTATATTTACAATTTTAATTATTTCCTTCAACACTAAGTCAAGATCAGAATGTGAACAGACTATGTACGGAGCAGTTGCAAAGTTCTCTGAACTTTGTGTAGCATTGCCTTTCTTTACAGCATCCACAGCTGGAATTTCATTGAGAACTGATTCCAAAGCATCTTTTCTTGTTAACACTGGAGCTAAATAAACAGAAAGTCTTTGCTTCTACAGCATGGCTTAACGGTGATAGTAAACAAAAAACTGTCAATCATAACGCCCTACTTATATGCCAAAAGCTAATTTATCTCTGCTGATGAGTGCTTTTTGCCACAGTGAATAACTGTTAGTGTGAACACATGACATTTCAACATCCAACAGTGGCTTACATCAACTGACTCCCTTACTGTTTGGCCACTCTTCAAATTTAGCCGAAGCAGAGCACCCCAAGGAGATGGGAGAGAGAAGAATGCCAGAGTATTTACTCTCTGTGCAGGGTCAGATCAGGCCTGTGTTATGGCAGCTTTGATCCTTAAGCTGCTGAATGCATTTGCAAGACCATTCTATCTTTGAACTCTTTCTCAATGGCTTTTGCTTTTTCACTCTTCCTGGTTTTTGTCCTTCCTCTGGCTGTTCTTTCTCAATCTCTTTGTATTCTTCTATCCACACTTTAATTTCTGATATTCCTTGGGGTTGCTAATAAATTATCTTCTTCTATGTACTTTCCCTGAGTAAGCTGATATAATCCCATGGATTCTGCAATCAGCTATTTGCTTTTAAAGACTGCCTCCCCTCTCATTCCTACCCCCTGAATTTCAGATGCATATGTCCCATTACCTTCTGGTCATCACCAATGGGCTATCTCAGAAGTACTTTATGCTTAACAGGGCCAAAGAGAACTTCTGATCTTTACTATGAAACTGCCCGTGCAAAACTTTTCCCATTTCAAAATATGACAGCTCCTCAGACCCTGGGGTCTTTCCTGATTCTCTTATTTCTCTCACATTCACGTCCAAATTTATTAACAAATCTTGTTGGTTTCTATCTTCAAAATATAAACCAAATCTGACAGTCTTTCCACCTTTACTGCTGTCACACTGGTTCATTTCTACCACTACCTCCCGACCAGATCATTTCAAAGTTTCCTAAGTATTGTCCCTACTTAAGAGCTTCCCCATGGCAGACTTCCATCTCATATCCCTCCCTTCTCCTCTGCAAGCCTATTCTCAGGCCAGCAGTCAGAGGATTCTTTGTGTTTTCAGACACCTTTACTGAAGGTTTTGTTGTTTAGTTGGTAAGTCATGTTTAGGGAGACTCAAAATTCTACTTCGCAGAAACACAAGCAGCTTAAAATTTAAGGATATTTATTCCTCAAACTCACCTGCCACTTCTGTATGTTGGGCTTCAATCTTCCTCTACCTTGCCCCCATTTCTGTGCTGTGCTTAGTTGCTCAGTTATGTCTAACTCTTTGCGGCTCCAAAGACTTTAGCCCACTAGGCTCCTCTGGCCAAGGAGATTCTCCAGGCAAGAATACTGGAGTGGGCCCTCCACTACTGCCAAGCCCTCCGCCAAGGGATCTTCCCAACCCAGGGACTGAATCCAGGTCTCCCACACTGCAGGTGGATTCTCTACCATCTGAGCCATCAGGGAAGCCCACCCCCATTTCTACCCCATTTCTATTCTCCCTTTCTCTCTGTACCTCCTAATTCCTGTTTATTTAATTTTTTTTTAATGAATCAACTTATTTTCACTCATTTGGCAGTGCAGGCTCTTTAGTTGCGGCATGTGGGATCTAGTTCCCTGACCAGGGATCGAACCCAGGCCCCCTGCACTGGGAACACAGAGTCTTAGCCACTGGACCATCAGGTTAAGTCCCATTTCATTTTGTATAGATAAAACTAAAGGAACAAAAATGAATCTTAAATATGTACATTAATGGATTCTACATATGCCTGTATCTATATTCATATATACACACCACTCAAGTTATACAGAATCCTTCAGCATCCTAGGAGGCTTACCTGTATAGCTTTCATCAACTCCCTTGCTGTCTACCCTGTCTGTGTGGAGAGCCCCAGCAGATGGGAAGTTCAGGTCAGGTCAGTGTATTTACTCCTTGGCTCCTCTACAGGGTCACATCAAGTCGCATCACCCTGAAGGTCAGTATTCCAAAGTGGCCTTCTGGATGTGACTCCAGGTTCTGATAAGCACTTCCTCCCCTGCAGCTCAGACAGTGCAGGACAACGTCATCCCCTCTGGTTTACTCTGCCCACATCTTTGTAAATGGCTCCTTCATTAAACCCTACTTGAATTACTGCAGTTCAAGTGTGACATGTTTCCTGCTGAGATGCTGTCTTGATACAGCAGGTATTCAGCAAAAACCTGCTCAATAAATGAGTGATGCTGCTTCTAATGAAAGCTTTCTGCAAGGCAGCCTTTTTCTGGAGGTAGGGGGGAAAGACAAAGGAATAAAGGGAAACCGGAGAAAGCTCAATCACTGTATCTTGGTCTTCAACTAAGTGATCTTACTATGACTCCATTTCCTTTTCCATAAAAGAAGAGTATTACCTATTCAAGTCTGCCAAATTACACAATACAAAGACACGCCATTTAGAAAAATACAAAGGAGGTCGTGTTCTCTAGAGTTGTGCAATGCTGTAACCCCAGAGCTTTCTTTTATGACTATTATGAGAGTAAATGGGGTAATACATGGGAAGCACAGTAAGGAAGATGAGATTAGAATAAGGCTTTGTAGGCTACAGTAAGCAATTTGGATTTGGGTTTAGTCGCAATTGGAAGATACTGGAGGCATATTAGCAGAGTGAAGAGAGTCCCTGAGTTTTCCCCCAGGTCAGAATATTTTCCCCCTAAAAATATGCATTTCTTACTCAAGTATCACCTGATCAGAAGTCTTCCTTGATCAAAAATATAAAACAGAAACATCACCCCGTCCATCCTGCCATGGACTCTAGGGACTATCCTTAGCTCACCTGTCTTCAATAGCACCTGGTGTGTCATAAATCGACTCATCTGTTGCTAGCACTCCTTCCACCATTAGAATGCAGGTTACACGAGAGCAAGGACTCTGCTTTGTGCAGTATTGCATCCTAAGCTCCTAGAACAGTGCTGGCATTTAGAAGATACTTAATAAGCATTATTTGGATGAATAAAGGAACGAATAGTGACTAGCAAACAGTTAAGTATTTAATGAATGTTAGCAGCTATTATTATTATGAATACCATTAAGTCACTTTGTAACACCAAATGAAGAATACATACCTTGAATCATTTCACTGATTTTGTTACAGATTCCTACAGCAAAATCCCTTTGGAAAGAGAAAACAGTATAATCTTTAAAACCAAAAAAATTAAATTTGCTTCAGTTTTCTAAGGACTTATATAGAACACAGTAAGCACAGGAAAAAGGCAATATTCCAAACCATAACTAATATTCCTAAGGTCAGGTGCTGGGGATGGGGAAAGAAATGCAACCCAAACCAAAACTCCACCAAGCAAGGGGGGCTTCTGCCAACACTGTTCCCACATGGTCTTCAAGGAAAGATGCTCTGATTTATGAGCACTGTTGCAATTTCATTACTGAACGACACTGTCTGAAATACTCAAGGTCACTATCTCAGTCTACAGTGTTTTAGGACACACTTTTAATTAAGAAAAGCTTTTGACACACAAGCTAGTCACTTATATAAACAATAAAAGATACATCAAATATTCTGAGTTTTAGAAAAACAGAGTAAGTATGAAGTACAGTGGGAAATATGGGTAGAGCCAAATTATTTAAAAGTGGCCATTTTTAGATTAAAGACCTAAATGTAAGACCAGATACCATAAAACTCCTAGAGGAAAATAGGCAGAATGCTCTTTGACATAAATTGCAGTAATATCTTTTTGGAGCTGTCTGCCAGCAAGATGGAAGTAAAAACAAAAATAAACAATGAGACCTAATTAAACATAAAAGCTTTTGCACAGCAGAGGAGACCATAAGCAGAACACAAAGACAACCTACAGAACGGGAGAAAATACAAACGATGCAACTGACAACAGATAAACCTTCAAAATATACAAGCAGCTACAGTAATATCTTTTTGGAGCTGTCTGCCAGCAAGATGGAAGTAAAAACAAAAATAAACAATGAGACCTAATTAAACATAAAAGCTTTTGCACAGCAGAGGAGACCATAAGCAGAACACAAAGACAACCTACAGAACGGGAGAAAATACAAACGATGCAACTGACAACAGATAAACCTTCAAAATATACAAGCAGCTCATACAGCTCAATATTGAAAAACAAAACACTCAAAAAAAATGGGCACAACATCTAAATAGACATTTCTCCAAAGAAGAAAGAAGACATACAGATGGCCAAAAGGCACACGAAAAGATGCCCTTCATCACTAATTATTAGAAGTGGAAAGCAAAACTATAATACAATGAGGTATCACCCCACACCAGTCAGAACGGCCACTTATCAAAAAAGTCTATAAATAATAAATGCTGGATAGGGTGTGGAGGAAAGGGAACCTACCTACGAGGTTAGTGGGAAGGTAAATTGGTGCAGCTACTCTGGAAACCAGTATGGAGGTTCCCTAAAAAACTAAAACCAGAGCTACTATCATTCAGTTCAGTTCAGTCACTCAGTCATGTCCGACTCTTTGCAGCCCCATGAATCGCAGCACGCCAGGCCTCCCTGTCCATCACTAACTCCGGAAGTTCACTCAGACTCACGTCCATCGAGTCAGTGATGCCATCCAGCCATCTCATCCTCTGTCGTCCCCTTCTCCTCCTGCCCCCAATCCCTCCCAGCATCAGAATTTTTTCCAGTGAGTCAACTCTTTGCACGAGGTGGCCAAAGTACTGGAGTTTCAGCTTCAGCATCATTCCCTCCAAAGAAATCCCAGGGCTGACCTCCTTCAGAATGGACTGGTTGATCTCCTTGCAGTCCAAGAGACTCTCAAGAGTCTTCTCCAACACCACAGTTCAAAAGCACCAATTCTTTGGCACTCAGCCTTCTTCACAGTCCAACTCTCACATCCATACATGATCACTGGAAAAACCACAGCCTTGACTAGGCAGACCTTTGTTGACAAAGAAAAGTCTCTGCTTTTCAATATGCTATCTAGGTTGGTCATAACTTTTCTTCCAAGGAGTAAGCGTCTTTTAATGTTATGGCTGCAGTCACCATCTGCAGTGATTTTGGAGCCCANCAATTCTTTGGCACTCAGCCTTCTTCACAGTCCAACTCTCACATCCATACATGATCACTGGAAAAACCACAGCCTTGACTAGGCAGACCTTTGTTGACAAAGAAAAGTCTCTGCTTTTCAATATGCTATCTAGGTTGGTCATAACTTTTCTTCCAAGGAGTAAGCGTCTTTTAATGTTATGGCTGCAGTCACCATCTGCAGTGATTTTGGAGCCCAAAAAAATAAAGTCTGACACTGTTTCCACTGTTTCCCCATCTATTTCCCATGAAGTGATGGGGCCATGATCTTCGTTTTCTGAATGTTGAGCTTTAAGCCAGCTTTTTTGCTCTCCTCTTTCACTTTCATCAAGAGGCTTTTTAGCTCCTCTTCACTTTCTGCCTTAAGGGTGGTGTCATCTGCATATCTGAGGTTATTGATATTTCTCCCGGCAATCTTGATTCCAGCTTGTGCTTCTTCCAGCCAGCGTTTCTCATGGTATACTCTGCATAGAAGTTAAATAAGCAGGGTGACAATATACAGCCTTGACGTACTCCTTTTCCTATTTGGAACCAGTCTGTTGTTCCATGTCCAGTTCTGACTGTTGCTTCCTGACCTGCATATAGGTTTCTCAAGAGGCAGGTCAGGTGCTTTGGTATTCCCATCTCTTTCAGAGTTTTCCACAGTTTATTGTGATCCACACAGTCAAAGCCTTTGGCATAGTCAATAAAGCAGAAATAGATGTTTTTCTGGAACTCTCTTGCTTTTTCGATGATCCAGCGGGTGTTGGCAATGTGATCTCTGGTTCCCCTGCCTTTTCTAAGATCCTGCAGTCCCACCACTGGGCATACACTCGGAGAAAAACATAACTTGAATAGATACATGCACCTCAATGTTGACTGCAGCACTCTTTACATGGAAGTAAACTAACTGTCCATCAGCAGATGAATGGATGAAGACGACGTGGTATATGTTACAATGGAACATAAGTGAAGTGAAGTTGCTCAGTCGTGTCCGACTCTCTGCGACCCATGGACTGTAGCCCACAAGGCTCCTCTGTCCATGGGATTCTCCAGGCAAGAATACTGGAGTGGGTTGCCATTTCCTTCTCCAGGGGATCTTCCCAACCCAGGGATCGAACTCAGGTCTCCCGCATTGCAGGCAGATGCTTTAACCTCTGAGCCACCAGGGAAGCCTACAATGGAACATAACTCAGCCACATAAGTCAGCCACAAAAAGGAGAAATAATGCCATCTGCAGCAACATGGATGAATCCAGAGATTATCATACCCAATGAAATAAGCCAGATTAAGAAAGACAAATATCTTATGATATCACTAATACATGGAATAAAAAAAATGATACAAATGAACTTATTTACAAAACAGAGATAAACCCACAGATATAGAGAACAGGTTTGCAGTCACCAAGGGGAAGAGGGGAGGAGGGATAAATTAGAAGTTAGGGATTAACATACGCACACCATTAAATATAAACTAACCAACAGGACCTACTATATAGCACAGGGAACTATATTCAATATTTTATAATAACCTATATGGGAAAAGAATATAAAAAAGATATATGTGTATGTATAATTGAATACTCTGCTGTATACCTAAAAATAACATTGTTAAGTATATTTCAATTAACTAAATTTTTAAAGTAGCCATTTTCAAAATAGTGTATATCTGAAAAGTATTTTCTAAGGTGTTGCTTTTGAGTCTGTTGCAATTGAAATAACACTGAATGTTGCAAAAGTTATCAGTAACATGAATGTTTGGGATAAAACTACTATATATGTAAGGAAAGATAATATAGGTAACATGATCAAACTTGGTTCTTTCAGTCATGATTCATGACACATAAGGCATGAAATACTTTTGCTCTGCAGTTCAATGGATGTCTATATAAAATATTTTCTGTCATTAAGATATTATATTAACATTCTCTGACAAAATGAAAAGCACGTGTAAATTACACAGCGGCTGTCTGCAGGGTAAGCACCATGCAATCCTTAGAGTTATGAGATGAACTAGCCATTTTTTCACGAAACCCGTAACTATTCAGAAATGGCTAATTTCAAGTATCTTCTAAAGAGATAAATAAAGTAAGCATGTAACTTTAGGAAAAATAACTGGGTAAATTTTTCGCCAATCCTAGTTTCTAATCAAAAACTAGCACTTCAGAAAACTTCTGTCTGTCACCATGAGCTTGACAGCTTAACACTTAAAGCCTTTCCTGATGAGATCAGTGGTGATAACAAATATGATCCTTTCATATTTAACAAATTTGATATTTTACAATGAAACGGCCAACATCTGGTAGACCTGCATTAACAGAGTGAACCAATATTTCCCAAAAGACCAATGTCTAAGTTATAAAACCATACATAGGTAAGGGATGCCAGCGGATTTCAATGTAATAGTATATGTTCACTGACACGGTTTTAGAGTTCACATTGCAACTAACTTTTATGAACCAACAATTTTCTAGTTCTGTTAGAGATCAAGGAAAAATATCCATAATTACCTACAAAATCTTTAAAAATACTCCTCTCTTTTTCAACTATGTATCTGTATGAGGCTGGCATTTTTTCATATACTTAACCAAAACACCACATTGTAAAAGAAATGGTGAATGCAGAACCAGATGGGACAATCCAGCCCGACATTAAATTGATTTGTCAAGACGTAAAAAACAACATCCCTCTTCCCACAAAATTGATTTTTGTTTTGGAAAAATATTTTCATAAAGATATTTCTGTGTGAACACATTAGGAATTTGTTATTCTTTAAATGAATTAAAAATATATTTTAAGTTTAGGCATTTTCATCTCTAATACAGTAAATACCAATCGATGTAATCTATATAAACAAAAAAAGCTCTTTGAGGACGTTAATAATGCCAAAGAGTATAAAGAGATTCTGATACCAAATAGTTTGAAAATTACTGCTCTGATATCAGCCTTATATTAAATTTAAAAAAGTAAGCTGTAAATGTCTTTTGGGTACAAGGCAAGAGGTATATTAGGTATCTACTGCTGCTGCTAAGTCGCTTCAGTTGTGTCCGACTCTGCGCGACCCCACAGACGGCGGCCCACCAGGCTCCCCCATCCCTGGGATTCTCCAGGCAAGAACACTGGAGTGGGTTGCCATTTCTTTCTCCAGTGCAGGAAAGTGAAAAGTGAAAGTGAAGTCACTCAGTCATGTCCGACTCTCTGCGACCCCATGGACTGCAGCCTACCAGGCTCCTCCATCCCTGGGATTTTCCAGGCAAGAGTACTGGAGTGAGGTGCCATTGATTTCTCCAATATTAGGTATCTATAGATGACAGAGACATTACTTTGCCGACTAAGGTCCGCCTAGTCAAGGCTATGGTTTTTCCTGTGGTCATGTATGGATGTGAAAGTTGGACTGTGAAGAA
>SJYX01009457.1:0-29410 GCA_006410675.1 Oreotragus oreotragus
TTGGGAAGATCCCCTGGAGAAGGGAAAGGCTACCCATGCCAGTATTCTGGCCTGGAGAATTCCATGGACAGTATAGTCCATGTGGTCGCAAAAAGCCAGACATGACTGAGTGACTTTCACAATATATATACATATGTATATATATTAACTCTGCCAACTTTACTGCCAAATATTAGTTCTCTTGTATCCCCTGGGATTCCCTGGTGGCTCAGTGGTAAAGACTCCCCCTCCCAAGCAGAAGATGTGGGTTCGATTCCTATGTCAGGAAGATCTTCTGGAGAAGGGAATGACAACCCACTCCAGTACTCTTGCCTGGGAAATCTTATGGACAGACGAGCCTGGTGGGCTACAGTCCATGGGTCCCAAAAGATTTGGACATGACTTAGCAACTAAACAGCAACAACAATCCACAGGCTGTGTAGAATCATTTTGTAGAATAATATTGCAATTAGGAACAAGGGCTCTGCAGTAGACTGCCAGACCTAGCTCTGACATTTCTTAGCTGTGTGATCTTAGACTTTGCTCAATCTTCTGCATCTTAGTTCTTTTGTTTGGTTGGTTGGTTTTTAATCTGCAAAATAGGGATAATAATAAGGTCTAAGACTGGATGGCATCACCAACTCGATGGACTTGAGTTTGAATGAACTCCAGGAGTTGGTGATGGACAGGGAGGCCTGGCGTGCTGCGATTCATGGGGTCGCAAAGATTTGGACACGACTGAGTGACTGAACTGAACTGAACTGAAGCTTACAGATTCAAAAATACAGGTAATACTTCCTATTAAAATTCTCACTCAACAAAATTTAAAATAGATTCAGATAAAACTGGTAACATAGGTCTCTTTGGAAGAGAGACCTACCTACATTTCCAAATTCTTATTACTTAGCATCCAAAATTTAGGATATGAATATTCTAAATTTAGGATTCAGATAATTCATGATGGTCCTTGTTATCTAAACTTACTACTGGGACTCTCATTATCCCAACTTGGAGTCTAATGGATTTAAATTGCAGGGGATACATGTAACATTATAATAGCATAATTTAAAGTAGATATAGCCTCTGGAAACTGGATTGTTTATTCTTATCTGTGTTCCCTTCATTAAGGTATTATAGAAGAGAAGACATACAAAGTTGTTTCATGAAGCTGGCATACTTTAACATCAAAATCTGGAAAGAAAAGTATACCAAAAAGAAAAAGAGAGAAGTATAAAAATAATAAGTCTTTAATGCTTTCTATCTATGGTTAAATGAGCATAATTTTGGATTGCTCTTTCCCTGCAATAAAAATAAAAAGCTAAAGAAAATAAAATATGATAACTCAGGTATATGCTCCTGTTCTTTCAAAAGCCTGCGTTTTCTCCATTTCCTAAGAGGATAAAGATTAAAAATTCATCATAACATCTGAGGCAAAAAATTTCTTAATTAAAAATCTCTCTAGTTAATTTTCATTTTCAAATTATATGTTTGATCAAACTCTACCAAAATTAAGATTTGGATTTATGTCTTGTTTTGAATTCTTTCAATGTAATTACATCAATGTATCAAATAATGAATATGGAAGCACCCCCTTTTATTGAAACTAGCAAAAATATACACCATTTTAGATCATTGTTCAAAAATCATTTTTCAATAGTTAAATAGTAGAACTAATGCGTATTCATGTGTGCATGAGTCATGGGGCAAGAATAATTAGTAGTACCAGCAGAAATCACTGCCACTGCAAACCTTCTGCTGTCCCCCGAGCCAAGTGATTCTTAGGACTCAGCCCTTTGAGCAAGTGGGTGGATTGGCCAGCTTAGAGATAGTGAGTCAGATGGAAAATAAGGATTCTGATCCCTCAGAAGGAGCACAGATCATGTAGAACAGATGTCCACACAGATGGAGAAATAGGGGCAGCCAGCCACCAAAGTGTTCAAAGGGCTTGTGGGCTCCCAGGACACAAGAAGATAATTGAACATAACATTAGGAAAAGAAGCAATAGACTAAAGGCACAGGACCTGTGTAACCACAGACATGTCATTCAATCTACAAGACCTTCAATTTCTCACCTGCAATGAAATTGAAACTGTTAAAGTGAAAATCTTTTAGTGGTAAAATTCAATAATTCTACATAAATTACCTCATTTTAACTCATTTGTACTTAAAAACTGTCAATGATATTATTTAATACTAGAAAGTAATGAAAACCAAAATAAAAATCATGTGTAATTAGTTTTGATTGTCATAGTCTGAGACATTTATGGTACTGACTTCCCATTATGTTTTAATGATGCTGTTTTTTAAACTAACAATTTCACCTCAGGGTTCAACTGAAAAAGACAGGAGGTGACCCAGAGGCAAAACAGTAGAGAAACTATAAAGAATAAATAACGCTATGTTTGTATCACAATCTTCTCACAAGGCATTACAGAAACCTGTGAAGTATGAAAACAACTGTTTCACCTTGAGCCACTGACCTTCAGATATTGCCCATTCTGTGTTTTAAAAAAAATTCCTTTATGAGTGAGCAACTATTTCTTGAACAGCTTTGTCATTACCTTTTCATTAGCAAAAAGTGGAAATGAAAACATTCGATGAAAGGGTTGTATGAAAAAAATGTACAATATTTTCTACTTACAACTTCCCCCAAATTCAATTTAAAGATAAATTGCATGATCATAAAGGAAAGAAAACCTAGAGCCTATTATACACAGTGAAGTAGGTTAGAAAGACAAATAGTGTATAATAATGCATGTGTATGGAATCTAAAAAGACGGTACTGATGGTTATATTTGCAGGGTAGCAATGGAGATGCAGACATAGAAAACGGATGTGTGGACAGTGCAGGAAGGAAAGAGTGTGATGAGTTGAGAGAATACCTTGGAAGCATATACATTACCATATGTAAAATAAATAGCAAGTGGGAATTTGCTGTGTGACACCGGGAGCTCAGTCCAGTGCTCTATGCCAACATGGAGGGGTAGGATGGGTAAGGAGATTGGGGGAGGTTCAGGAGGGAGTGGACATCTGTACACCTGTGGCTGATTCATGATGATGTTAGGCAGAAACCAACACAGAGTTATAAAACAATTATCTTCCAAAAAAAATTTTTTTAAGATAAATGTGACATTAATTAGGAAAAAATGATAGAAGTCAGATACACTTATTTGAAATTGATGTATTATTTAACCAACATTTTATTAGTAGCAATCTTTTATCCTGAGATTATGGAATTTATTTAAATTTAGACCATTTAAAGAACAAAAACCAGTTATCCCACTTTCATAATGGTCCTTGTAGAATTAATATTTCCCTGAGTCTCAATTTGTTAAAAATTTTCAGAGCAAGTTAAGCACATACCAACTGTTTTCATTAGTCATACCCATACTAGTCATACAAAATCTGGGCTCCTTATAAGGTGCATGACAGTAAAAAGAATTATTCTTTTCTCTCTACTTTTGCATATTATTACTTGAAAAACTTTGACATTGTATTTTATGTTATTTTCACTCTTTTCATTTGTCAGGTGGCCTTCACCTAAGTGGACTGATTGATTCCATACTTCATTTTTATGACTGTCAGAATATCATTTTGTTAAAGGAGATCTCATTTTTATTACCTGCTTCCAACAAATGAAGTGGTTGCAAATGTGTTATATGCAAAGTTTAGATGCTAATAAAGTTCATTTTCTACATGAAAGGAAAGCACACACGATAAGTCATTTCCTATGAGAGCATGACCAGCATACTCAAGCAAGGGAAGAGAATGTTGCAAGGCAAATCATTTCATTTCCTGGAAACTCACAGTGCTCCAACTCAAACTATAAGCAAAAGGTTATGAAAAGACAGCTATATTTCAAACAAGTAATTTTCTTCTCTTTGCTTTTCAGTCTTCATTACTTAATAAGTCAGCTTTTCTTGATCTGTTTAGCGTTCCTATAGTATTAACCAGGGCTTCGCTGGGACTCACACAGTAAAGAAGTGAAGTGAAATGAAGTCGCTCAGTCATGTCCGACTCTTTGCGACCCCATGGACACCAGGTTCTTCCGTCCGTGGAATTTCCTAGGCAAGAGTACTGAAGTGGATTGCCATTTCCTTCTCCAGGGAATCTTCCCGACCCAGGGATCGAACCTAGGTCTCCTGCATTGTAGACAGACGCTTTACTGTCTGAGCCAACAGGGAAGTCCAGACAGTAAAGAATCCGCCTGCAATGTAGTAGACCTAGGTTCCATCCCTGGGTTGGGAAGATCCCATGGAGGATGGTGTGACAGCCCACTCCAGTATTCCTGCCTGGAGAATCCCCATGGACACAGGAGCCTCGTGGACCTCTCCATGGCGTCTCAAGGAGTCAGACACAGCTGAGCAACTATGCACAGCACATACTATTAACCTTAGAAGAACTAATGTTCTGATTTTCATGTGAAGTCTGCAAAACATCATTTTATTTTGTCACCAAACAAATGTCTATTATGTATATTTAAGTCCAGAGAATTTTGTGGACAATATATTTTAACATGTCCTTAACGTAGGGTTTTTGGACTTCCCTGGTGGCTCAGATGGTAAAAGCATCTGCCTACAGTGTGGGAGACCTGGGTTCGATCCCTGGATCAGGAAGATCCTCTGGAGAAGAAAATGGCAACCCACTCCAGTACTCTTGCCTGGAAAATCCCATGAACAGAGGAGCGTAGTAGGCTACAGTCCATGGGGTCACAAAGAGTCGGACACGACTGAGCGACTTCACTTAAGGTAGGTTTGGGTAAATCTATTTCCCAGTCTTTGCCTGACCTTACTTTCAGCCCTAGGCTTCTTCCACATAAAACTGCCTTTATACGTTGTGAATTTTCTTTTAATCACAGCAACAGAATTTTCTTTCAAAATACCCTTTTCTGACATTGCTCCCAGAAAAAAAAAAAAAAAGTCATGGTAGATGAAGCATAAAAGGAGAATTCTTTTGAAAATTCTTCAAACACCAAATACCTTTTAGAAGTCTCACCTAAAGGTAAAGAAAAAATAATTAGAGGTAAACCACATCATATTCTTCAGTCATCTTTCTAATTAGCCAAGTCCTTCCCCTTCCAGTGTTACAAAAGGAGAAAACTCTCTTAAGTATTTGTTGATACAGCAAATACACTAATGGGAGCTCACCAAAAACCATTCATGAATATCAAAATTGTTTTTTAGACATTCATGAGGGCTCCTGGGTTTCTCTCCCAAAATATGACAACCATAGGATGAGCATGCACACAGAATGGCAAAAACAGTAACACATCCATCACACATAGAGTCATGAACCGGTTTTACAAACCAGATCAAGTCTTTTTATTCTCTGACCTGGAGGTACATGGACCTTGCCTTGCCTAATAAGTTTATTCAAAGTATATGCCATAATTTCCCAGTAGCAGGATTCAGCTAATAGGGTAAGTAGAATAAAACAGCAAAATTCTTCACATTCAGCTGCCACAGAACTGGTAAGAATCCTAACCCTGCAACAATATCAAGCAGGACTGTCAACCTCACTAGATCTTACAATCTTACATCTTATTCACACCAGGGGAAACATGCCTTAAAATACTCCTGTCAAAATTTCAATGGAATTTTTCACATAAAAAGGAAAACCAATACTGAAATTTGAATGGAACAACAAATAACCCTGAATAACCAAAATAAATTTGAGAAAAAGGAACAAAGCCAGAAGCGTCACATATCCTGACTTCAGACAATACTACAAAGCTATAGTAACCAAAACAGTATGATACCAGAAAAAATACAGACATAGACCAGTGGAACAGAATTAAGACTTAAGAAATAATCCCCCACATATATGACTGACTGATGTTTGACAAAGGATCAGAAATAACCTTCAGTAAGTGTGCTGAGAAAATAGAAAACCATATGCATAAAAATGAAATTCGATCCCTATATCAATAACAAAAGTTAATTTGACATGGATTAAAGACTTTACACATAAAGCCTGAAAGCATAAAATTTCTAGATGAAAATAGAAAAAAAATCTCCTTAACATTGATTTTGGCAATGCTTTTGCTAGTAGGACACCAAAAGAACAAGCAATAAAAGGAAAAATTAAATATCTGGAATTACATCAAACTAAAACACTCCTGAGCAACAAAAGAGACACTCACCAAAATCACAAAGCAACCTACAGAATGAGAGAAATGTTCAAAAACCGTCTATCTGATAAGAAGTTAACATCCAAAATGTATAAGGAACTCATACAAATCAATAGCAAAAACAATCTGACTTTAAAATGGGCAGAGAAACTGAATATACATTTTTCCAAAGAAGCACAAGCTGGAATCAAGATTGCCAGGAGAAATATCAATAACCTCAGATACACAGATGACACTGGAACTAAAGAGCCTCTTGATGAAAGTGAAAGAGGAGAGTGAAAAAGCTGGTTTAAAACTCAACATTCAAAAAACTAAGATCATGGCGTCCAGTCCCATCACTTCATGGCAAATAGGTGGGGAAACAATGGAAATAGTGATAGACTTTATATTCTTGGGCTCCAAAATCACTGCAGATGGTGCTGCAGCCATGAAATTTAAAAATGCTTGCTCCTTGGAAGAAAAGCTATAACCAACCTAGACAGCATATGAAAAAGTAGAGACATTACTTTGCCAACTAAGTCCATCTAGTCAAAGCAGTGGTTTTTCCAGAAGCTTTGTATGTATGTGAGAGTTGGACTATAAAGAAAGCTGAGCGCCAAAGAAAATGCTTTTGAACTGTGGTGTTGGAGAAGACTCTTGAGAGTCTGTTGGACTTCAAGGAGTTCAATTCTAAAGGAAATCAATCCCGAATATTCATTGGAACGACTGATGCTGAAGCTGAAACTCCAATTCTTTGGCCGCCTGATGCAAAGAACTGACTCATTGGAAAAGAGACCCTGATGGTGGGAAAGATTGAAGGCAGGAGGAGAAGGAGATGACAGAGGATGAGATGGTTGAATGGCATCACCGACTCAGTGGATATGAGTTTGAGCCATTTCCAGGAACTGGTAATGGACAGGGAAGCCTAGTATTCTTCAGTCCACGGGGCGGCAAAGAGTTGAACGTGACTGAGGGCCTGAACTGAGTGACTGAGTACAAACCATTATATAAAAACTGGATAAATGACAAGGCAGGGGAATTATCGATGCTTTAATATCCTGTAATAAACCATAATGGAAATCATGAACTATATACATATACACATATATAAATGTATATATACACATAAACCATATATAGATATAGACATATACATGCTACAATGTGTTAGTTTATATATATATATCAACTTACTATACACCAGAAACTAATACAACATTGTAAGTCAAATAATAAGTAAATCAACTATATCTCAATAAAAAATTAAAAATTAGAAATAATAAAATGGTGACTAATAGGGATTTCAGAGCAGGGAAAATGGAGAAATGCTGTTCAGAGAGTACAAGCTTCCTGTTATAAAGTGAATAAGTTCTGTCGATCTAATGCACAGTACTGTTTTGTGGTGATAGGTAACAATACCATATTAAATACTCAAAAGTTGCTAAGAGAGAAGATCTTAGACATTTTCTCACCACGAAAAAGAAATGATAATTGTGTGATATGATGGAGGTGTTGGCTGACACTACAGTGGAGATAAAGTACTATACAAGTGTATCAGAATCAACACGCTGTATACCTTAAACTCACATAATGATACATGTAGAGTCTACTTCAACAGAGCCCCAAAAAGTTATTTCCAGCCAATCCACATGTCTTAAACAAGAACTGTTTCCCCAATTTGAATTGAATTGTTCACCAGCATCCACTATGCAGTCTTTTAACTTTGCGGGATTCATCGGAAAATGAAGGAAGCTACCCAGCACACTTTTACCAGCCACCTCTAGAGACTGGGCTTTGATTACTTTTCAAAAGGTCAAACAAGCATTTCTGGAATGTATATTCCTAGTTGTTCTTGTTTAGTCACTAAGTCATGTCCAACTTGCAACCCCATGAACTGTATCCCACCAGTTCCATTTCTCTGTCCATGGAATTGCTCAGGCAAGAATATTGAAATTGGTTTGCCATTTCCTTCTCCAGTTTGCCATCTTCCTGACCCAGGGATCGAACACATGTCTCATGCTTGACAGATTCTTTACCACTGACCACCTGGGAAGTCCATATTCCTGGTTAGAGTACTACAAATATTAATTAACTGATCCAAAAACTAAAATGTACTATGTGTGTCTCTGTACATGTGCCTCTCACTGATTACGCCAAATAATTCAAAATAAATCATATCTGATACTGTCATTTTCAAGCATACAACCCTCATTTAGCACAACTCATGGATCCTCTGGGTGTTGTCCTAGATTTGATCTGAGAAGTGTGAATTAAAGAGCTCTGAATTAGCCACCTTTTTCTCAAAACCCACCACTCCAATTACTATAAAGAGTACACAGGAGTAATCAACAAATATTTCTTGAATCAAATTGAACTGCCTACACTAAAAAAAAGAAGACAGTCTTCTCACACACCTTTAGGCTCCAACTTCAGAAAAGTTAGCAACAGTGGAGTGGAGCCTGATTTATTGTTGATATAGTTCACCGTCATAGCCCCAGGGCTTCAAAGTCAGGTTCATATAGGAGCTAAATTACCCCTGTGGTGACTGTGAAGACAGCCTTTATCCCAGGGCTCAGTCTTTCCTTTAAGTTAGATTTCAGGATTTTTTTTTTCATGCCATCAAATACTTTATGACCATAAGGCTTCAGATGTCATATTTCTTCTGATTTTTCTTTTTCTCACTTTTTGAAAAAAAAAAAGTTTTTAAAAATTGCCCAGGGTTCTACTAAGAAAAATAGAAAGTGCTTTTCAAAAAGATAAAAAAATCTACATTTGATAGTTCTGGCAGTAAAGAAGTTCAAGAATCTGGAACAATAGCCCTCCAAAGCCCGTTTACTTTTAAACTGCTGACAGACAAACAGTTATTGAATAGTGAAAGGTCCTTAGTGTTTAGCTTAGTGGGACGTTTCTGCTTGGCTCCCAAACTATGTGACTGCTGGGAAACCTGTCAAACTTAAGTGTTTCCTGACAGGTTTAATTGATCTTACAACTAACCTCTTCTTAGTTAGAGCTCTATTTTTCATACCCGACTATTGAAAATGGTCGAGGTTGAAAAGGTACTTTAGTTGTACATTCGGAAGAAAATTTATCCCATTATCTTGGTATTTATCTGCAAAATTAATTTGATTTCAAAATCAATGTTCTCTGTGGATAATGTTTAGCATTACAATCAAAATTTTATAAGATGAAAGTCACTTAATGGTACAGTGTGAACCAGTAACCACACTACCGGTTTATGGTGACACCAAGCCAGAGTTCAGCAATACGTGAACCGTGAACTTTCTGATGTTCAAGCTGGTTTCAGAAGGCAGAAGAACCAGAGATCAAATTGCCAACATCCACTGGATCGTGGAAAAAGCAAGAGAGTTCCAGAAAAACATCTATTTCTGCTTTATTGACTATGCCAAAGCCTTTGACTGTGTGGATCACAATAAACCGTGGAAAATTCTGAAAGAGATGAGAATGCCAGACCACCTAACCTGCCTCTTGAGAAATCTGTATGCAGGTCAAAAAGCAACAGTTAGAGCTGGACATGGAACAGACTGGTTCCAAATAGGAAAAGGAGTATGTCAAGGCTGTATATTGTCACCCTGCTTATTTAACTTTTATGCAGAGTACATCATGAGAAATGCTGGACTGGAAGAAACACAAGCTGGAGTCAAGATTGCAGGCAGAAATATCAATAACCTCAGATATGCAGATGACACCACCCTTATGGCAGAAAGTGAAGAGGAACTAAAAAGCCTCTTGATGAAAGTGAAAGAGGAGAGTGAAAAAGTTGGCTTAAAGCTCAACATTCAGAAAATGAAGATCATNTGGAGTCAAGATTGCAGGCAGAAATATCAATAACCTCAGATATGCAGATGACACCACCCTTATGGCAGAAAGTGAAGAGGAACTAAAAAGCCTCTTGATGAAAGTGAAAGAGGAGAGTGAAAAAGTTGGCTTAAAGCTCAACATTCAGAAAATGAAGATCATAGCATCTGATCCCATCACTCCGTGGGAAATAGATGGAGAAACAGTGGAAACAGTGTCAGATTTTATTTTTTGGGCTCCAAAATCACTGCAGATGGTGACTGCCATGAAATTAAAAGACACTTACTCCTTGGAAGAAAAGTTATGACCAACCTAGATAGCATATTCAAAAGCAGAGACATTACTTTGCCGACTAAGGTCCGCCTAGTCAAGGCTATGGTTTTCCCTGTGGTCGTATATGGATGTGAGAGCTGGACTGTGAAGAAGGCTGAGCACCGAAGAATTGATGCTTTTGAACTGTGATGCTGGAGAAGACTCTTGAGAGTCCCTTGGACTGCAAGGAGATCCAGCCAGCCCATTCTGAAGGAGATCAGCCCTGGGATTTCTTTGGAAGGAATGATGCTAAAGCTGAAACTCCAGTCCTTTGGCCACCTCATGCGAAGAGTTGACTCACTGCAAAAGTCTCTGATGCTGGGAGGGATTGAGGGCAGGAGAAGAAGGGGACGATAGAGGATGAGATGGCTGGATGGCATCACTGACTTGATGGACGCAAGTCTGAGTGAATTCCGGGAGTTGGTGATGGACAGGGAGGCTTGGCATGCTGCGATTCATGGGGTCGCAAAGAGTCAGACATGACTGAGTGACTGAATTGAACTGAAGTGAACTTCTTTCCTGTCTTGCTTGAAAAAAGAAATGACTCTAGTTCACGCAATTCTCTGTGTAGAACACCAGTATTAAATAACATTAGAATCAAATCATTTGCATATGTTTCTCTCTCCTACAATAATACAAATGCTTTAAACCAAAGGATTTATGATTGCATCCTTAGCATTTAGCATAACAGTGTGACAGGCATGTTGTCAAGATGCTTGAGGGGTCCCCGGGATTTAAAACATTGTGCATCTACTCTGATCCCTGCCAGACAAGTTCTCAGTCCAATAGATTTAACCAATGACTTCATTAGCCTTAAGTATATGGAGTCCAGGCTATGAAGTGAATCCATAGAGGAGCAGGAAGAGTGGCTTTTCTTTCTATAGTTTAAATATCACAGAAAATGAGCAGAATAGAAGATTGGCTATTTCCAGTGTTCTGTATTTAAATAGCAAGAATACTCTCAGGTAGACCAGGAGTGGCATGAGTTTCCTGCCTGGCAGCAGACGTGCCCGCCTGGCAGTTTGTCGACATGACCCCTGAGAGGAGGGATGACATCAAGACAGGTTTCCCCAAATTCATCACTCTGCCTTGTGTTAGCCCTGGCATTAAGATAGGATTAGGAAAATTTGAAAACAAAAGAAATAAATAAACTACTTCAAATCCAAAATGAAGAGTGAAAAATATAGCATAATAAGATTTCCCTGATCTAAACAGAAAGTTTAAATTACTATGATTAGCAGAGGCAATTTTCCTAACTCTGTCACTGAATACTGAATTAACTTTTAGCCATCCAATTAATCATACTATAAATATGCAATATGATTGATAACTAGCTAGATACAGTGATAGATGACAGATAGATAACCTACCATAACTTCAAAATATAATGAATCAGTATCAGTTATCGACTAGGAAAGGAAAGTTGCTTGAAATTAAGTACTTTAGTGTATTACACACAAGAGAATAAGCAACACTAAGTTGCAATCTGGATGCCCGAATTCATATTTCGGTACTGAGTTACTTTCCTTTCTGTTCTTACCTGTCTAAGGTATAAGTTGAAAAGACAAAGGCTGACCCCTATTAGCCTAATCTTGATGAGCTAAAAGACCAAGGAAGGAAAGAAATTACATTAAAAGGACAGAAAAAGAGAAATATGCCTAATAGATGTTTTATTCAGAGTAAGCATTTTTTTTTTTAATGTACTGTTTGTGAAACCGCTTCATTCAAAGCAGTAATGGGACGTTCATTAACATGTTGAGGCTTGTATGTTGCAGAATAACAGCTAAGGTAAAAGATGGGAATTAACCTTCCCCAAGCCATTGCAAGTGCATGAGGCATAGGGTTATCAGATAAAATACAAAACATTCAATTAATTTTGAATTTCATAAAAATAATTATTTTTAAGATAAGTTTATAAATATCTTATGGAAGATGCTTATACTAAGAAAGTATCTGATATTTATCAAAATTCAAATTTAACTGGATATCTCATGGTTTCATTTGCTAAGTCCAGCAACTCTACCTGGGTGTCAAGATACATCTGAATTTCTAAATACAGCAGAAAGTCTCATTTAGCTTGTCATAAAATTATAGTCAAATGCTCACATTCTGACAGATACTCAGAGGCTATTAAAGTTTCCTGTCACTTGTAGCAAAAACTGAACTATGAACGCTGCCTGTATTTTAAATTCAGCGTTAATAAAGCATGTTAGGAAAAACAATGAGAAATTTCTTCTTCCAGTACCTGAAATTCTGGCCATCTTCTTTCCCTTGCTTTTTCACAGCAAATCAGCACTTGCAGGTATCAAGCTGCCTCATAAATTTCTATGTTGAGGAATACAGTAAGGGAAGTAAGTGAAACTCTCACCAGAGCACAAAATTTAGGGAAAGGTACAAAACCAAAAACAAACTTCTGTAATCAAACTAAAAAACATTTTTTGCAATATTTTTAAAGATAATTAACACAAATAACTGTGATGAGTAACAAAAATTTGCATGAAGATAGGATCTGACTCAGCATTTTCATAATTTGTACCCATCTGTCTCTTTCCAGCCCTAGTTTTTAGACTTCACCACACTGATCCACACCCATGTTCACCTTGAAGCTTTTCCTGCCTGCTCTGATAGTAATGAGAGCTCTCTCAGTGCCTGCGATCCAGCCCGTGTGTTGTTATCTTTGTCGCCTGAACTGAGATTCTCTGAAACCAGAGACACCCATACATCACCATGCAGGGTAGAACACAGCAGTGCTATATCTAAAGGGATATAACTGCATGCTAAGTTGCTTTAGCTGTGTCCCACTCTGTGAAATGACCCTATGGACTGTAGCCTGCCAGCCTGCTCTGTCCATGGGATTCTCCAGTCAAGAATACTGGAGTGTGTTGCCATGCCCTCCTCCAGGGGATCTTCCCAAACCACAGCTCAAACCCGTATCTCTCATGTTCCCTGCATTGGCAGGCAGGTTCTTTACTACTAGCATCACCTCGGAAGCCCTTTTAGCATCATAGTTGAGGGCAATTTTCTTTCTTTCTAATTTGTTTTCAAATACTCTATGGACAATCAGTGACTCCATGACTGTGAAGATTGAGTCTTAAAGTATAGGGTAAACATCTTACTCTCTTAGCCAGAAAGTGCTGTCTTTCAAGATGGAAATGTGGAATGTTTGCTCTCCTTCATTTTAGGTATATAATCCTCTTTCTGCAAGGTAGCATGGACCACAGAAATAACTGTGCAAGCTGAACCCATGCCCTGTGATCTTACTATTCAGTGGGGAAAATTACAATTTTCCATGATTTTTAAAATTGTTGTCAATATATTTTTTAATTTCTGTTGGTCATAAATATATATGAGAATGAAAAATAGAAAAAGTAATATTTATTTAATACACTATAACTGGAAACTTTAGAAACATGAAGAATCAAAATGTTTTATTTCTTTTACAACAGAAACAAAAATTTCTCAAAGGTAGTTTGAATTTTCATTTCTTTCTTCTCATCACACCGTAATTCACAGTATAGGCATGATCACCCCTTCTATGCCTTGATGAACACCCCTTCCTAAGTTTGAATTAACTTTCAACATTTTTTTCTCTGTGCTTTTATGTCATGACATATTTCCAAAACTTCCTCTAATGTGAAGCTTTTGCCCCGGCATCACTTCATCACCTGTGTTGGTAAGATCTCCATCACCAAGTTCCTCTGACTGCACAGCTAGAGTCTCTCAAATGGTGAGAGTCTCAGGGTTTCCACGGTCAAGCTAGCCCTTGTATAACTCCACATGTTTTCAATGCAAATTACCCCCACAACATCATCACTTTTTGTTTCTCCTCTGAACTTTCATCACTGTTAGCTGTTTGCTCTTCTTCCTATCTGTCTTTGTGAAATGTCCCATAGATTGATCACAGAGGGAGGCAATATAACTACACATGAGCCCTGCTGTATATGGTACTGCTTTGCTCTCGGTATATGAACCAAATAACTGACGCATGGTAGCCAATCACCAACAGACTCTGAAAGTGACATGACTGGTCACTGAGCATGATGACCATTGTTATTTACCAATGATTTGTGGACCAAAGGGTTAGCAGTAAGTTTACACTTTATGCAGTTACACAAAATATACCACAGTAACTGAATTTAAATCATATTATATTATTTAACTAGACTGTGAAAACTGAAATTTATGCATATTGGAACACTGCAAAGTAGGGCCTGCCTGTATTCTAATCTCTCTAATACTCCTTCTAGAGCTAAAGTAGAATTAGCTGAATATAAACCAACTTGCATAATTGATTTTAGAAGATTTTTCTCCTATTCCCACTCAAAGTATATTTTACACAAAGTAAATTTTCTTAGTTTTTCAGTCACTTCCTTCCAAAATAATGTATACTGGCTCATGATGCTTCTCTCTTAAAACTAGAACCCATACCTTCTATTAATGTCATGCCTTACCACTCAAGCAAAAGGGAACAAAGGAGGGAGTTAAAAGAGGGAGGAAAAGAAGGTTGTAGGAAAAACAGTAAGAAACTGGCCACTTTGTCCCTTCAAAAGAGATAGATTGGCAATCAGTCTCACAAGAAAAGGAAGTAAATAAATACATTTTTTAAATGTCATGGAGATATTTATCTCCAGTAAAGCCTAGGTTTATATTTAATCTAAAATATTGAAAGTGCCATATTCTTTACTATTTTCCCTCTTACTATGATAATTAACATTTACAATTAGACTTTTCAAATGAAAGACCCACATTTTTTCCAAGTTCTGATACCAAATATTTTTGTGAGTTTAAGTCAGTCATTGAACCCCGAGTCTCTCTCACACTTTATGTGTATGACCTCGTTTGTCACAACCCTATGAGATATTGTCCATCTTTTACAAAGAAAATAACTGAAGCAGATAAAGGATAAATAACTTGATCCAAAAAAATACAATTTCTGGATTTACAGCCTGAGATTTTAACCTAGAAATTTGACTCCAGAGTTTATGAGTTTAATGAAATATTCTCATCCCTCACTAACTATAATTTTTTGCTGAAAGCCTTGCCACCAAGTAAAAAGCTACTGAATAAAAATAGTTCCATTTATTTTAATAGGATGAATTATTATCTGTTTCATTCAACATATGATAGGCAAACAATTTTGTAAATAGAAGAACATATCAACTGAACAGTGAGAACAAGTTTGACTGTGTGGATCATGATAAACTGTGGAAAATTCTGAGAGAGATGGGAATACCAGTCTACGGCCATACCACCCTGAACGCGCCCGATCTCGTCTGATCTCGGAAGCTAAGCAGGGTCGGGCCCGGTTAGTACTTGGATGGGAGATGGGAATACCAGACCACCTGACCTGCCTCTTGAGAAATCTGTATGCAGGTCAGGAAGCAACAGTTAGAACTGGACATGGAACAAGAGACTGGTTCCAAATAGGAAAAGGAGTACATCAAGGCTGTATATTGTCACCCTGCTTGTTTAACTCATATGCAGAGTACATCTTGAGAAACACTGGACTGGAAGAAACACAAGCTGGAATCAAGATTGCCGAGAGAAATATCAATAACCTCAGATATGCAGATGACACCACCCTTATAGCAGAAAGTGAAGGGGAACTAAAAAATCTCTTGATGAAAGTGAAAGAGGAGAGTGAAAGAGTTGGCTTAAAGCTCAAAATTCAGAAAACGAAGATCATGGCATCCAGTCCCATCACTTCATGGGAAATAGATGGGGAAACAGTGGAAACAGTGTCAGACTTTATTTTGGGGGGCTCCAAAATCACTGCAGATGGTGACTGCAGCCATGAAATTAAAAGACGCTTACTCCTTGGAAGAAAAGTTATGACCAACCTGGATAGTATATTCAAAAGCAGAGACATTACTTTGCCGACTAAGGTCCGTCTAGTCAAGGCTATGGTTTTTCCTGTGGTCATGTATGGATGTGAGAGTTGGACTGTGAAGAAGGCTGAGCGCCGAAGAACTGATGCTTTTGAACTGTGGTGTTGGAGAAGACTCTTGAGAGTCCCTTGGACTGCAAGGAGATCCAACCAGTCCATTCTGAAGGAGATCAGCCCTGGGATTTCTTTGGAAGGAATGATGCTAAAGCTGAAACTCCAGTACTTTGGCCACCTCATGCGAAGAGTTGACTCATTGGAAAAGACTCTGATGCTGGGAGGGATTGGGGGCAGGAGGAGAAGGGGACGACAGAGGATGAGATGGCTGGATGGCATCACCGACTTGATGGACATGAGTCTGAGTGAACTCCGGGAGTTGGTGATGGACAGGGAGGCTTGGTGTGCTGCGATTCATGGGGTCGCAAAGAGTCAGACATGACTGAGCGACTGAACTGAACTGAAGCTAATAAAAAATCAAGTTGGAAAAAAAATTATTATGTTCATAAAATATTGAAAGAAAATACAAGGCATTTTGCATGTAATATCATAAAAGTTTATTTCAGTCATGGGAGGAGTGATGTGTGATGGTCAATGGAGAAAAGCAAGGTGGAATATTTTGCAAGCTGCATTTTTCTTCCTGACCATTTTGTTTACTAATTTTTTTCAATTTGTGGGGTGGGGGGACGGTAGGAAGCTCATTGTTTTATATATTCAAATTACACTTAAAGTTATATGTAAACAAATGAACATTCTATATTCTGATAAAACTTAATTGACAAAAACAGATGTGAGCCAGATGTGAGCCATGGGTAGTAATTTGTTGTAAATTATATTTTTACTATAATTTTCCTTGATCTAAAAAATAGAAGTGATGGATAGAGATGAAATGTGTGCAGAGAAAAATAAAATCTAATTAGTGTCCAGCATACAGTGAGCTCAGTTTCTTGAGTTAATAAATAAGACAATTATTATGAGATCTGTGTATAATTCCTCACCCTATAGAAAAGGAGAATACATCTGAAAAAAACAACTGCAAGCTAAAGAATTAATAGGAGAATATCTTCTTAGTGTTCTCACTAAGATACAAGAATAGATGTGTTATATAAAACTAGAGTGGGAATTCATAGAAGGAAATATGTTGATATGAATGCAAAGATGAAAAGGGAGCTGGCTGAAGAAACTCAAAATGCAATAACAAAATGTGAGTCTACTTTCAAGGCAATAAAGTGCAGAGTTGAGATATTATTCTATCACATAATTTTACATTTTCTGATTACAAATGAGGTAGATGTTTTTCTTTCTCACTGGACATCTCTTTAAAATTTAGCAGAGATTAATGCTTACTCATATAAGCTTAGATTGATTATCTACCATATGCCAGTCACTAAATAAAGAACTCTCCATCACTGTCTTATTGCGNAAAAAAAAAAGAGAATAATTTGAAGAGCTTGTGTTCAGATTGCTCTTAATGTAGAACAATTTAAGATACTGAGATTTAGTATACCATGTAAGTCAACGTGAGCAACCTTACTGCCTTCCACTCAAGAAAGGCAGGTCAGGGACAAAGACAAATTAAGGTAATTAAAAGAAGTGATGCTGAGGTCTTTTACTTTCCAGTAGGAAGGGGTTGTTTGTGTGTATATGTGTACGTGCATGTATATGTATACTTATATTGCTTTTGTTTAAAGGCATTAGAAAGCTGCTTAAACAACACTGTGAGTAGTGCCAAGATTCCTGAGGGGAGGGGTAAGTTAACAGCCTACAGCTGTTACTTTCCTAGGGGCATTTGTGAATTCTGAGAACAGAACAAAAAGATGAGAAAAGTATCCTTTGTGACAGGTCCACTGTTGGAGGACAAACAAACCAGCAGTGTTTTGGCAGTCTTACTATGTGAGATGGACAAAACTGAAAATCTGAGAGGCCAAAACTCAATGAGACTCTCTGGCTGCAAAACTGAGTTGACTGTTCTCAATACACTTGCAGAATATCTGAAACTATACAGGGTGAAGGGACAAAAATGCTCAGCAAAAAGTCTCTGAAAAGCAGAAAGAATTTTCTATTTTGCCTGAGAAGATGAGTGCTATAAATAGTACCTATGAGAATGAAGGGACTTAGGTAGCGCAGTGGTAAAGAATCTGCCTGCCAATACAGGAGACACAAGAGACGTGAGTTTGCGCCCTGGGTCAGGAAGATCCCTTGGAGTAGGAAATGGCAACCCACTCCAGTATTCTTGCCTGGAAAATTTTATGAGGAGCCTGGTGGGCTACAGTCCATGGGGTTGCAAAGAGTTGAACACGATTGGGTGGCTGCACATATATTCACATGAGCAGGAAGGGGTCTGTAATCACACCAACTCTCAGGTAAAAGTCAAAAGGACTGAAAATGAAGAACTCAATAGGTTTTAAAAAAAATATTTAGAGAAAAATTACAAAGATGAAGAGTTCTTGTATACAGGAACGTCACCCTTCATCCAAGTTCCCTTAATGTTAACATCTCATACAAGCAGAGTAAATTTTGCAAAACTAAGAAATTAACATTGTATACTATTATCTAAACTACAGACTTTATTTGGATTTCACCAATTTTTTCAATAATGTACTATTTCTGTTCCAGGATCCAAAATAGGATGCTGTGCTGCATTTAGTCATCGTTTCTCCTTTGTTTCCTCCAATCTGTGATAAGTTTCTGTGCTGCTCTCTCTCTCTCTCCTGATTTTGACATACCAGTCAGCTATTTTGTACAAAGTATCTCCATTTGATTTTGTCTGATGTATTCTCACGTTTAGGCCAAGGTTACGGGTTTGGCGGAACAACATGACACAGACATGTCCTTCACATCCCCTGATGTAAAGGGATGCATGCTATCAACATCGGTTATCACTAGTGATGTTAATCTTGATCACTTTGATAATAAGGTGGTGCCATCTGCCAGATTTCTCCACCAAAACTGTGTGCACTCAGTCAGTCACTTGTGTCCAACTTTTTGTGACCCCATGGACTGTAATCTGCCAGGCTCCTCTTTTCATGGGATTTTTCTCAGAAAGGATACTGGAGTGGGTTGCCATTTCCTCTTCCAGCCCAGGGATCAAATTTCTGTCTCCCGCATTGGCAGGTGATTCTTTATCACTGTGCCACCTAAATTATTATTTCGTTTTTTCCATGTTCTATTCTTAGATGTAAATCAAGCCCAGCCCAAGAGCAAGAGAAGAATTAAGCTCTTTTCTTGGAGTGGGCAATCAACAACTATTATTTAGGATTCTTCTGTAAGGAAGATTGGTCCATTCTCACCATTATTTATTCATTGTTTCACTTATATCAGTGTGGATTCATAGATATTTATTTCATTGTCTGGATTATAATTCAATACTAATGCTATTTATTTTGTTGCTCAAATTATTCAAGAAATGGCCAGTTGGGGGGCTCATTCAGGTTGCTCCTGTGTCCTTTAGATATGCTCCTATTCCTCTTACATTTTGAACAATTCATCACTTTCCATAATGTAAAATATTCCAGGCTCTACCCTGAGAATTAACTATTGCTCCAAGAAAAAAGGCCTGTTGATTTTCATAGAAAATAAATATTCAGAAATAATAGGTGTTAGATCTGGGAGCTGGGTATGCTTATTGCTATTGGGTTGTCACTCCCTCTAGGCCCTTTCAAAGGGTAAAGACAGGAAAATACTGAGTATACTAACACATGTATACTCATATCTATAACTCTGAATTAATCTATCTGTATATATTAAAAAAAATTAAAATTGTCATCTCAGACTCTAATCCAGCTTCAGAATTCATTCTAGCTTTATCCATCTTGTTTCTTTGTAACTTCTTTTTCTGACAGTGAGAAACCTGGTTATTTATCCACAATTCATTTACTTGTCCAACTCTCATATAAACGTACAACATTTTCAGAATTGTTAATCTATATCATTATGTAAAGCACATTTATATACTAGAGCAAGGGTTGGCAAACAGCTCCCAGGGCAATTCTGGCCCTTTGCCTGTTTTGGTATGACTGATAGCTGAGAGTAATTTTTACATTCTTACATGACTAGGTGGGGAAAGAGAGTATTTCATGAAAATTTCATGGAATTCACATTTTAGTGCACATGGATAAAGTTTGACTGGAACACAGTCATGACCATTTGTTTATGTGTTGTCTATGACTGCTTTTGTGCTCTATTAGTAGAGTTGAGTAGTTATAACAGAGATCCCACAGTATACACACAGAAAATAATTACTATCTGGCTCTTTCCAGAAAAAGTTTGGTAATTTCCAGATAAGAATATAGTGATCATGTAGTTCTTCTTGGCTTTAGCTTTACAGTGTCCAGCCAAAACACCATATTCCAAATTATCTAAATATCCATATTTAGATAAGCTAATTTAAAGACAAGTCTTGTAATTTTAATACTGCTAGTTCATTATAATCTACATTAAATCTTCAAAAGAGTCAACATGACACTTTAAATTTTTATATAATAAATTTAACTCTTTCTAATGGAACCAGAGATCAAATTGCCAACATCCGCTGGATCATCAAAAAAGCAAGAGGGTTCCAGAAAAATATCTATTTCTGCTTTATTGACTATGCCAAAGCCTTTGACTGTGTGGATCACAATAAACTGTGGAAAATTCTGAAAGAGATGGACTTTGGCCACCTCATGCAAAGAGTTGACTCATTGGAAAAGACTCTGATGCTGGGAGGGATTGGGGACAGGAGGAGAAGGGGACGACAGAGGATGAAATGGCTGGATGGCATCACTGACTTGATGGACGTGAGTCTGAGTGAACTCCGGGAGTTGGTGATGGACAGGGAGGCTTGGTGTGCTGCGATTCATGGGGTCGCAAAGAGTCAGACATGACTGAGCGACTGAACTGAACTGAAGCTAATAAAAAATCAAGTTGGAAAAAAAATTATTATGTTCATAAAATATTGAAAGAAAATACAAGGCATTTTGCATGTAATATCATAAAAGTTTATTTCAGTCATGGGAGGAGTGATGTGTGATGGTCAATGGAGAAAAGCAAGGTGGAATATTTTGCAAGCTGCATTTTTCTTCCTGACCATTTTGTTTACTAATTTTTTTCAATTTGTGGGGTGGGGGGACGGTAGGAAGCTCATTGTTTTATATATTCAAATTACACTTAAAGTTATATGTAAACAAATGAACATTCTATATTCTGATAAAACTTAATTGACAAAAACAGATGTGAGCCAGATGTGAGCCATGGGTAGTAATTTGTTGTAAATTATATTTTTACTATAATTTTCCTTGATCTAAAAAATAGAAGTGATGGATAGAGATGAAATGTGTGCAGAGAAAAATAAAATCTAATTAGTGTCCAGCATACAGTGAGCTCAGTTTCTTGAGTTAATAAATAAGACAATTATTATGAGATCTGTGTATAATTCCTCACCCTATAGAAAAGGAGAATACATCTGAAAAAAACAACTGCAAGCTAAAGAATTAATAGGAGAATATCTTCTTAGTGTTCTCACTAAGATACAAGAATAGATGTGTTATATAAAACTAGAGTGGGAATTCATAGAAGGAAATATGTTGATATGAATGCAAAGATGAAAAGGGAGCTGGCTGAAGAAACTCAAAATGCAATAACAAAATGTGAGTCTACTTTCAAGGCAATAAAGTGCAGAGTTGAGATATTATTCTATCACATAATTTTACATTTTCTGATTACAAATGAGGTAGATGTTTTTCTTTCTCACTGGACATCTCTTTAAAATTTAGCAGAGATTAATGCTTACTCATATAAGCTTAGATTGATTATCTACCATATGCCAGTCACTAAATAAAGAACTCTCCATCACTGTCTTATTGCGTCACAACCGTATGAATTCATTTGGCTTTTTCCCCCATTTTACAAACGATGAACTAGAAGCTAAGGGCAGTTAAGTAATTGTACCGATGTCACTAAGCAAGTGTCCTACTTAGAGCAGTGCTCAGTGCTGAAAATGGACTCAGAAGGTCTTTGGTGCACGTAACAACCACTTTATATCTTCTCCTGTTTCTGTGAGATGACTGCTGAGTTCTCCTTCTCCCCTTGATCACTACCAGGGCTGCCATTGTCTGAGGTCTTGGCTGGTCTTGCCTGATGCAGCTCCTTCACATGCTGGAAAGTTGCCTGGCCCAGAGGTTAGACCCAGCAATCAGAAGGCCTTAGTTCTTCTCTGTGTGGCATAAGTTTCTCACAGTAATGTGGCCGGGTTCCAAGAAGCAAGAAGTAAAATGTTATGAACCTCTTGCCTCCTGAGCTAGAACTTCTGCTGCATTCTAATTGTCAAAGCCAGTCCAAATGAGTACAGAATCAAAAAGAGGTCAAATAAGCCCTACATTGTGAAATGAGGAGTGACAAATGTGTACCACGAGAAAAGAAATTATTGGTGGCCATCTTTATAGAAACCAACACATAATAACTCATGATAATATACAAACAAGAAATAAACATATGTCACTTCTCAACTGAATGACAGTCTGAGATGAAGGATTCTTGGTCATCAAACAGCTCTCCATGCAAGGATTTAGACCCCGAAGCTCTTTCCGTAATTTACAGGCTCACAATCATTTTAATCTAACAAGTAAAAAGAAGGAAAACATAGAGAAGGCGTTTGACTTCTTAAACACCTCAGAGAAAGTGATAATACTCCTGATGACAACCCATAATGAATAGTCACATAATCATACCTCATATATATATGCCAATCATATATATTGGCAGAGCTAAAAAAAAAAAATTTAGTCACTGGCTGTATAGCTATTCCATCCATCTCTCTTCTCCACACACACAAAAAAATCCAACTTGGCTAATTATCTTTGACAAGCTAGTAAAAAAAGGAAAAGCCAGGACTGGAACCTAGATCTATATGATTCTGGAACACACAGCTTCTCTATTATGCCTAGAGGAAACAAGAGTGACTACTATAAAAGACTTATTGGAGAAGAACAAATAAACCAAGTAAAAAACATACTATAATAATTACCACAATTACAGTGTTCATTAAACACTGTGGAGAAAGGCTTTGACCTTAAAGAAAATGGAGAGTGACATAAAATGAAGTTAGAGAAATAAAAAAGAAGAAGATGGTAAAAAAAAAAAAAAACTCTATATGCAAGGATAAAAACCATTTGAAGGATTTTAATGAATGACATGATAAGACTTTAGAAACAGCATCCTATTCACATGATACAATATATGATTAAACAATGAGTACCCAATAACACCTTGAATTCTTTTATCATATCAAATGTAAATTATCTGGGGGAGAAGATATTCCTCTGAAAACAATTCAAATTATCTCTGTTACTGAGGTCTTGTACATCGTTTCTCTCATAACCTGTCTACGCTATTCTTGTCAGGATAAAGATCATTCTTCAACTAACACAGTATTGTAAAGTAAAAAATAAATAAATAAAAAGACAAAAGAAAAATGGGAGTTGAAAGTGTTTTTCTTACAAAAAATACAGTTCATTCTTTTTGTGTCATAGCTTTAGATATCTTTTTCAAATCCATAGCACTTTTTTAATGCTATATATATTTAAACATTACTTCTAACTGAAAGTACCAAAACATACATCACAAAAAACTTGAGATAGGTTTGGAAGATGAAGTTAATGGTCTGATAATGAAGTAAATGACATTCATTCATTAAATTTCATGTCATCTCTTTGGAAAGAGTGGAAAACACATTTGTTCAAGAATAATCTTATAGGAATATAATAAAAAATGTTGTAAAGATCTTTTGAATCCATTCTAGAAGTTCCAAGAATGACATACTTGGAAGTTTTGCTTTGTTCTTTGAGAACTACAGACGCCATCAAACTAAAAGGCTTCTTGACAGCACAAGAAACAATCAAGAAAATGAAAAGACAACCTATATAATGGGACAAAATATTTTCAAACTGTATATCTGATAAGAGGTTAATATCCAAAATATGTAAGAGACTCATACAACTCAATAGGAAAAAAAAAAGAATCTGAATTTTAAATGGCAGAGGAACCGCATAAACATTTTCCCAAAGAAGACGTACAAATAACCAACAGGTACATGAAATGATGCTCAACAAACATTACTAATCATCAGGGAAATGCAAGTCAAAACCAAAATGAGATATGTCCTCACATCTGTTGGAATAGGTACTATCAAGATAACAGACAAGTGAGGTTGTGGAGAAAGGGAATCCACTATTGGTAGAAATGCAAATCAGTACAGCTACTATGGAAAGCACTATGAAGGTTTCTCAATAAATTAAAAACAGAACTAGAAAATGAATCAGCAATCCCACTTTCGGTTATACATCTGAAGGAAATAAAATCACTATCTCAAAGATATATTGGCACCCCATGTTTATAGAAGCATGATTCACAAAAGCTAAGTCATGGAAAATACCTAGTGTCCAATAACAGATGAATGGATAAAAAAAAAGATAAAGTATATATATGATGGAATATTCAGTTCAGTTCAGTCACTCAGTCATATCCGACTCTTTACAACCTCATGAACCGCAGCACCCCAGGCCTCCCTGTCCATCACCACCTCCCAGAGCTCACCCAAACTCATGTCCATCGAGTTGGTGATACCATCCAACCATCTCATCCTCTGTCGTCCCCGTCTCCTGCCCTCAATCTTTCCCAGCATCTGGGTCTTTTCAAATGAGTCAGCTCTTTGCATCAAATTTTATTCAGTCATAAAAAGGAGGAAATCCTACCTTTTGCAACAGCATGAATGGACCTCAAAAGCATTATTCTAAGTGAAACATATAAGACAGAGAAAGACAAATACTCTTTGATATCGCTTAAAGGTGGACCCTAAAAAAGCTCAACTCATAGAAATAGAATGGTGAAGGAGAAGTAGAATGGTGGTTGTCAGGGACTGGAGAGTGGTGGAAATAAGATGTTAGGGAATGAGTAAGAATATCTAGTTATAAGATCAATAAGTTCTGGAGCTCTAATATATCACCCAGTGACTATAATTAAAAATACTGTATTATATACTTGAAAGTTGTTCAGTCAGTTCAGTTCAGTCAGTCAGTGGTGTCTGACTCTTTGTGACCCCACAGACTGCAGCACGCCAGGTTTCCCTGTCCATCACCAATTCCCAGAGCTTACTCAAACTCATGTCCATTGAGCCAATGATGTCATCCAACCATCTCATCCTCTGTCATCCCCTTCTCCTCCTGCCCTCAGTCTTTCTCAGCATCAGGGTCTTTTCAAATAAGGCAGTTCTTCACATCAGGTGGCCAAAGTACCCCATGTTTCAGTTCAACCTCAGTCCTTCCAATGAATACTCAGGACTGATTTCCTTTAGGACTGACTGGTTGGATCTCCTTGCAGTCCAAGGGACTCTCAAGAGTCTTCTCCAACACCACAGTTCAAAAGCATCAATTCTTTGGCACTCAGCTTTCTTTATAGTCCATTTCTCACATCCACACATGACTATTGGGAAAAACATAGCTTTGACTAGACAGACCTGTGTTGGCAAAGTAATGTCTCTGCTTTTTTTTTTGAAAAGACAATTCCATATAATTTTAATTATAGTAGTATGATATATTGGCCCCAAACTTAGCAGAGCTTCTCAGATGATCTTACAATAAATGATACCAGATGCTATGCTTAGTTTAATTATATAACTTTACAGGTAAAATAAAATGAAAAGTAAAGGCTGATTTTTATTATGCAGAATAACAATGTTGACTATCATGGTAACAGTTTAGTTCAGTTCAGTCACTCAGTCATGTCCAACTCTTTGAGACCCCATGGACTGCAAAACATCAGGTTTCCCTGTCCTTCACCAACTCCCAGAGCTGACTCAAACTCATGTCCACCAAGCTGGTGCAGCTATCTCTTTCTCTGTCGTCCCCTTCTCCTCCTGCCTCCAATCTTTCCCAGCATCAGAGTCTTTTCCAGTGAGCCAGTTCCTCACATCAGGTGGCCAAATGATTGGAGTTTCAGCTTCAGCATCGGTTCTTCCGATGAATAGTCAGGAATGATCTCCTTTAGGATGGACTGGCTGGATCTCCTTGCAGTCCATGAGACTCTCAAGAGTCTTCTCCAACACCACTGTTCAAAAGCATCAGTTCTTCGGCACTCAGCATTTTTTATAGTTCAACTCTCACATCCATACATGACTACTGGAAAAACCATACCTTTGACTAGAACCATAGCAACAAACTATAGCTTTGTTGGTAAATAATGTCTCTGCTTTTTAATATGCTGTCTAGGTTGTTAATAGTAAAAGTAGTGGGTGGAATATTGTCCCCCCCAAAAAAAAATTCATGTTCCCCCCAAACCTCAGAATATGACCTTGTTTAGAAGCAGAGTCTTTGAAGATGAAGTTAGTTAAGGACCTTTTAAAAAAAAATAAAAGCTTTATTCATTTATTTTCGGCTATGCCGAGTGCTCATGCTTTTCTCTAGCTGCAGCAACTGGGGGCCACTCTCTAGCTGCGGTGCATTGTGGTGACTTCTCCTGTTGCAGAGCACAAGCTCTAGGGCGTGTGGGCTTCAGCAGTTGTGGCTCCCAGGCTTTAAAGCACGAGCTCAGTAGTCATGGTGCACAGGCTCAGTTGCTGCCTGGCAGGTGGGATCTTCCCAGACCAGGAATGGAACCCGTGTCTGCTGCATTGGCAGGTGGATTCTTTACCACTGAGCCACCAGGGCTAAGGATCTTGAGATGAAATCATCCAGGATTTCAGGTGGGCCCTAAATCCAATGTCTCTGCTTTTTAATATGCTGTCTACGTTGGTCATAACTTCTCTTCCAAGGAGCAAGCATCTCTTAATTTCATGGCTGCAATCACCATCTGTGGTGATTTTGAAGCCCCCCAAAATAAAGTCTGACACTGTTTCCACTGTTTTCCCATCTATTTCCCATGAAGTGATGGGACCGGATGCCATGATCTCCGTTTTTTGAATGTTGAGCTTTAAGCCAATTTTTTCATTCTCCTCTTTCACTTTCATCAGGAGGCTTTTTAGTTCCTCTTCACTTTCTGCCATAAAGATGGTGTCATCTGCATATCTGAGGTTACTAATATTTCCCCAGGCAATCTCGATTCCAGCTTGTGCTTCATCCAGCCAGGCATTTCTCATGATATACTCTGCATATAAGTTGAATAAGCAGAGTGACAGTAAAAGTCAATAAAATTTGTTAAGAGAGTAGATCTCAAACACTATCACAGCAACAATAATGAAAAGAAAAGTAAACACAAATACATGAGAGAAGGGAGAGGTGTTGACTAACACTATTGTAACAATCATTTCACAGTTATAAGTGTGCAAAATTATGTTGTGCACTTTAAACTTATATATGTTACATGTCAATAATATCTCAATAAAACTGGATGGGGAGTGTATGTGTGTGTGCAGAAACACCGAAGGGCTTCATGGAGCACCTTATCCAAGCTGTGCTTTTAGAGAATAGCTGGAGTATGGTTTGGAAGAATAAGAGAGTTTAAAGTACTGTCTTAGACTCTTTGTGTTGCTATAACAGAACACCATATACTGTGGGCTTCTAAACAACACATTTATTTCTCACTATTCTGGAGGCTAGGAAGTTCAAGATCAAGGCTCTGGAAGATTTGGTGTCTGGTGAGAGGGAGCTCCCTGGTTCATAGATGGTGTCTTTCTCACTGTGTCATCACATGGTGAAAGGGACAAGGAAGCTCTCAGAGGCTTCTTTTACAATGGCATAAATCCCATTCAGGAGGACTCCACTCTCGTGACCTAATCACCTTCCAATGGTCCTTGGGGATTAGATTTCAACATACTAATTTAAAATAAAGACAAACAATTTAATCTATAAGAGGTCCCTGGACCAGTTAGAAGTTCAATACCTCATTCAGTATGAAATGTCAAAGAAAACATTGGAAATTCACATCTGGTAACCATGTAAGAGCATCTTCCCAAGTGGCTCAATGGTAAAGATTCCACCTACCAATGTAGAAGATGTGGGAGACATGGGTTTGATCTTTGGGTTGGGAAGATCCCCTGCAGGAGGAACTGGCAACCTACTCCAGTATTCTTGCCAGGAAAATCACATGGACAGAGAAGGCTGGCGGACTCCAGGCTATGTGGTCACAAAGAATAGACACAGCTGAACACTCAAGCAACCATGTTAAGAGACTACAGTTATATAAGTTTGAGGGCAAGAATAGCCGATCCCAATTTCCTAGCTACTGGTTCCTAGAAACTAGATTTTGGCACTATCTCCTGGGCACTAGTCAATAAAGCTTGCCACATATATGTGGGTTTTTGGCTTGGAATTTATTGGTGTAGACAGTATGTGTGTGTGTGTGTTCTTTATTTTAGAAATTCACCTATGCATTTTATATTGGCGAATGTAACAAAATAGACTAACCAGAAACAAAAATAAGAAAAATTACTAACTCAGCACTTGCCAGCTTACTAGTTTAATATGCCAGAACCCTGAGCACAGTAACAACTGAATTAATTGTCCATGGCAAAGAGAATGTATTTTCTTTTATAGCAAAAATTGCCACCTAACAAATTATTTTTCTATTGCTGTCATTTGACATTTACTTCTACTCTAAAGGATTACTTCATAGCAAAAAAAGCACATAGTTATTATGACTCTATAAAAATTAACTTTTTACATCCCCCAAATCACAAATTCCCACAGATCAAAGCTATGACTACTTAATGAAAAACTAAAATATGGTCACAATCATAAAACTGAATTCTTTAAAATTCTTATGAAATTTGAAGTTAGTACAAGTCATATGAAATAATCTCCCACTTATAGAAACCTATCAATATGTCAGCAAATTTGGAAAACTCAGCAGTGGCCACAGGACTAGAAAAGGTCAGTTTTCATTCCAATCCCAAAGAAAGGCAATGCCAAAGAATGCTCAAACTACCACACAATTGCACTCATCTCACACAGTAGTAAAGTAATACTCAAAATTCTCCAAGCCAGGTTTCAGTAATAAATGAACCATGAACTTCCAGATATTCAACCTGGTTTTGGAAAAGGCAGAGGAACCAGAGATCAAATTGCCAATATTCACTGGATCATTGAAAAAGCAAGAGATTCTGGAAAAACATCTATTTCTTCTTTATTGACTATGCCAAACCCTTTGATTGTGTGGATCACAATAAACTGTGGAAAATTCTGAAAGAGATGGGAATACCAGACCACCTGACCTGCCTCTTGAGAAACCTGTATGCAGGTCAGGAAGCAACAGTTAGAACTGGACATGGTACAACAGACTGGTTCCAAATAGGAAAAGGAATATATCAAGGCTGTATATTGTCACCCTGCTTATTTAACTTATAT
>SJYX01009457.1:41370-107665 GCA_006410675.1 Oreotragus oreotragus
GTGTAGCCGTCCTCACACAGGGAAACTCACGTCTTTTAATTACATGAAAGAAACGTGCATCCTTTGTCCGGGTGTGTTAGTATCTTTTCATCAGTCACAGTTACCCTTGAGACTGATTCAAGAGAATCAGTAATTGCAGAGAGTGATAGAAGTCTAAGGGGAACGAAACCAAGGAATGTGACATTGAGAGACTGGGAAGGGGAAAACATTCTCTTGGGTGTTCGGGCAAGGCCTCTCTGAGCAGGGGACGAATGCAGGCCGTCGGGGCCAGGACCAGACAGAGGGCACAGCCAAGCCTGGACGTAGGAGCGAGTCTGAGCACTTGAAGGGCAGAGTGATGAAACTGGTGCTTCCGGCGTGACCCTCCCAGACCAGCAGCACCAGCATATGTGGGAACTGATGAGAAGGAAGCATTCCTGGGTCTCGGGAAAGAGTCAGAAACCCCAACGGTGCAGCCCAGCTGTGGGTGTGTATGTGTGTGTTTAACAAGTCATCCAGGTGATTCCAGGGCACACACAGTATGAGAGCCATGAGGCTGGAGGGTAGTGAGACAGGAGCGGACTTGCGGGAAGGGCTGAGCCAGCCTCCTTTAGAAGCGAATTTCCAAATCACAAAGCAAGTCAGCCGGTTCATCTGAGTTTTTCATCATTATATCCTCAGCACATACCATGCTGCCTCAGTTCAGTTCAGTTCAGTCACTCAGTCGTGTCCGACTCTTTGCGACCCCATGAATCGCAGCGCACCAGGCCTTCCTGTTCATCACCATCTCCCAGAGTTCACTCAGACTCATGTCCATCAAGTCAGTGATGCCATCCAGCCATCTCATCCTCGGTGGTCCCCTTCTCCTCCTGCCCCTACAGAGTAAACGCCCAATACTTGCTTATTGAACAAATAAATTAATATAAATATAAATAATGAGCCCCTAAATTTTTGATCCCATACACCAGGTACTGGACAAATATAGGTAAGATCATCTACAAATGGGGAAAAAAGAGACAAATGCAAAGAAAAACTGAGAGGACTAGAATCAGATGCACTGATATTGACAAGGAATGAGAGGTGAGGTCTCCTAAAGCAAGGAGGGTCAGAAAAAAACAAAAAAGCAGACAGAGGAGCTCAATAAACACAAAGGTGTCAGCATTTACTTTTGGGGTGAACAATGTAGTTCATTAACCCCCTAGGGAATGATGATATTAATGGCATGGACCAACTATCATTCATTTGTTGTCTCCAAGTAAACCAGAAATGTTATATTGATTCAATCTATCTAAAAAACACACACAAAAGTCTCGACTTAAATGGAAAAATCCTCAGCTTTATGGAAAATTCCACTATCCAAAATAATTCCTTTCCAGAGGCATTTTAGATAGCCAAGATTTTTACTGTATTGCTTTTTTTTTTTTTTTTTGGTACCAAAGCACTCTCACAACCCAGAGTAGGGAATATTGGTGCTAACCAAGTCTACCTGGAAGCCAGCCGGAGGCCTCCACCTCCAAGAGCCTTCTGAGCCAATTCAAGTAGGGAAACCCAAGCCGGCCAAGCCCCTCTAGCCGTCAGGACATCAGCAAGGGCATGAGTCACTCTGAGACCAGACGCCAGCCTCTCTATTGAACCTCTCTGTAACAGAGTGGATTTTAATAGACTCTTCCTCCCCTCCTTCCTTCCTCCTGTTCTGGCAGTTAGCAGATTCCTGAGATGAAAGCACCTCCCAGATTTCCTTCATGCACCTCTGTCTTCAGATCAGAGAGTGCCTGGCTCGCACGGGAGCCACTGAGAAAAGCCTTACCTCGTCTGATCATCTAACAGGCAGGAAGTCCTTTACTGTCTAATCCAAATCCTTCTGGCTGCATGAAGTCTGCTTCTCTCATTGAATTTGGAAGATCCCTCCGCTAAGGAGAAAAACAAAGTACTTCATTATGGAAGGAGCTGTTCTCAATTGATTTTCCTTCTTCATCTACATTTCCAAATCTTGAATATTTGTCTTACTGGTTTTTTCTATCACTGTTCTCCTGTCAACAGTCTATGTTTCATAAGGACTCACTTCCTGTATAAGTGAAAATACCAGTGAAATAGCCCTGAACGTTACTTTTTGGGTGTGTATAGTGCACGCACGTGCACACATACACACACACACAATATATTAACAAATATACTTGGACTCTGATCATCAAAAGTGTCTACACGTGGACTGGGCCTCACAGAGAGTAAACCATTTCTGGAAGTAAGATCACTTCTGGTCAGTGGTCCAAGGAACAGACGAAGTATTGGACTAGATGTCCCCAGGGGTTCTTCCTTGCTGAATTGCTGTGATGCTCTGTGATGCAGCGAGACGCCAAACCTGATTGTGAACTTGGGCAATAAGCTAAGAGGAGAAAAGGGAGTAGCACAGTTTTATTGGCCTTCTCTGGTACCCAAAGCTACACCAGGAGTATTCAGGGAGCCCGGCACTGGCAGTGCAGTGGTATCTGTGACAGCATCATCATCACCACTGCAAACATTCCTCCAGCACCTGCAGGATGCCAGGCGCTGCATGCATCATTTCAGTTCATCTTACAGCAGACCTGTCAGATGGGCCTGTTATTAACCCCATGTTGCTAAGGAGAGGAATGAGGAATGGAGAAGTTAGACTATCCAGCACCGCAAAGCTGGTAAGAGATCCAAGACTCAAACCTATGCTGTCTGACTCCATCATGCTGCCTCCCTCAAGGGTTGTAATGACCTCTTGTATTTTATTTTTTCATTAATTGTTACTGTAGTATAGTTGAAGCAAAAGGAGAAGAGGGTAGCAGAATATGAGATGGTTGGATGGCATCACTGACTCAATGCATATGAACTTGAGCAAACTCTGGAAGATAGTGAAGGACAGGGAAGCCTGGCATGCTGCAGTCCATGGGGTCACAAAGAGTCAGACACGACTTAGCGACTGAACAACAACATAGTTATTTACAATGTTCTGTTGGTTTCCGCTGTATAGCAAAGTGAACCGATTATACATATACATACATCCACTCTTTTTAGATTCCTCTCCCATATATGTAATGACCTCTTGCAGTTTAAGCATCTTTAGCATTTTATATGCTAAGAAAAGAACATGATTTCTTTCCCTCTTTACAAAAGTCTGAGGCCAGGAAGCTGAGGCAGAAGGTCAGGGAGGAGGGTGATTTGTTGACCGTCACCTAGCAGTCAGAGGCAGAACCTCCTGGTACTCTGCCCAAGTGCCCTCTCCCTGCCCTATACCATCTCACTCTTCAGGAACTCCTAGCCGAGTCATGCTGTGCTTAGTCTCAGGCTGACTCTTTGTGACCCCATGGACTGTAGCCCGCCAGGCTCCTCTGTCCGTGGGGATTCTCCAGGCAAGAATACTGGAGTGGGTTGCCATGCCCTCCCCCAGGGGATCTTCCTGACCCAGGGATCGAACCCCAGATCTCCCACATTGCAGGCAGATCCTTTACCATGTTAGCCACCAGGGAAGCCCAACAATACTAGAATGGGTAGTCTATCCCTTCTCCAGGGGAACTTCCTGACCCAGGAATCAAACCAGGGTCTCCTGCATTGCAGGTGGATTCTTTACCATCTGAGCCACCAGGGGAGCCTCCTAGCCTAGTTACCTGTGCAGAAAAGTAGCACCTGTTAGTCCCTGCCTGCAAACTGGCCACTCAGTCCTACACCCTGAGGTCCCAGATCTGCTTGACTCACAGCTGTCACCTCCCTAGGGAAACAGAGGGCCAGAGAGAGAAGGGGATCAAGAAAGAAAGAGGATGCCAGGATGCAAAACTAGCAGACATCTCTGATGCATCCTTTCCTTCAGTTTCCTAAGCCTGCCAGTCCACAAACGCCAGACAATAATAATACATTCCCATCTTGCTGATGAGGTTTGAGTGGTTTCCCCCATGTCTGGCCTCCCCATCACACCGATCCTTTTCTCTCCTGACTATTATGACAACCTCTTTACTGATATTTTTTTTTTTCCCCTCTCTTGTGACTCTTGCCCTGTTCATATGGGATACAGGGCTATGCTTCCTGGATCACATGTAATCACCACCCTCTTTTCCTCAAAGACTTTCAATAGCTCCCTGCTGCCTAGCCTGCTCTTCAGACCCACCATGACTGACCATAAACCACATTTGCAGCCTTATATTTACTACTTACATCTAAGCTCTAATCACAGTACTCCAGAAAAGAACCCAGGAAAGTCTTGTACATGCTTCTCATGATGATTTCTCTGCTGGAACACTTTGCCTATTTAAAGCTGTACTCCGATGCCACCCACTATAAAAACTCTCTCTCACCTCAGTGTCAATCTCCAGGCTACCTGCCTCACCCATCAGTATTATACTCTTTATTCTAACTATGTTTGACAATATCTATCCCATGGTCTCTGGCCATATGATCAAGCATCTGAGCCACCAGGGGAGCCTCCTAGCCTAGTTACCTGTGCAGAAAAGTAGCACCTGTTAGTCCCTGCCTGCAAACTGGCCACTCAGTCCTACACCCTGAGGTCCCAGATCTGCTTGACTCACAGCTGTCACCTCCCTAGGGAAACAGAGGGCCAGAGAGAGAAGGGGATCAAGAAAGAAAGAGGATGCCAGGATGCAAAACTAGCAGACATCTCTGATGCATCCTTTCCTTCAGTTTCCTAAGCCTGCCAGTCCACAAACGCCAGACAATAATAATACATTCCCATCTTGCTGATGAGGTTTGAGTGGTTTCCCCCATGTCTGGCCTCCCCATCACACCGATCCTTTTCTCTCCTGACTATTATGACAACCTCTTTACTGATATTTTTTTTTTTCCCCTCTCTTGTGACTCTTGCCCTGTTCATATGGGATACAGGGCTATGCTTCCTGGATCACATGTAATCACCACCCTCTTTTCCTCAAAGACTTTCAATAGCTCCCTGCTGCCTAGCCTGCTCTTCAGACCCACCATGACTGACCATAAACCACATTTGCAGCCTTATATTTACTACTTACATCTAAGCTCTAATCACAGTACTCCAGAAAAGAACCCAGGAAAGTCTTGTACATGCTTCTCATGATGATTTCTCTGCTGGAACACTTTGCCTATTTAAAGCTGTACTCCGATGCCACCCACTATAAAAACTCTCTCTCACCTCAGTGTCAATCTCCAGGCTACCTGCCTCACCCATCAGTATTATACTCTTTATTCTAACTATGTTTGACAATATCTATCCCATGGTCTCTGGCCATATGATCAAGCATTTGATCAGGCATATGATCAAACATACTCTTGCCATATGATCAAGCAATTGCACTCCCTGGTATTCACCTAAAGGAGCTGAAAAGTTATGTTCACACAAAATCTGCACACCAGTGTTTACAGCAGCTTTATTTATAATTGCCAAAAGTTGACAGCAGCCAAGATGCCCCTCAGTAGGGGATGAATGAATAAACTGTGGTACAGGCATATAAAGGCTTCCCAGGTGGCTCAGCAGTAAAGAATCTGCCTACCAATGAAGGAGACGCAGTTTCAATCCCTGGATCGGGAAGGTCCCCTGGAGAAAGAAAAGGTGACCCACTTCAGTATTCTTATTTGGGAAATTCCATGGACAGAGGAGCTTGACAGGCTGCAGTCTATAGGATTGCAAGAGTTGGATACAACTTAGCGACTGAACAACAACAGCCAGATAACGGGATATTATTCAGTGCTAAAAAGAGATGAGCTATCAAGCCATGAAAACATATGGAGGAAGTAAAAGAAGCCAGTATTTAAAGGCTGTATATTATAGCCATATCCAACAATGTCCAACCAATGTCCAACTACATGACATTCTGGAAAAGGTAAAATTATAGAGAGAATACAAAGATCAGTGGTTGGTAGGGGTACATGGGGAGGCAGAGTACAGAGGATTTTAGGAACGTGAAGCTGTTCTTTGTGATGTTTATAACGTGGATATATGTCATCACACATTTGTCCAAAACTGCAGACTGCACGATACCAAATGTGAATGCTAATATAAACTATGGACTTTGGATGGTGGTGATGTGCAGGTTCATGAAGTGTAGCAGATGTCCCCCTCTGGTGGACAGTGTTGATAGTGGGAAAGGCTGTGACTGTGCATGTAGGGGGGGTAGAGCAGATACAGGAAATCTCTGTACCTCCCCCTACTTTTGCTGTGAACCTAAAACTGCTCTAAAAAATAGTCTACTTTTTAAAAATGCCTGCCCACATATGATAAACCCCTTAAGAGAATGAGGTATGCCTTCTGCTCCTGTGTCCCCTTTATGCCCTAGCCCTCCCACCACCACAGCAGGTGCTAATAAATGTTTGTTGAATTGAATTAAATTGACAGGTCACCTGGGGGGAAAAGAGCGAGAACTTGATCATAATCTGGATTCTGAGATGACGGGAAAGTTGAAGGACCAGTGACCTGTCTCTTCAGAGCTCAATTATCTGCATAAGAACAAACGTCTCTGAAATCTAGCTATTAATTTGCTCACAGTTGTCTCGGCCTCCAAAGTTCACAGGTGTCCCTTTCAATTTCTCAGCCACATCGTTCATAGGAAATGAGATTCTCTCCTCATTCACCGCATCACGGTAGTCCTAGTACCATCTCCCTTCCCTGTGCTCCCCCCTCCAATCGCCTCACACATTCTTCCTCTTTTCTGTTTGCCGTGATTAAACCCCTGGGCATCAAAATGCCTGTCACCATAACTTTCTCAGGGCCTGTTAGGGGACCCATCATTTCCTGCTCAGCATCATAAATCGATAGCCGAGGACCGCAGGTTTTATTGGCAGCCTGAGTCAAAGGAATCTATTCTCATTAATCCTCCCCACAAAAATGATGGCCTTTAGCCATCTCACAGGTGGGAGCCAACAAACCTGGAGTGAAAGGAAAATAAAATGCTTGCCTGGCTTCCTATGAAATCAATACAGCCTCACTGAGCTCTGTTCTGGGTCACACAGAAGGGGCAGCAAGTGTGGCCGAGATCACTGGCAAGGTCCCTGAACATGAGTCTGACAGCGGGGGTGGCAGAAACTAAGGATGCCCATCATACACAGACCCCAGAGGATGAAGGCCTAGTGCCTTTAGAAGCCTTTAGCCCTTTGACACACATTCATTCATGATTTAAAGTGATTTACAAAGCATAACCGTTTCCATATGCTTGACATGACAATATCCTGGGAACAAGCAGGAGATGGGCAAATCGGAGTCCGAAGGAGACAAGAGAAGCGAAAATTCACATCATTCCTGATGTCATTCTGCAACAGGGCAGTTGGACAGTCCCATGTTCGGTGACCAGCACATTACATGATTTCAGGGGTGGCTCAGGCAGTCCCTGATGGGGAGTGAGGTGGGCCACCTGGTGGGGCAAGGCCGAGGAAGGCTCGGGAGAGCAGCAGGGCCGCAGCCAGGGGGAAGCAATGCTCTCCTTCCAAACAAAGCATGGCTCAGCAGAAAGACTGTGACCTGTGAGATGGAGCCCAGGCCTGGCTTTCAGTCCACTTCTTTCTATCTGCATGACCTTAAGCAAGTTACTTAGCTTTTCTGAGTTTTTCTTCCCTCATCTGGAAAATGGGATAAAGAGTGACAGTTCTTAGTTAACCGTCTTATAGTGAAACTATCTTCATGGTGGAAAGGTGTGTGAGACACAGCGTGATGTGCTTTTTCCCCCTTCGTCCTCCTAAGTCCGAGATCTGCCCTTTCCCACTGAGTGGGTTAGAACAATTAGGTCCAGGCTCACTCTCTCTCTCACACACACACACACGTTCCTCCACTCTACTGTGCTACAGAATTCTCCACCATTAGTGGGAAGAAAATAGCTGAAGGGAAAATGAGACATCTCAGTCACTAGCAACAGGCCTTACACCCACCCGGCCTTCCCATCCTACTTCCCAGTTTCTTTGGTGGTTCTGGAAGGAGATAAACCCCTCCTGTCAAACCCTGTGCCATTCTGTGAGGAGAGAAGCAAGAAGGCCCCTTAGAGTCACAGACAGGGAGGCCCACGTGCTGGCCCAGCACAGTGCTCCCTGCCAGGCAACACTGGGGGGACCAAAGCCTGGCTTGGGACAGGGTGCCCCTCTGGGTCACACTGTAGCCTCAACTTCAAGGGGAAGGACGGAGAGGGGGAAATCTGAGGTCTCCTGAGTTTATACCCATAAGACCCAAAGAACTGAAATGACAAGAGTTCTTCTGGAATTGACAAGAATGTATGTTCTGCCTTCTGCTGGAATGGAGCTCAAGAAGGAAAGCAGATCCGGTTTGGGGAGAACAAAGCAAGTTACGCTTTGATAACCTGAGTCCAAGGCCAGTCAGTCCAGTGGCTCAGTCGCGTCCGACTCTTTGTGACCCCATGAATCGCAGCACGCCAGGCCTAACCTCAGAGTCCATGGTATATATACCTAAATATTTATATACATACATGTGTATTAAAAGCAATAAAAACAATAACTGACATAATGTAGCAGCTATGTTTATTAGGTGTTTCTGTGCGCAGGGTCCACTCTCACAGCTTTATACAGATTCTGTCTTGTATCTCTCACTAAGAGGCATACAAGTTCAGTATTACTGTCCTCTTTGGGGGATGGGCAAACTAAGCATAGACAGGTCAGATAACTTGACAACTAGCCCAAGGTTACAGCACAAATGTGGAGGGTCCAGAACTAAAACCCAGGCCATCTGATGGCAGAGCCCATGTTCCTGATCACTTTTGCTCTCTTGCTTCTACCTTGAGCATTCAACATCTTACAGCACATTTACTTACAATTTACCAAGTGCTGACTACCACTTAGGCATTATGCTGTAAGTTTTACTCTTATATCGATACTCTATAATAACCCCAGAGAAGAGTGTTATTATCACCTTTCTAAAGGTGAAGAAACTGCAACTCTGTATCTGATTCTGCCTGGCTCCAAATGTATAGTCTCAGCTCCTTCCTATACAACCTCCATGGAAACACAAACAGAGGGCTTGGTTCACCGCCAGCTTTAGAGCAAGGCTGTCACGTGAGTAGCTGCCAATATTTGAATCATGACAGTAAGGAGGGGATGTGGGTCCCTGACAGCCCCAAGTCCAAAGGGGAGGCCCAGAGAGAAGGGCTCTGTAAGAATTAGGGTCCAATCTCACCAAGACAAGGCCTGGCAAAGACTAGATGGGTATCCAGTCAGGCATAAAGACTCCCAAGGAAAGACTCATTTCCTGGCCGGTGGGGTGAGTGCTGGATTAAGATCAAATATTGTCTTCAGAGGCCACATATGGGGCTACAGTCCCCAAGACCTGCCTCAGGGACCCGTGGCATCTTGCACCCCAGGTTTCTAGCTACAGGGCAACCTTGACCATTCAGGGTGTGCTATCCTGAGTCTGAAAGCAGAGGCCATCACTGAGCTCCAGTCTACAAATAGGGAAATCCAGAGACCGTAAGCAAAGAGCACAGTCACACGGCGGGTAAGTGGCAGAAAGAAGGAGCACAAACTTGGTGTGCTCCGACTGCAAATTCTGTGCTTTTCCTCACCACTGCGTTTATCCCAAGCAGAGTAAACACCCCTTGTGGCTTGACTCACAGGAGAGAAAGGAAAGCAAAGATACTCTCTGCCAATCTCCTGTTGTTCACAAGGCTCAGTCCTATATAATCAGCGACTATTTTCCATTGTCTAGGCTTGCCGGCCCCTCCTGGCCCAGAGCCAGCTGACGTCAGACCCCAGACCTCTCCCTGGCAAGGGATTAGGTAGAGAAATAAAGTCCCATTTCACAAGCTGCTAAATCCTATTTGAACAGCCTTGCCAGGGATTTCCTGGGCTTAATCACCTGCTAGCCATGGACAGTGGGGAAGAAGCTGGTCTATGACTTTGCTTTTCCCTGTCCTCCCCTGGTGTGATTCCACTCCCAAGAACACCCCTCAGGGTTTGCACAAGAATGCTCACTGCAGTAGGGCTCACAGTGGCAAAAAACAAAGAAGAAAGTAAAATCTGTCAATAGGAGATAGATGAATAAAACACTATACAATGGGTTAAAATGAATGTACTAAAGTCTACAGTCTACCAATGTGAGTAAACCTCAAAAATATACTCAGTGAAAAAAGTGAGCGGCTAAAGAATATGTATAGTATGAATATTTCTATGAAGTTCTAAAACATACAAAGCAATGCTGGACACTGTACTGGGACTCAAACGTAGAAAAGTCAGACGTCATGCCCACAAATGGGTAACCACTCTATTTTTTCTTCAGAGAAGAAAAAGGGGAAATAAGAATAAGAAGGGGTTCTTGGAGTGGTTCAAATCTATTTGTGATTTTTTGCTTCTTTCTTAAAAACCTGAAGAAGGCAAAATGTGAAAATCTGTTAGAGCTGGACTATAGGTACATGGATGTTTCTAATACATTATCATATTTACATTTGAAATCTATCATTACAAAAAGTTTTTTAAAAGAATAATTGAACCCTTAAGTCTTACAGTATGTAATTAGAATCTAGTCTGAAAGCAATGAAAGTTTATATGCAGGGAGAGACATGATAAGTCAGCCTGATGGAGATAAGGAGATATAATCGTAGCATGGAGTTATGGGGACCTGGTCTAGTGCAATAGCACAGTGAAAACAGAAAGAGCCCAGAAGTCAGAACCCAAATCTTCCAGTAGCACTGGACTGTGAAAGTATTGCCTAGACTAGTCCTTCTCATCCCCTACACCTGCCTCTGAGAAATCCACCCTCCTCCTCTCACCCCTCCCACCAAGCACTTCCATTAGGGTTGCCAATCATGGTTTCCTTCCCTAGGGTGGGCATAGGAGTCAGGCTGGCCAATTAATGACACCCCATCACCAAGATCTATCCTGGCGGGTCCAAGAATGGACAACGGCCCAAAGCTCAACCAACAAGAGCCAGTTTTTTTCCTGGGATACCTTCTTCACTGGGAATCGAATGGGATGTCATAGAGCTTGAAAGAGATGGATACAGATCTCTCCATGGCCACAGTCCCCGACCAAGAGAGAAGCCAGTCAGGGGTTGGATAGAATGAAGTCATGTCGGAGGGTACAGCAGTGATAAGAGCATTCTAGGTCATAATGAGCTCCCAGTATCAGGTGCCACGTTCTGTATACAGCTGCCCTATGTGAGTGTGACTGGCAGCGGCTCCCACAGCATCCTTTCTGAGTCAGCTCTGCTGTCACTTTGGACATTGATCCTGGCCTCACAGCCTCCTGGTCCTCTTGTGCTTCAGAACACTCTGTGAGCTACCCAGTACCATTTAATAATGCCCTTTACTGTCTAAATGATGTTTGCAACCAAGAACCCTGATGCTGACAGGCAGTATAACCACTGTTTTCCCAGGAGACCCCAGGAAGACAACATCTCAAAATGGCACCACATGTAAGGACTAAGCCAACTGGGGCTCAGAGTAATCAGGATCTCACTGTTTCCACGTTGGACTCTTACTCCCTGAGAGCAAGAAGCCCTTTCTAAGAAATGATCTTAACACCGTCAACCCTTCACAGAACATCTAGCACCCTGTCACCATTCCTGCAGGCAAAGTGTTAACAACCACAAAGCCCATTCATGCCCATCGAGGCATTTCATCCTGAGTCACCCCAGGCAGTGAGCAGAGCAGGCCAAAGACTATTAGTCTCATTTAATAGAGAAGGAAGCTGAATTTCAGAGAAACCACATACTCAAGTCACACAGCAACTTAGCCATTCTGCCTGGAACAGAGTTCAGGCTCCTTAACACGAGCCTGACATATCAAAAAAGGAAGTAAAACTAGAGAGCTGGGAAACACCATCAACTAACATTTCCACAGTGCTGGCTGTGTGTCTGACGATATGATAAGTGCTTTTCACACATTAACTCACTTAATCCTGCTTCCAACCCTGTGAGGTTAGTACTGGTGTGGCTCCTATTCTCCAGATGAGGGAATGGAGGCACAGAGAGGTTAAGGGACTTGTCCAGAGTCACACAGCAAATAAGTAGCAAGAGATAGGATTCAAGCCATGAATCTGGTTCCAGAATTTAGGCTTTTAATTACTACGTTAAATAGAGTGTGAGGAGTAGTCTTTCTGGGGTCTAGGTACCTTAGTCTCCCCTCCATGGAGTAAGGGGAAGTTCTAAAAGGCCTGGCTGTGAAGGTACCCAAAGCCCCCCACAGCTTTAGGCAAATCTAAATACAGATATCTCACGCTAAAAGCCTGGAAGGGAAGTGAGCTAACTGAGCAGGTGCTGAATTGCAGAAAAGTTAAATATGGAACGGGAGCATGGGAGGCTGCAATAAGAGCAAGGAGGGTAAAAACCAATTTCAAAACAGAGCCCCAGGCAATGATTTGGAGAGAAAAACCAATATATGTGGTATCACATAATAACTATAGCAACGCCTTCCATTTACCTCACTCATTCCTTTCAAGGAGGCCAAAGAAGTTCACCAGTTATTACTCTTCTTCCTTCTTGAGGCCTGGGACCAGCTGAGGGTGGCTGAGGGCCCTCTCATTATGAGCAGGAGAAAGAGAAACACTCAGAGGTCAATACAGAAATCACAGAGCACTAAAGGGGCTTTCAGAGCCAAGTGTCTGGGCCTGAGAGCCAACAGGCAAAAGACAACGCATTGAAAATCAATTCAGCAAAGGACCGATTCATACTAAGCTGTCAGAAAAATCCCGAAGCTCACTCTAAGAGAATCGACCACTGCCAATTTACCTCCTGGGAATGAGCAGAAGGAGCGGTTATAGGGGGACAAGCAGGAGCTGGGACGTGGGGCAGAGTATGGAGCAGGAATGGGGAATGAGTGACAACTGAAAGACAGTGAATTTCTCATCAGAGAAAGTCTGCGCATTCACAGGTAAAGCCCCAAGCAAGCCAAGATCAAGCATCCTCAGTGCATCAGCGAACTCTTCTTCCGGCAAATCGATCATTCAGCAAAGTGGCTCTCATCCAGCTGGTCTGGGGGTCCTGTGGAGTTCCTTCTGTAGTACAGTGGGAAGCCAAGAATTGTGTCTCTAACCATCCCTTCTCTCTATCCGCCCACAACTTCACCTTAGACTATAGGTACCCAGTCCCCTCTCCCCACCAAACCAACTCTCTGGAAAAGATCTGATCAGTGTCATCACCTCTTTCTAGCATTATTTCTTTTCCCTTTTTATTCATCTTAAACCCAGCATGTTGGGGCTATCCACTCCTCCCCAAACAATCTCTACAGCCACCACCCCCTACACCTTTGCTTAAGGGGTTCCTTGGATTGGAAAGCCCTCTCTTGGATAGCTGATCCATTTCAGTGTACAAATTAAAAGTTGCTAAGGAATTAAGATGGTGGTGATGGCTGTACAACTTTGTAAAGATTCTAATAATAATTGAACTGTACTCTAAAACTGGGTTTTACCATGCATATTATATCCCAATAAAGCTTTTTTAAAAGTCACCCAAGGGGCATTATTAGAAATGCATTTTTCCATTTCCTACCCCTAGAAATTCTGATTCAGTAAAAGTAGAAGAAGAAATCTACTTTTTCTTTTGAATGATCAGCCCATGTGATTTCAATGCCTGGGGAACTCACCCTAAGAAACACTAATTTGCATGGAGATTCTGATCACATACCCCCTCCATCCTGAGGCTCTGCAAGCCAGAAGTAAGCACTCCCTTCTCTAAACCTTATGGTAAGGTAAGACCCTAAGTGAATCTAGTCTACCTTGTAGTACAGCTTTCAGTAGACAGGTCCCTACCTTCTACTAACATCTGGAAAGCCAGGAACGTGTCATCTGTTGACATCCTTTGTTTATGTACACCTTGGTTCACTCCACAGATTAGGGATCAGACTGTACATGTTGTTATGAACTATGAGAAGACAGTGGATAAGGATGCTTAGAGGGATCAACAGCTGGTTTAATGAAGGATGAGTGAAAGACTGATAGACAGATGGGCAGATGAATTGGATGGATGACTGAGGAATGGGAGATGAATAACTATGAATGATGGTGAGATAAATGAATGGGTGGCTGGACAGATGCATAAAAGCATGGAGTCATTTTACCCCAAAATGTGCATGTGAGTCCCACTGTTCCCAGTGCAAGACTAATGGGATCAGGGGAAATAATTCCATCACACACACCTAAGTACAGGGGCATCACTGAGTACGTGAGAGAGCACTGGCCTGAGGGTCAGGTGACCTGGTCAAGTGCCTACTTTCTCCACTGTCTCCAAATGTGCCCTTATCTGAGTCATTTCCATTCTCTGAGCCTCAACTATCTCACCTATAAATGGGTACTACTCCCCCTATTCTGCTGCCCCACTATATAATTTTGAAGATCACACTATCTAATGAAGGCAAAAGCTATGTGATGGCACTGTCTTATGAGAATTTCCAAGGGATAAAGCAAAACAAAAAAAATTATTTAACATATTCCAATGACACTTGATAGTTCTACAGGTGGTCAAAAGAAACAGCTTCATCCAAGCCAAATCTTGTTGCAAACTCAGAACTCCTCATACTTACTGTGCTTCTAAAATGGAAGACCTACATTCCATTTACACCCACTTGGGTGTAAATTTTGTAAATAAAATAGGTTTGAGTCAGAAAGAACTGGTTTCAGTCAATAATCATTAGCTATGTGGTTTGGAGCAAATTATTTTTTCCTAACCTATAAAGTGAGCATAATAACATCCACTTCACAGAGCTAAGAAAATGAAGTAAACGATGCTTCCGAAGCATCTAACACTGTGCCTTATACAAGGCCCAAAAGAAAGTGTTTGCTCTCTGGTCTCCGTTGATGGAAACTGGCGTCTTCATGAGCATGTCATTAATGAATAGGTAGAGGAGGCCCCCAGTTGTGCCATGCACGTTTCTCCCTGACCTGCATGTTCAGCACTGTTTAGAGAGACTTTCAGTTCTCTCCACCTTTCCTGAGCCAGATTTCTCATTCCAAGGTTCTGCTTGTATCCAAAGCAGACAGAAGCAACAGACGCATGGATTGCTCACTTATCAAGCACGTGTTACACATTAAACTCACCAAACACCCACTAAGCATCTATTCTCGTGTGTCCAGAGTGGTGCTGGGATCTAGGCTAGAGTCATTTTAGCACATGAGGCTTCACTAAGCAGCACTTCCTTTAAAACGCAATCTCTAGAAGGCATCATAAGTGGAAAGCAAGAATCACCATCTCTACGTGCCCCGCTGGCTTACCCTTGTGGCTGAAGTTTCACAAGCCATGAAACTAGATTATGTAAATCTCTCCCAGGGGAAGGAAGAAATATTAATTTTGATGATTCATTCAAATATACAAGCAGAAAAGCACTGGACTCTGGACTGGCAGTCTGGGATTCTGAGTTCTCATCTTGGACCAGTTGTTAATAGCCGAGTGATTTTCAACAAGTCCCTTCTCCTCTCTGGGCCTCAGGTTTCTCATATACAAAATAGAAAGAGTTTTGTTTTGTTTTTTTAAGGCAGGAAAATACATGGGGCTCTGGATAGCATTAAGTTTTGTATTGGAAAGGTTAATGCCCCTCCCACCCACTCTCAATTTCAAGTTTACTTGGAACCTGTGAATGTGACCTTATTTGGAAATGGGACTTTTGCAGATATCATCATCAAGTTAAGATCATCTTGAAAACCAATCAGGATGAGCAGGGGCCCTAATCCAGTGGCTAATATCCTTATAAAGTCGGCAGACACATGGGGAAGAAGCCATGTGAAGAGACAGACACAGATCAGGAGATTCTTCTGCAAGCCAAGGAACACCAAGGATAGCCAGAAAGCAGCAGATGCTGGAGAGGCCAGGTAGGACTCTTCCCTAGGGGTTCAGAGAGAACACGGCTCTGCAGACACTTTGGTTTTGAACTTCCGGTCTCTGGAACTGTGAAGTAAGTCAGAAAGAGAAAGACAAATACTGTATATTAATGCATACATAAGGAATTCAAAAAGATGATACTGACGATCTTACATGCAGGGCGGCAAAGGAGACACAGATGTAAAGAGCAAACTTTTGGATTCAGTTGGAGAAGGCAAGGGCAGGAACGATTTGAGAGAACAGCATGGGAAAATGTATACTACCATGTGTAGCACAGGTGACCAGTGCAAGTTCGAGGCATGAAGCAGGGCACCAAATCTGGTGCTCTCGACAACCTAGAGGGATGTGGCGGGAGGTAAGAGTGGGGTTCAGGATCGGGGGCACATGTATGCCTGTGGCTGATTAATGTTGATGTATGGTTAAAAAAAATCACAATACTGTAATTACCCTCCGATTAAAATTAATCAGTTAATTTTTAAAAAAGGAAAAGTTCTATTGTTTTAAGCCACCTGGTTTGTGGTACTTTGTAATGGCAGCCTTAGGATACTAACACAAATCCCCTCAAACTGCATGCTAACTCCAACTTATGGGCAGCATCTGCTTGGAGGGGTGTCTTGAGGAGGTTTCTGAGGCTGCATAGAATATAGGGATTAACTCATGATGTCTTTCCTACAGAGAGAAGGGAGTAGAGACCTGGGTTTTGCCATCTTTTAGCTAATTATTATGATATCTTTATGCTCATACAATATATGATTCTATGATTCTAAATCCAAATACTCCTCCAGGAGTAAAAGCATTGTGAATGGGGGAAATGTGGGGAGAGAACTATGCCTTCCCCGCAAACACTGCCTCCAGCTCCTCCTGGATAAGACTAGCCCCACTCTGCTCTGAAGACAGCCTGGGAGTCTGTCGCCCTCTTCGCTTTGCCTTCACCGGATCTAATCTGAGATCAGATTGGCAAAGACCTGAATAGGTTTCCCAGCTGCCACTGCCTGAGGATTATGACCAGAAGTAAACTTGATTTACAGCAGCATCATGGTTGAGATAGGGAAAAAAAAAAATCCTCAGTGCAGTGAAAGCCACAGAAGGACTGAGCTTCCCCTGGGAAGGGTTCTGAGAAGCCAGTCTCCTGGAGCCTTTGAGGGGCACCGATCAGGACAGGGAAGCTCACCATTCCTGCCCCTCCTCTGCCTGACTGTTCCAACACCCCGGGTAGAACACAGCTAGACAGCACCCGGGGTCCAGAAAGAAGGGTCTCAGTGATGGTGTTTTGTAGGCTAGGTTTGAGTCCAGTGCCCTCTTTACCCAGAGCAACCCGGTCTTTGGAACAGGGTCTTCCTCTCCCTGCAGAGCCCAGTGTGCCAAGCACTCCACTCACCCGCCTGCCCTGGGAAGCTGAAAGCTCATTAAGAAATGAAGCTGCAGGCTTGCAGAGAGCTCATGAGCACTGTCAAGGGTCACAGCCTCCCTGGTGCTGTCTCTGGCCCAGCACACAGACAGGTGGGTCCGAGAGAGACAGTGTACATACACACCTGCTGCTGGCCCAGACAAGTGCTCTCAGCTCCCGGGTCAGGGCAGGAACAAGGGTCTTCTCTCCTGGGGAACTTAGGTCCCTCTGCACTTCCAGCAATGACGCTTCCTGCCCCCAGTGCACGAAACTGTGTCCAAACAAAGCTCTCTCCCCTGTTCTCTTTTGTCTGCCTGACAAAAACCCCTGCCAACAAATCCGGCTTGGTTTCAAGTCCTGCCCAATCCCAAATCCATCCTCGAGGGCACCTTCCTGAGCCACAGTCTCCTGAGCCCCGGCTCAGTGCCCTCAGTGCTCCCAGCTCCTCCTGTGCCCCGCTCCACTCCAAGCTCCCACAGCAGCCAGAACTGTCTTTGCAAAACTCAACTCTGATGTTGTCACGCTCCTAGTCAAAATTGTTCAGTGACTTCCAGATAAAGAGCAAAATCCTCCTGCCATGAACAATGAGACTGCCTCCCCCACATCATTCCACTGAAAATACTGAATCATATAAAACTGAATTGCCTGAAAAAATGAATAAAAAGACATTAAAAATACAAGATTTAACAGGCATAAAATTACTATCAGATTACAATAAAAGCTCACTCTCCACTCTGGGCCTGCCTCATCATAGATCTGTAAATAGCAGTTTGGCAACCATCCTGGTGCACAGACCATGCTGAGTAGCACCGGACATCTAGGTGCGGCCCTCCCCCGACCCCTGACATCTGCAGCCTCATCCCACTACAGTTTCATCCCACTTCAGCCCTCATTCCCCCTACAGCCACTGTTCTCACCCACCTCTGGTGCCCGCCACTCACTTTTTCCTGCCTTGTGGCTTTTTAACACACTATTCCCTCCATCTGGAACTCTCTCCCTTCTCTTCATGTCTCATCCATTTAGTCGCTTCCAACTCATCCTTCAGGTTTTAGCTCACATTTATTTCTTTGGAAAAGCCTGCTCTGACCACCCATCCTACACACACACACACACACACACACACACACACACACTCATTCTCCTTCCATCTCCCCCACCCCAGTCAGGACAAGCTTGACTCATCATTTGCTTGCATGGATTCCTGACCTTCACACAATTACCTCAGTTTCTATTCATTCATCCATTAGAACAATCATTTGCTTGATACCTGTCTTTCCCTCTGGTCTACAAATGTCAAGAAGGGGGACCATCCCTCTTGGTTCTCGCTACACTCCCAGCAGTTAGCACAGGGCTTGGGCTCCCCAGGACCTTCAACAACAGCTTGGAGAAGGTAAACAGGACGTGACTGAGTGGCATTTGATTTGTCAGTGCCTCCTCCTCCACACAGCACAGCTCCTTCAACTTGAAGCCACCCGTGTCCATCCCGAGGCCACGTTTCTACAAACATCTCCCTTCAGTTCTGTGTGTGTGCTTCGCACCACCCTGGATCCCACTGAGTTCAGGTGCCTGGGCCTCCTCCCTGCCCATCAGCTCTCACTTCTGACACTGCTCTCTTTACAGTGTCCACACTCGTGACACAAACATCCACATTAATATTAATTCTGCATGCCGGGCAGCGAATCAGTTAGATACGTGTTTTACTAAATGAGGTTCTGGCCACGTCTCCCAATCACACACGCCTTCTCCAGCAGGCACTTGTAGAGGGCACAACTGCGGGCAATGTGATGAATCCTTAATGGCAGCGTTCCAGGCCCCAAAAGCAGGCCGGATGAGAGGGCCAGTCGAGGGAGCTTCTCTGTTTGCCTGGAGTTCTAAAACGGAGGCAAAGACCTAAACCTTAAGAAACACTGCTTCTAAGAGCTCGTCTTGCTTCAGCTAAAACAGCCATAGGTACAGGAATAAGACCCCAAACCAAGAAAACCACAATCTGGACAGCACTAGGAATTTGCTGTGTGTCTCACCTAAGGTCACCTCCCCTCCCTGAGTCTTACTTTCCCACCAGTAAGATGACATTGGTCTAATAGTCTCTAAACCCCCAACTGAGACATTTCACAAATCTGCAGAATGCTCAGATTTTCACATACTAGAACTCAGCATCATCTCTAATCATTGTATTGATTTATTCAGTAGATACTTATTGAGCCTCTACTCAGATATATTAATATTCAGGACTGGGGTTCGACAGATAAAGACTGACACAATGCCTATCCTTCTGGCCTCAGAGAGGAAGCAGATGCTAAGTAAATAATTAATTACTGCAATTGAGGCTATAAGGGAAGAATGAGGGATTTCTTGAGAGCCAACAGTGTGCAGTTCCATTAGACTGTGGAGGATGAGGGACTGTTGTCAGAGGAGGCGACGTTTGAGCCGAGAGGCAGTTTTCACATGTGTGTGAGGCCAGAGAGTTCCCAAACTACCTCATTTAACCACACGATACCTATAAGGTGAGGAAGGCTAGCATCAAAGAACTCTGTTTCTCGGCCCATGGGACCCTCCCAGACCAGCCCTGCCACATCACACCCCTCCCAGGGCAGTATAACTTCTCTCCACCACACCTGTCACAGGCTCCATTTTCACGTCTGTGCCCGTGCCCTCTCCCCCCTCCCCTGGGGAAGCCCTGTGACGGGAGGGACCGTGTCTGTTTTGCTCATCACCGTGGGGCCCCGTGTGTACCAGGTGTTAAGAGCTTGGCTGGATGAGTGAATAAATCCTCACATCACAGATGAGGAACCTGAAGTCAAGTGATGGGGAATGTTTTCCCCAGTTCCTAAGTTAGCATGCAACAAAGATGGGTCTCAAACCCAGCCTAAGTTTGGGAAGGGAGGTATACTCCAGGCCTCAGCGTCCACCTTCCTTCATTCAGAACAGAGGCCCTTTACCTGTTGTGTATTTTGACTTTCCAATCAAGAGTTCATTTGTTTAAAAAAGGGTCTGCTATTCAGTGAGATTTAAACACTGCGGCCTTACCCCAAGCTGGTTCTCATGCAAAATCCATCATCCCCCACTCTATCTTAGATATCTTGGATACCCAAGTCAGGAGACACACACAGGCACTGCCCCCACAAATGAAGATTCAAGCCCATCTGCTCTGCTTGAAGTTAGTTCTCATCAATGGTAGACCAGGAGGCCCAGGAACACGCGCGGTGAGCCTGAGATGGGGATAGCAGAATAGTTTGTTGTCGCTAACATCCACCGTGTGGTTTGGGGCCTGGGGAATGAAGCTACAAGTCAACAGGATGTGCTTGGTGAAAACATACACACTCCAGAGGGATGCTTCGAGCGGGGAGCAGCGCCTGAGGACAGGTGTCAGTCTTGGTTCTCAGCACAACCAGTGGACTGGCCTTTCCTGGCCACCTTCCATGAGCCCAGCCATGTGTTGATGGTTGGGGGGTGGGGAGGTAGGATGAGGAACATCTAGAAAGCAAAAGGCTGCTGCCAGGCCTGGGAACAACCCAGGCAGAGGTGGGTAACCCTGGAAGGGATCCAGGCACAGGGCACCAGGCAAAGTGAGAGTTTTCAGAAGCAAGTCTCTGGGGTGGTTGGGGGACTGGGTGCTGAGTCACACCACTTTGGGGGCTTGGCTGCTCTCAAGCCCACACCTGACAGTGGGCTTAGTCCAGAAGATGGGGTGGAGCAGAGACCAAAGGGGATCTTTCAGGGTTGAGGGCAGGGCTATTTTAATTGTTGATGTATCCCTAATATCCAGCATTATACTTGGCTAACTTTTGTGGAATGACTGAAAGGTAAAGAGGAGGAAGCAGGCATGGGCCACCAACCTAGGAGGCAATCATTATAATGCTGTTGGCCATTATTAACTAAGCATTTACTAAGTGCCAGCACTTCACACCCAGCACAGTCCTGAGAGGAATGCGCTGCAATCTTCATCTGACAGCTGAGCAAATATGACACAAAGCAAAGTGAATAACCTGCATAAAAATAGTGGAGCTGGAATGCGACTTCAGCTCTGCCTAATGGGAGCATCTGAGTTTTTAACTACAGTGATTTTTAGTCAACTCACCTAACAAGTTGCTCTAAAGGAATGGAGAACTTTTAGGGAGAGAGAGGGAAGAAAGGATATTTTTCCTAGGAGGAAGAAAAACACAGAGCTAGACACAAACTAGGAATAAATATAGGGAATGATCTCAGATTAAACAGCACCAAAAATAAATAAATAAATAAACAGAAACACACAGAAAATAAATAAATAAATAAACAGCACCATTTCCTCCAAAGAAGCCTTCCCCTATTTTCCTTCCTAAATGAGGGGCCTCTTCTAACACATTTTAGCACTCCTTCCCTCATCGCAGCACTTGTTAGCATTTTGACTAGACAAGCAATGATGAATGGAGTTATTTAAATGTCTGTCTCTTCATGGAACATAGGTCTATGAGGGAAGGTGCTATGACTGATAACTCACTAGTGCTTCACCCCAGTGTGTGACATGCTGCCTATCACATAGTAAGAGCGCAAGGAGCATTTTTAATATGAGTTCAGCAATGGTAGACAATTGGGAAAAATTCTCAAAGCACAAAATAAGGAGAAACAGGAGCAAAGACAATGGAACAATGTCCCAGGGTCCCTTGAAGACCAAAGAGAAGAGCTTCATGTTGCAGCTGCAGGTCACAGGGAGCCACTGTAGGTTCTTATCTGCATAAGGAAGATAATTCTGCTTCAGATAAGAAATAAATCAGCTAAGGGACAATCTGATGCTTGAGCCCCAGTATTATCAACATCCAAACCAGGCCCAGTGCTTGAAGTGACAAGGATCTTGTGAGGGTGGCGGCAGGAAAACAGAGAAGAGATAAATCAGAGAAATATATGAATGCAGGTTCTACCCAGAACATTGTTCATCAAAAGTGAGTAAGCAGTTAGGGACATAAATCTGGGTCAGTAGAAAGGGCAAGAGGAGATATGACTTTGCCCTGGTTCTAGAAATTCTGCTTTCTCCCTTTATAGAAGAGAAGATTTCACTGAAACTCAGTTGATGCCAAACAAGCATAGAAAATATATTTCATTATCATTCCATTTGTTTCTCGGTCCTATACCTGACCAGCCAGGAGTAAAAAGAATGTCTTCTAAGGTCTTCATTTCCCAGTGAATCATTTACTCATCCACATCTCTAAACCTCCAGCTCTAGATCATAGACTTTGGAGCAGAATTGCTCCCAGGGCAAGGCCCCTGCCCACCCTCTCCCTTCTTCTCTTGGACGGACTGCAAGAGGGAGCAGTAAGACCGCATGTTAGACTCAAGGTTCTTGCTTTTCATACCGAAGACCTGGTTTCACACACCAGCTGTGACACTTACTAGCAGGGAAGCATTGGTTATATGAGCTAGAGATATATAAACTGCTGCTTAGAGGTCCATGAACCAGAGCAATGGATCTGGATTCATGGTTCAGAAAAGTAAATCCTCCTTGAAGATTCTCACTCGTAGGAATCCATAGGTAGTCACTGATCACCACTGCCAGGCACCATGCTGGTTACTAGGAACTAGTGGTAAGTGAAATTGGTGAAGACTCTAGTCTGGGCAGACAGACATGAAAAAAAAAATCATTCAATCCAATGTAAAATTGGATCTCTGCCAAGTGCTATGAAAGACAGATTTGGGATAACAGGGAAGCCTATAAAAGGGATATTTGAACTTGTGATAGAAGTTTTCAGACTGAGGACTAAATTAGGAAGGGATACAGTTTAGGCGAAAATAGGGTATAAAAGTACTCCAGCAAGGACAGTCATGAACGAAGCGCCCGTGAAAGAAACACAGTCAGTGGGAAACAAGACCAGGTGATCAGTCTGTCTGAGCAGAGAAAACACAAGGGACAACATGATGGAAAATGTCCCCAAAAGACAGCCAGGGTGCAGATCACGACAGACCTTATAGCCAGGTCTCTAAGCATGTTTTACCTCGGGAAAAGTCAATGGGAAACCGCAGAAGAGGTGTTTGCGGGTGGGATGGCATGGGGAGGACCATGGGGTAACTGATGCTCAAAAACCTGCTCTGGCTGGCCTGGAAGAGGCTAGAGAAGATGCAGAGCAGTCACCTGGGAGGTTTTGTAGGGCTCCAGACCAGAGATGGTGGTATATTTGATCCAGATGGTGCGTGGGCATGGCAAGAAACAGACAGATTCAATGTTTATGGAGGACGCAGCAAGGGCTTTCTGATACAGGGGACTGGGGAGGGCACATCAGAGACACCCTGGGGCTCCTGGCCTTCAAAACCAGACAGAGTGGCCAGTCACTGGGAAAGGCAAACTAACAAAGATCAGGTTTGGGAGCAGATTATGAGCTCTGGGTTAGATTTATTGAATTGGCAGTGAATTTGAAGCATCAAGGAAGAAATATTAATCAGGTAGCTGTATATGCATATCTGGGGCTCGAAATATACATTTAGACATTATTAGTATAAAGTGAGTGATTGAATCTGAGGGCAATGACAAGATCATACAGACAGTGAAAATAAGGGCCTGTGATTAGGTTTGAAGAACTTAACATTTCCCTGCTTAGTTCTCATGCTTCAAGGGCTCTGCTTTTTGAAATATTAAAGGCAGTCATGATGGTCAGCTGAACTTATTCAGACTTACTCTTTCCCAGGCACTTTACATAAATCAGATAATTTAACTTAATCTTTCTTATAACATAGAATGTATGCCCAAGTTTTTCTTTTTTCATTTTGCAGATGTGGGAATTGAGGCTTAGAAATATTTTCTTTGCCCAAGATCACATAGCTGGTACGTGATTGGTCTGAAGCCTAGATATATCTGATATAAAAAATATTCTTTATGATTTGTCCTTGCTTCACCCTCTACAGCTCTGATGCAGAGGTACAGTTGGGACCAAACCTGAAGGCAATGAGTTTAGCCAGTGGAAGGACCTTTGAGGGTAACAATAAAAGATGCCAACTAAACTCCTACAGCTAATGGCTCAGCCCACATGCTCCACCTCTGGTGAATGTCCGTGTCTCTGCAATGTCCTGCTTTCTTCCCACATTAGTCCCCAGGCCAATATGAAGAATGGATGTAATGACTTCACCTCCATGTGGACAACTTACATTGACCCTCATGAGGATTCCTGTGATATGGCAGAACAAACTTTGATCTGAAAAGATTAAATGTTTACTTTTCTTTGGCACTGAGCAACTTACTTAATTCTTCCCTGACACTATCCTTTGAAAACAGGGAGAGCAATATGCTTACACCCTGGGTTATTTTGAGGATTAAATGATATTTGACAAAGTGCTCTGGAAACTGACAATGATGATGAAATGAAACTTACATGTGGGAAATCTTGCCTCTCGAATGGATGACTTTTGGCCCCTAAGATCTGTTTGAAGCACCAATCCAGAGTAGTGAAAATGAAATGATGGGCAACGGTTGGTAAAGAATTGGATCTAATTGGTCTTAAAAGGGGAATGAGAAGGTGATCTAATAAATTATTTCTCCTGTCAGGAAGAAAAAAAAAAAAAAAAAGGATGATGAATGTGAATCAGGCTTAGTCTTTTCAGAAAGATAAGAAGTGTGTCTTGGTGGCCCCAGATAACCCCTCGTCATCACGCTTTCTCTCGTTGCTGCCCCTGTGCCTGGTGCTGATAATTATTCCAGGAGTGGTCAGAAAAGTAACACTGGTAGCTAACATTTAACTATTAGTGATAATGTACCAACCCTGTGGCTAAAGGCTTTTCCTGTGTTATTTCACTGAGTCCTGGTGGAATGAGAAGTACTGATCAAACAAAGAATCTATTGAATTGAAGGACAGGAAAGTATCAGAATTAGTCAATGAAGTCAGAGGATCATGTACAAGTTACCAAAACTATGTGACAAAATGAAGGGGTGTTCTGACAGAAACTGTAGAATGTCTACATTTTGGGGACTCCAAAGAGAGATGGACAGAGTGGGAGCTGGACCAACTAGAGCTAATTTTTCACTAAATCCACACCACACATACTTTACTCTGAATGGCTGCTGATCTTGAATGAGTTACACAATATCGTTTCCAAACTCTCATTCAAAGTTACTGGAATAATGATACAAATATTATTAATAGCAGCAACAATCCCAGCTCACATTTACATTGAGTGCTTAGAATCTTCCAGGCAGTGTGTTAAGTGCTTTTATGCATTCATGTCATTTCATCGTCTCAACAACCTAATGACATAGTCTTGTATGAATCTGTTCATTTTCCATGTAAAGAAACCTAGGTTCAGCAAAATTTAGTAATTTTGGTCAAGCTCACACACTGTGTAACTGACAGAGCCTGGATTAGCAGGCAAGGCTACTTGGATCTAACATTCAAGATTTTAATCAGGGACCTCCCTGTTGGTGCAGTGGTAAAGAATCCACTTGCCAGTGCAGGAAAATCCCTCATGCCACAGAGCAACTAAGTCCGTGAGTCACAACCGCTGAGCCCACATACCTAAAACCTGTGCTCCCCAACAAGAGAAGCCACCACAGTGAGAAGTCCATGTGCCTAAGTGGAAAGTAGCCCCTGCTTGCTGTAACTAGAGAAAGATTGCATGCTGTGATGAAGACCCAGAGCAGCCAAAAATAAATATTTTAATCAGGACACCTATTCACATTCTTCATTCAGCCCAGCAAGTCCTCATTTGGGAGCAGATGCTCCATCATGAGCCCTACGTGTTGGATGCTTTATAAGATGACATTTTCAGAGGTTCAGATGCAAACACGTCAAGTAGGGACAGTTTGTCACAGAACCAGGAATGCTGTCCACGGTCTTAGTTTTGGGGCTCAAAGTGTCTCACAGGGGACTTATGTCACCGAGCCGTCATCTCCCAAAGAACCCGCAGTTCTCAGAAGGATTTTTAAATTCAAGAATTAGAAAACCTAGTGAAATCTAGGCCAAGATTATTCCCCATGGGAAACTAAACAAACTTCTTTATAGGGAAAAAGATAAAGGAGAGTTGATATGTGCAAATTCACCAAGGGAAGCAATAAGAAACTCCACATTCTATTCACAGGAATAAAACCACAAAGCCTGGATTCACAATCTTTCTCTAGATTCAGGGCTTTCAGCCTTCGTTTTCTTATCTAAATGGAGACCAGTCTGGACTGAAAGATTTCCAAGCTGCCTTCCAGCTCTTACAGTCTATGATACTGTGATAAAACGCTTTCTAAAGAAGCTGACAAGCATTTGGAGGATTTAAGAAATGCTGCCTTTGGAGGAGAGCTGAGTAAAATTGCCTCAGTGCCATTCACTATGGCCTTCTCCCACACATCAAGAAAAGCTGAGTTACCCAGCTCTCAATTCCAAAGGTTCCTGCAACTGGCTTGATGTCCCCAGGGTCCCCCTACCTCTCCTGCAGGTTTAAAGCCGCGTGTAACACAAGAAACACTGCTTCTGTCTTCTGGAGTGGGAGACTGTGTGCTTCCCCATTCTGACACCCTCCAAAGATATTGGTAGGTGGATGGAGACATGAGGGTTGAACAGGTGAGATGCTTACATGGATTTCATGAGGAGTCTTACTGGTCGGTCATTTTTGCCTTCCCCCCATGGATGACATCTCCCCACAGCAGCAGCCACCTTTCCTTTGGGAATCACTCACTTTCTGTCCATATAGCTCAGATGAGGGTGACCCTATTTACAAGCCAGACCTTGGCCCACCTACATACTCTGCCTTCTGGCCACTGAGGTTGTTTCAGGGATGAATGTGTAATCCAAGCCAGGTCAAAGAGGACAATGCACCCAGACTGTGTCTACCAGAAAACAGCTGCTTCCTGCCTGTTGGAGCTGCCAAGATATAAGCTAGAAGTAGGAGGTGGTAGTTTTTCTACTCCTTCAGGAAACTTGCCTGAGAAAGACACCAGCACAAAAGAAAGCAGATGCGGACTCAGAGAAACTCAATGACTGATAACAGTACGTGAACACCTAGATCAAACTATGCCTGAAGTCCCACTCCACCCCTTGTCTTCTCATTATGTAGGCCAACAATTTTTCTTTTCGCTTTGACAAGCTCAAGTGCATTCCTTTCACATGTAATCCAAAAAGTTGAAAATACATATTTTAACCAGAAAACAAGTCTTTATTAATTTCTATTAACTAGGTGTTGTAGGTATAAGAGGAAGCAATATATGTCATAGTCGCTTTCCTTGAGTAACCGATGCTAGTGGCATTTTGAGATTCCTTTAGGTAGTGACATTTTATGATTATTGGTGAAGGGAGTGACTCATCCACTCCAGAGATAATCACATCATTTCTGGTCTTTTCTTCACTGCCCCTTGAGCTTTATCTCACCTAAGCCTTCCGTCTCTGTCCAAGGTCCCATGCCTTAGCCAAACCTCAGACTCAGAGAAGATCAGACTCTCCCCAAACCATGCAACTAATAAACTGCCCTTGCCAGACCCTCAGGGATTGCCTTAATTCTCTTTCCATTGCCCCTAAAGCTTAATTTATCTTTAAACTTTCCCATCTCTTCATTTCGATTCGACTGTCTTAGGCCAGGCCACCATCATTTCTTGCCTGGACCACTGTAACAGACTCCCTTCTTTCAATTCTGCTCCCCTTAAATTGTCTTATAGAAGGAACTTACTAAAACGCAACCATCACTCCCTTAAACCTTCTGTGGTTTCCCAACTATGCTTGAAATAAAGTCCATACTCCCTTGCTCTCCCTAAAGACTACAGATGATGTGATCTGCTTCCTCTCCACACTCATATTCCTTCAGTCTCCCCACTGGCTCCTCTGCTGTTTGCCCTCCATGTCCCTTGATTTTCCTCCAGTTTTTCAAACATACCAAGCCACTTCCTACCTCATGCTGTTGCTGCTGCTGCTAAGTAGCTTCAGTCGTGTCCGACTCTGTGTGACCCCATAGACGGCAGCCCACCAGGCTCCCCCATCCCTGGGATTCTCCAGGCAAGAACACTGGAGTGGGTTGCCATTTCCTTCTCCAATGCATGAAAGTGAAAAGTGAAAGTGAAGTCACTCAGCCTTGTCCAACNTGTGTGACCCCATAGACGGCAGCCCACCAGGCTCCCCCATCCCTGGGATTCTCCAGGCAAGAACACTGGAGTGGGTTGCCATTTCCTTCTCCAATGCATGAAAGTGAAAAGTGAAAGTGAAGTCACTCAGCCTTGTCCAACCCTCAGCGACCCCATGGACTGCAGCCTTCCAGGCTCCTCTGCCCGTGGGATTTTCCAGGCAAGAGCACTGGAGTGGGGTGCCATTGCCTTCTCCCTGCTCTAGACCTACCGAAACAGAAATCTTCTCTGTCCTACCTCATAGCCTTTGCATATTCTCTAATGTTCTCACTCCAGTCCTTACCTGCCTAGTTCCTTCTTTTTCTTTGAGATTCACATGTCATTTCCTCAAAAATAGTTTTGCCCCTCACCACCACCACCACCAAGTTAGTCTTATTCCTACAGCCTTGGCCTTTTATTTCACCATCTTTATCACAGTTTCAAGTTATCATTTTTTTTTTAGATTTATATCATGTATTCTTATTTGTTTATAGTTAGGCAACCCAACTAAAATATAAGCTCCATGAAAGTGAAGTCTTGATTTGTTTCATGTATTCTCAGCCTCAGGCAGGATGCCAGACTTATGGAAGATGTACAATAAATATGCATTGGATGAATGGATGGATAGAAGTGGAAATGTTGGAATTCTAACTCGTGTCTATTTAACCTAGGTTTCAGAAGAATAAATATCACCTGTGAGAAGATTCCCCAACTTATAGTCAGTAGTTATTTTCTTAGCTATGTTTCATGAGATACATCACCTCAACTATTTCTCTCTGTAGAATGGGATTGCCATGGTGTACTATGAAACTGAATTAGAAACTTGGTGCCCTACAGCTGAAACATACAGAAAAAAAATAAAAAGCTCCATGACATATACCAGGCATTATAACTGATTACATGTAGACACAGGGAACACCTGGCCAGTTGCAATCTTCAACAAACTTTGACTGAAATTCAACAAAATGGACTTTATAACCTTTAGTTTTTAATAAAAAAAATATTGAGGAAGGATGATGAATGTTAAGGCAATCACAGAAGAAGATATATTGCCTTCCATTGTTTTCTGCTCAGATCTATAGCTATTTCAGAGAGAGAGACTTGGTTACAAGGTAAATTTCATTTGTTCTGGATAAAGAACAATGTGACATTTTTGACAATATACTATAAAATATGCCACATTTTTAAAACAAAGTGAGATATAATAAAAATGACATATAAGATTTCAGGGGAAAGCAATGATTAGAAAAGAGCTCATAGTTCTTTCTGGATGACCCATAACATTTAGGAGAAAACAGTCTCTATACCCTCACATGCATGTATAAGTTAAATAATGACAAGTGTAATTAAATAACTATTTTGTGGCTTATTTAACATCTTTGCTTCACTGGACTATAAGCTCCATGAAGGCAGGGACCATGTCTGTCTACGACTCCAGTACCTGGAAGAGATATAGCCAGGTGTTTATATAGCCAGCTTCGAGCAGAGACACAAAGCCTAGGAGAGAACAGCAATTCACACCCCTAACTTCCACCACACCAATTAAAAGACAGACATCTGGAGTCAGACAATCTGGGCTCATATCCCACAATCACTATTTACTAACACTATGACCTTTGGCACAACTTTAATTTCTTCATCAGTAAAGCGGGTTTAAATAGTAGTAGCTTCATCATAATTATGCTATGACGATCCCATGCCTAGCATATAATAAGCACTCGATAAATGTTTGCAGGCACCATCCTTGCCACCCTCACCAGGCCGTAGCTGCCTCTGCTTTTCCCTCTCAGAGCCACGTCTGAAACTTCCTCTACTTCATTCTTGGCTGCACAAGAGCTGCCGAAACCAGAGCATTCATGCCTCTGACATAAATCAAAGGCAGACGATCTCCTTTCACTGACTCCTCCCCATAAATCAGTGCCGCTCCCTGAACAGAGACAAATTTGGATTCCAAATGTGTTCTCTAGTCTCCCTCTACCTGGTGAAAGATGACTTCTCAAACCAGAATTAGAACTTTGAGAGATGACCCAGTGCGGCCCCCTAAATTCACAGTTAGAAAAACTAAGACCCAAAGAGGAAAATGAGAATTTCCCAGTTAGGAACTGAGAATTGCCACTTGCATGCAGAGACAAGACTAACACCCGGAATTCTAACTCCCAATCCCAACCCAATGCAGCTTTTACTTAGTGGTGTAACAAGGGCCAGACGGTGGAAGCAATTGGTCCCAAGCCTGGGCAGTAAGGACGTGCACTGCCCATAGAGAATTCAAAACAATAGTTTTTAAAGTGACCAGAAATCAGTTCATATTTTATCATTGCCACTTGCTTCAAATCCTGAACAATGCCAGTGACAAAATACACAACCCTCGCCAAAAAAAAAAAAAAAAAATTGGTTTGTCTAAGTTATAAACAATTGCTGAGGTCACTGCCAAGTTTTGAAAATATGTAAGTAATTTGAAACATGTGGGCTCAGCCTCACACACTAATTTCACAAGTAAGTCTGTGACAGTTCAAAATTACTTGAGCTCGCTTCAGCCACAGTCGCTGTCTCCAATCCCTATTGTTCTGGGTTGGCCAAAAAGTTCATTGGGTTTTTCCAGATGTTAAAGAAAAACCCGTACTAACTTTTTGGTCAACCTAATACTATATATTTCAGTGTTTAAGCAGTAGATTTGAAGGGGGAAAAAAAAAAAGGTTAATGAAAAGAAGGAAAAACAAAACTTCAGATCATTCAATTTTGTTATCTTATGTAACTTGAAGTTTTTAACTGGAATTTAAAATTTAAAACAGTGAAATAGTGAAAATGAAAACTGTAATATTTTTGTTTGGCAAGTGAAAAGTAAAGTTGAGATGTGAAATATTTTACCGACTTTGAGTAATACTATTAAAAATCAAACTCTTTTGTCTTGTGTGTCGATTGTTTTAAAACCAAAAATTGAATCAAGAAAAGAGAGATTACTCCTGATCATTACACTGTTAGGGCTTCGCTGGTAGCTCACTTGGTAAAGAATCCACCTGCAATGCAGGAGACCCCGGTTCAATCCCTGGCTCAGGAAGATCAGCTGGAGAAGGGGTAGGCTACCCACTCTAGTATTCTTGGGCTTCCCTTGTGGCTCAGCTGGTAAAGAATCCACTTGCAATGGGGAAGACTTGGCTTCGGTCTCTGGGTTGAGATGATCCCCTAGGGAAGGGAAAGGCTACCCACTCCAGTATTCTGGCCTAGAGAATTCCATGGCCTGAATAGTGCATGGGGTCACAAAGAGTCGGATACAACTGAGTCACTTTTACTTTCACTTTCATTACATTGTTACCACTGAAAGCAATTCTGTTGCCTAACAGAATTAAGTGATCTTCTCCAAAGATCAAATGTGCTCAGGACACGATGGGGTTTTCATATGGTAAATGTTGGGGATATTCTTCTTATCCACTCTTATTCCCTCCACTTGGAACAGCCTTCTTTGTTGTAAAACCCCTTTCCTCGCTCCTTTTTCCCATCCTGATCCCCACCTCCAGCAAGGGCAGTGGTTTGTGTGACACGCAATCGGCGATTAAGGTACAGGAAGCTCTGACTTTTCTCTCTTCCATGTTGAGAACCAGGTGACTTGCAGGGAGTTCATCCCATCCTCCAGATGGTGAGTCATACAGGAGTGGGTTCCCCTAAGATGTGGGTGAGTGCTGGCCAGGAAGGGAGAATCACTCTGTAATTCTGTCCACGAGCCACAGTCTCCAGTGCCAACTTTCCAGTTATAAAGGTGATGTTTTGCCCTCCCACCTGACTGACTCCTTTGTCTTACCTCATTACTGATACAGAACAGGCAGAGAAAAGGATTGCTACTTATTGGACCCCCCTGGACACCTCAACAGTCATGACGGTGATAAAGATATAACAATAGCAATATTCTTATGCTATCCTGTTTTACAGTGAGATGAAACCAGTCAGTCCTAAAGGAAATCAACCCTGAATATTCATTGGAAGGACTGATGCTGAAGCTGAAGCTCCAGTACTTTGGCCACTTGATATGAAGAGCCAAATCATTAGAAAAGACCCTGATGCTGGGAAAGATTGAAGGCAGAAGGAGAAAGGGATGACCCTANAATCAACCCTGAATATTCATTGGAAGGACTGATGCTGAAGCTGAAGCTCCAGTACTTTGGCCACTTGATATGAAGAGCCAAATCATTAGAAAAGACCCTGATGCTGGGAAAGATTGAAGGCAGAAGGAGAAAGGGATGACCCTAGGATGAGATGGTTAGGTAGCATCACTGACTCAGTGGACATGAATCTGAGCAAACTCTGGGAGACAGTGGAGGACAGAACAGCCTGGCGCACTACAGTCTGTGGGGCAGCAAAGAGTCAGACACAACTTAGGGAATGAACAACATCTGGTTCTGCATATTTGTTGTGACAGGTACGGTGATGAGTTTAAATGCACTGTCTTACCGACTCTTGCTGATGCAACTGTGAGAGAGGTTCTATTGTTATCTCTACATCACAGATGTGAAAACGGAGATGTAGCGAGTATTAAACCTGCCTGTCATCACATAAGCAGCAAATGATGGCAGAGGACGAGCCTGGCTTGGTGATGCAGGATGCTTAACCACTATGCTCCTTTGCTTAATGGTGGGAGAGAATCCACTTAGGAGCCCCACTTATTAGATTTACACTCAGAGCTAATGCACTCATCCCAGGATTACTTGGGCCTCCAGCTCTCAAGGATGGAAAAATGGCTCCTGTTCTCTCACCTCTGTTCTGCCGACTTGTCCTTCCTCACCTCTCTCCAAGTGAGAAGTCCAGGAGATTTAATTTGGAGTTGGGCTTTACACTGTGAACATGCCACACAGCAGCCTGGTCATGCCCAGCTCCGTGGCCCCACTTTTGCCGGTCATCTCATCTTGAAGTCTTGCCTTCCAACTTGGCTGGACACTTTCCTGCCCCCAGACTGCCAGCGACAGTGTCTTCAGGCTGAGAGAGGCAGGAAAGCACACTTTGCTACAAGGTAACAAACTCAGCTATTGCCAAGCCTTCTTGGCAGGGCCAGCTACCACTTCTGTGGTGCAATTTCAGGAGCACTGGGATTTCCCAGTCTGTACCCAAACAGACCTCTCCTCCCATCACCCCAAGCAGCCGATCATGAGGCCTGAACTTACACCATTCTATAAATGTATCCCTTTGACTTAAAGCATCATTCCCCATTAGAAAGCAAATCATACATGGAAAGGAATACACTCAGCCTTAGTTTCTTCATATAGAGCAGGGAGTACGCACAATACCTGCTTCAAACAGTATAATGTAAGAAACGAAAGGGATAATACATATATGTAGTAGACTTGTCAGAGTGCCCAGTATAAAACATACACTCAATATATATTATTAACAGCAGTTACTGCATCACTAGCACCACCACTAAATTTGGATGAGTTCGTCTGTATGATTTCTTTGTTCACAGGTTTAGAATGGAGCCTAGTACCGATCCCAAGAGGTAGTCAGCATGACTGGAAATCAGGAAACTTGAGTTCAACGTCCCAAGTTGGCTGTTAACTCCCTGTGTTCTGGAAATATCATTGATATTCTATGGGCCTTTTTAATTGTCTTCATTATTGTCATAATTATAAAAATGCCTGTTATTTTTACAGTATTCAGATTTACAAGTATTCACTGGTATTCTTGATCTCATTCAAGTTTCCCAAAGGATCTAGAGTAAGTAGTAGTGTGGAATTTGAGGCTCTCGGTGTGTGTGTGATTTCCCCAAGGTCAGGGAGCTGGCTAGCAGAACCAGTGTGACTTTCAGAAGACATCACCCAGTTTCTGGTTCAAGAGAGACTTGCCAGCATTAAAGAAGGAGAATTCTAGAGACAAAAGACCACTCTGGTACAGTCTAGTTTAGTGATGGCCAGTACCAAGACCACAGGACCCAATTCCCCTTCCCACACCTGCAGCAGAAACCACTAATTGATCAGGACAGGTCCAGTAATATTTCTCAACATGGTGCCCTGAGAAATTTTTAACTCTTAATCAAAGCTACATGTGAAACAAACTCATTGTTTTCACCCATCTGTACTGGAGGCTGGCGAACTACAGGTCAGCTTGTGAGTGGCCACCATCTCCCAGTCTGTGCTGCTCAGACTTTTAGCGTGCCTATGAATCACCGTGGCATCCTTTTAAAACGTACATTCTCAGTCAGTAGGTCCAGACTGGGGCCCAAGATGCTACATTTCTGACAAGCTCTCGGGGTTGCCGCTGCTGTCAGTCCAGGGACCACATTCAGGAAGATAAGTTCCCAGGTGATGGGACAGAGATGCCCCACCTCTGTGTGTGCAAGCCTCAGACTGTGGCCCATCTCTTAAGAACATCAATCCTGTCCCAAGGCTGCCATCGATGCTACCAAATACTGCATTCCCTGGAACACAGGTGTGTTAGAGAGGGGAGCAAGAGATAACACACAGGGTGACATTGTTCTCCCTAGTCCCAAAGCAGTACCCCTGACACACACACACACACATTCATGCACAAGGATTCTGAGAGTTCCTGGGCATTCGTGTGGTGCAGCACACTGCACATTCCCTGAAAATCCAGGGACCTGAGTTCTGGCTTCCTCTGTAACTTTCACTCTGTGATCTTGGTCAAACCACTCCAGGCTGTCTCTGTCATCTTAAAGGACCACACTGAGCAGTGAGCCCAGTCCAAAAGCCAACTTGCTATCTGGCCCCAAGATCACTTTCTTCCCAGGGTAATTTGGGGACACAGTGTTAGAAGGTTAGCCGTGGGCACTTACTGAGGTCCCACCAGGTTTATCATGGGAAGTCACGGACAGATGAGCAGGAAGACTCATAAGATGTCAGTGCTCAAAGGACCTCAGCACCCAGCCAGTTCAACATCTTCACAGAACATCTTGCTCCTCCTAGTTTGTTTTTTCATCTTGTTTAAAACAGACAAAGAAACCCAAACGCCTTTGCCTGGAAGCCTCAAGCAATGCTTTAGTGATTAAAAGATACTTAAAAACTGCAACAAACCCTACAAACCGTGGCAGCATCTTAATGACCCTGAAGTAAAACCTGGTTTAGGGAAAAAACAGAAAGGCTTTCCCCTTCTCACCTGACAGCTTCTCACCCTGATGACAGTGTCCTTGCCGTGAAGGGAGATGAATCGAGGCTGCTCAGTGGGCTGGAGCAGGCAGAGCTGGCAGGAAGTCAGGAGACCCGGGCTCCCGTCCAGCTCTGGCAGCCTCGGGCAAGTCCCTTTCTGAAGCAGATTGTCAGTTTCCTCATCCGTCAAATGGGGGTGACAATAATAATAGCAAACACGAACTGAGTGCTTAATGCCTGCTGGCACTGTGACTTGTATCCTGTCATTTAATCCTCACCAAAGCTCCAGGCTACGTGTATCATTATACCTAATTTACGCTGAGAAAACCAACACTTGGAGAGATTTAATTCCATGGCAAGGCCCCCACAGCAAGCTGGTCCTCTCGACTCCAAACTTTAGCTCCGATCTCCTGTACTGGATCAACTCTTCTTGCTGTCAACTCCTCACATGTCTATGCAGTTCACGGAAAACAGATGTGAAAAATCACTTCATGCTCCGAAGCGTATGGTTACACTTATGCTCCTACGTATATATATATGTGTTACTGTTGTTGTGAAGCTAAAGCAATGACTGCCAACTGGATAGATCTGGCACCAGAGTAGTGGTGGTGGTGGGGTGGGGGAAACACAGAGAAGAGTTAGGGTTCTTCTCAGGGAGTGTGGGACATAACCCAGTCTTGATTCCACTTCTCTATAAGCTGACTCTAATGCTCACCTCTCTTCCTACAGAGACTCCACCACTCAAGACATATTCCACATACCTAATTAACCCCCTTGCTTTAGAAATTCCCTGGGTGAGGAAGGGGTCTTCCCTGGTGGTCTGGCAGTTAAGACTCTGTGCTTCCACTGCAAGGGGTGTGGGTTCAACCTCTGGTTGGGGAACTAAGATCTCACATGCTGCATGGCGCAGCCAGTAAATAAAATAAACTTTTTTTTTTTTTTAAGTGAAATTCCCTGGGGCCTCTCAGTGCTAATCTCCCACCATATTTTTACCATCAGTGTCAGTTCGTCTTCTTGCAGGTGAATAGTGAGATGCGAAGAGGAGGTGGGGGTTGGAATTTCACCCTTCGCAAAGTGAGCTGCCTTTTAATTCAATTCTCCTGTCACCCATTCTTTCATTATAGTTATGGATTTGGATAGCCTCTTGCCATGCTTACACAATCTTCTGATTAAATTCTGCCAAGCGGCCAGCTCCAGTTTCAGAAACTGAATGAATAAATAAACCGCTGCACTAAAGCAAAGAGGAGACACAAGCCTTGGGTACAGGGAGAGTCCTCTGAATTCTAAAACAAACGAGGCCACATTAAAAGAGGTCTAGAGGTCTGAATAAGGGAGGAGAGAGGAAAGGCTTTATACTTTATGGCATTTAAGAGAGAAACACTTATGAGAGTAGAATATGCCTAGCACTTAGAAGTGGAGCAGACGCATAGGTGTGGGGCACTAGAAAAGTCCCTTTCCCTCTCTGAGGCTCTATTTCCTTAGCTGTCAAGTGGCACAATCACACTAACTGGCTGTTGTTAAGCACTTACTATGCGCCAGGCACCGCGCCAAGTACTTTAACAGTTAACATGTCACACAGATTAGGAGAAAGAACTGAAGGTGTTTAGCCCAAGGAAAGGCAGCTGGGGAAGGAAGAGTCAACTGAATTTAAATATTTGCTATAACCTGAAAAGAACACAAAGTTTATTTTGTGTTCCTGTGGGCCTCAGAGTTGAAAGAACACAAGGTTTCCTGTCAGACTTCAGGGAGGGCACTGATTCGTCCAATGCCTCACTCTTTTGATGTTGCAAGATTCACTAAGCCTCTCAATCTCAGTTTTCTGGGCTGCAAAACAGGGATAATGCCACCTACTTCATACATCAAAGGGAGGGTTAAATATGGTAGATAATTTAAAAAGGAAAAATAATAATGTAAGTAAATGTTAAGTATATAACATACACAAGGGTTCAACAAATGTTTGTTCCTCTTTATCACAGAGAATTGGAAATAAAGGACAACTATTTTGTACCACAGCCTTGACCAGAGACTCAGATAGCCCAGGGACTTCATCATTCCATTACTTGAGTGCACCCTTCACCCTGGCTGGAATCATAGCATACCCACATGCATCTATGCCGAGGTAAATTTTGGACATTCCAAACTTAATTATCAGAATTCTCTAACCACACAGGGTGGGGGGAAAAGTCCATTCATCCTATCAAAATAAATGACAGAATCTTCTTGTCCCTTATGCCCTGATAGCTCTTGAACTAGGAGGAAGCAGGTGAATCTATTAAGGCCCTGAAGGCAAGGATCAAGTCCATCTAACTTACTCTAGGAATACCAGCTCTGGGCAGAGTCCAGGGTGTATTACTGGTGCTCTATAGATAAGTTCCTGGTTGACTGTGGTTGACAGGATCATTTCTCTGTTTCTTGCTTTACTATTTAAATACTTGGATGCATTTTACTTTCTCCCTATCCCTCTAGCCTCTCTCCGAAGAAGTCTTCCAGAGTATAGAATGGCATATTCCTCCAATTTCCTTTATTTTAAACATGCTCTCGTTCCTAGATTTATATCTCCAGCCTGGATCTCACTCATGAGCTCTAGATTCATATAGGTATTGAATCCAAATAAATAACTTAATAAATAAAGGGACTTTGAATATTTCTCCAAAAGAACTCTTAATCTATCTTCAAATAAATAAATCATGAATAAAATCCAGCCCTCCCTTCAATCTTCCTCATCATGGATAAGGGTACCACCATCTCTCCAGTTGCTCAGGTAAAAAACCTGCGTCATCCTTGCTTTTGCACCATCAGTTTACATTTAATTCATCAGCAAATACTATCAGCTCTTCCAAAATATATCCCAAGACTGTCCATTTCTCAGCAGCTTCCCTGAAGCATCTTAGAATAAGCTACCATGGTTTCATTCCTTCATTCCTACAATAGCCACTAAGAGATGCCCCAGTTTCTTCCCACCCTCCCCTAATACACTTGTCATACAACAACCAAATGATCTTTGTAAAATACATCACTTCACTCGCCTCCTCAAAACCCTCTCCTTCCTCCAGCAGTCACCATTTATGGTGTCCTGTCTGAGCTGTTAGGAAAGTAGTAAAGTGAACAGACTGAAAAGACCTGCCTGCCCTTGGGAACGCACGTCCTACTTAGGAAGGCAGACAATAAACAGGCAATGGGGAGTGTGGGAATACAATCTTCATGTGGGTAGCTGGGAAGGAAGAGCCTGAAGGGGAAGGTAGCAACTGAGCAAAGAGCCGGGCAAGTGAGAGGCTGAGCCACGTGGACATCTGTAGAAAGCTCTGCAGATGGAGGTGACAGTCAGGGCAAAAGTCTGGAAGCAGGAGCAGGCCTGGCATGTTCCACAAACAGGAAGAAGCCAGCGTGGCTGGAGCAGAGTGAGCAGGAAGAGAGCAGCGAGAGGGGAGCTCAGGAAGGGAACATGAGGCCAGGTCATGTAGGACCATGTAAGCCATCTTGAGGACTTTGACCTTTCCCTGAGTGAGATGGGGAGAACTTATAGGGTACTGGTTAAGAATGATAGGACCTAATCTACACTTTTGCAAATACACCCGGGTTACTATGTTGCAAATACAGTGAAGAAGGTCAAATCAGGACGATCAGGTAAGAGGTTCGTGCAAAAGATGGACTAAGAGGAGGCAATGTGTGTAGCGATTAAGAATTGGAAGGCAGAACCATCAGCATTTGCTAACAGAGTGGATGTCTGGGGCTTGGGGCATCAAGGCTACTCAAGAAACTGGACAAGTAGATTCCCCCTTCACAGAGACAGGGAGACTATGGGCGAAGCAGACTTGTGGGACAGCAGGAGATGGTCAGGGATTCAGATTTGAATGTTAAGTTTAAGGTTCCTTTTAGACACTGAAGTGGAGCCACTGAGTAGTCGATTGTATATACAGGTCTACAATGCAGGGGAGAGGTCCACTCTACAAGTATAAAATCAGGGGTAAAAGGATCATATGGATAGTATTTAAAGTCAAGAAACTAGATGAGATCTCCTGGGAAGAGAGCCGGGAGAGGAAAAGGAGAGGTCAATCCACAGACTGGGCCCTGGGAGGCTCCACAGTTAAAAGATGTTTTGTTTTGTTTTGTTTTAAAAAAAAAAAAAAAAAAGGAGGAATCAATCAGATAAAAGATGGGTCACTTTCCAGAGCACAAGAAAACAACTGAAACCACTTATCTGGAGGCCTTGGTTGATCTAATCCAGTCTCTCCAACTTCATCCTTTGCCTTCCCTCCTCCCCCTACTCACTGTGCATCAGCTCTAGTGCATCTCATTTTATCCCTAAAATAAGTGGAATTTATTCTTCCTTCAAACCTTTGGACTTGCCTGGGAAGATCTTCCAGACTTTCTGGCTGACTTCTTCTTGTCACTTAGTTACAAGAGCTTTTATGTTGATTCCATGAAGAGGCATTCTCTCACCTACTCCCTATTCAATTAGTATAATCTCTTAGTTTGCTTTTCTTTCCTTCTTTCTCTCTCTTTCTTCCTCCCTCCCCATCTTACTTCTCCTCCTCCATTCCATTTCTATCCATCCATCCATCTATATATTTCTCTATCTATTGTCTATATTTTTATTCTGTAGCACTTACCACTCTCTTACATATTCTTATTTCTTTATATTTCTACTGTCTATTCTACCTGTCCCCCTACTCTGGCCAGGTAAACTCAAAGAGGGTAAAGACTGAATCCTCCCATAGATGTATACCCATCATCTAGACTGACACACATCATTTAGTAAGGTCTTACCATATATTTATGGGATAAATATTAACTAAGATCCAGAAAGGCACAGTAAGCTCCCCAAGTTCACCCAGAGAGCTAGTGACATAAAGAAAACTAGAGCCCAAGTTTCTGAACCTTAGCCTCAAGGGTGGCTGTCTTATGTTTCAGATATTGCACAGGGAGGAAAGGGGGGCTCAGAAAACCATCCACACTTATTTTTAAATCCACACTTAAGTAGCGTAACCTTCTTTTCTCTAGCTCCTCTTTATTAATTCCAAAAACCTATAACTTTAATCATATAAAATCACTGACTAGCATCAGAAGCTGACTCATTTGAAAAGACCCTGATGCTGGGAAGGATTGAGGGTAGGAGGAGAAGGGGACAACGGAGGATAAGATGGTTGGATGGCATCACCGACACAATGGACATGGGTTTGGGTGGACTCCAGGAGTTGGTGATGGACAGGGAGGCCTGGCATGCTGTGGTTCATGGGGTCGCAAAGAGTCGGACACAACTGAGTGGCTGAAATGAACTGAACTGAACATCAGAAAGGAGATTTTAGAAGACAAATCATAGTGTACTAAAGCTTAGGTCAGAGAGGAACCATAGTCCTTTTTTAACCAAACTTTTCCTTTTCCCTGTAATCTCATGATCTAGAAAGGTGTTTGGTCAGTGGCCAAGAAAAAGAGCAAAACTAATGTGCATCTCCACTGGTTGCCTGGTGCCTTTCAGATGTCCCCTAGAGAAAGAATTGTTTTTCATTTGTTTACTTGCTTGACAAATATATATTGAACCAACTATTCTAGAAGCTGATGATACAACACTGAACAAAACAGATTAAGTTTCTTGCTCTGAAATGCTTACATTCTGGTCAGAGAGACAATAAATAAGCAAATGAACAAATGGGCAAAATAATACCAGGTGATGTTGTTCAGTTGCTCAGTTGTGTATGATTTTCTGTGACCCCATGAATTGTAGCACGCCAGGCCTCCCTATCCCTCACCAGCTCCTGGAGTTTGCTCAGACTCACGTCCATTGAGCCAGTGACGCCATCCAACCACCTCATCCTCTGTTGAATTCTTCTCTTCTTGCCCTCAATCTTTCCCAGCATCAGGGTCTTTTCCAGAGAATCAAATATTAGTGATGTTAGGTAATGTGAATGCAATATTATACGGACAATGTGATACACAGTATGCAGCCGGTTGAGACGGCAGCAGCCTTTTGGGATAATTTTAGATACCTGGTTCCCACACTGTATTCTGACTTAGTATCAAGTCTACACAGATTTTTATGGTCCTCCCCTTGGAACAATGCTCAGTGTCTCCTCATGGGAAATCCCTGGGACCCTGATGCCCACAAGATTCACTTCAAAGATCAGAAAGCAAGCTGAGTTCCAGCTCCTATATATGACCCAGCATACCCTCAACTCCATTTAATGCCAAAGCCCATTGCTCAGGGTACAATACAGACAAGGGCCGAGTCCACAAGACTGACTTTGTCACACTGCCCACTGAGCTATTTACTTACTCTTTACACATCTAACTGAACCTGAGGTTAGTCTGCCAAATGTCTTGGGCAGCATACTTGGCTGTGGCCCAGACCAACCAGGTAAACAGGAGGAGGCACCAATGTCTCTGCTGTTGAAAAGACTCACACGAGCTCCTGCCCTCCATATGTCTTAGCCAGAAAGAAAGTTTGAGTATACTGGGACACAGCAGGACGGGCTCCAGGGAGAATAAACAAAATTAATAATGCTTTAGCCTCAATGTCACAGGCAACCCTGATCCAGAGTTTGTCACAGCTCTGTTAGATAAATCATTCAGAGAGACTATATTAATAAACATAGATTTGGGAATCATAGAAATTTGGGTTTGAAACCCATCCCTGTCACTAATTAGCCCTGTGACCTCAGGCAATTCATTTAACTCCTTAAACCTCAGTTACTTACCTATGCAATGGAAGTAATACATATACCTGTCACTCTGTTATAAGAATGGAACAAAACAACATAATAAATGCACTTAGAGTATCAGGGTACATGTGTCACCCAAGAGCTTAGACTTTTGCAGCAAGAAGGAAATTTACAGATCATTTGCTCTCATTTCCTGGGAAAACAGGTAAGAAACCTGAGACCCAGAGATGGGACAGGATTAGCTAATGGGAATAGTCAGTGCTGGACTGCACTGCAATGCCTATAAGACCCACACCTGACCAACTTCAAGACTGAAGAAAGAGTCCAGAGTCAGCAACAGAGATATCAATGGGTTAATGGATTGAGGGGTGGGGGGATGGTTATACATCTGAAGCAAGGTCCTGAAGTGACACTACCGTGTGTGGCAGACAATGGGCAGGACTTGGCCTCTGTCTTCACTGGGGTATGGGAAAGGGGGATTGCTGGTTATAGGGGGAATTTACATCAAGTTGGCTCATGGGTGGACTCTCTGGTGGCTCAGACAGTAAAAAATCTGCTTGCAATGTGGGAGACCCGAGTTCAGTCCCTGGGTCAGGAAGGTTTCCCAGAGAAGGAAAAGGTAACCCCTTCCATAACCCATTCCAGTATTCTTGCCTGAAGAATCCCATGGATGGAGAAGCCTGGTGGGCTACAGTCCATGCTGGGGTCACAAAGAGTTGGAAATGACGAGTGACTATCACATACACATGGCTCGGGGAAACTTGCAGGGGCCACACCCCTTGGATAAAAACCATCATTAACTGAGGCCCGTGGCAAATATGTAGGAAGGTCAGTCATGGGTGTAGGTGAAGGTACTCAACCAGAAGCAAACACTGGTTGAGCAGGACACGTACAGAGAGCAAGAGAACAACCACCCTGAGTGGCCTGAACACACAACCAGAAAGAAAACCTCCAGCTCCTGGATCCTCCATGTCATTTTGCCTTCCTAGGGCTTATCCATAAAGAGCCAGCCTTGCAGGCTTCTGGCTCTAGCAGCAAAGATTGGACAAAGCAAAGTCCATCTTGGAGTCTGCAAAGTCAAGTTCATGCTGGTCCACCGACTTGCTCTGTAACACTCGGGTTCTCTGCTTCCTGTAGAAATGGCAAGGGACCACAGCGAGACTTGCCCCGAGACTGTGAGACTAGTTGTGTGAGCTCTGTAAATTCAGTTCAACAATCTCTGCTGTAAGGTCACTCTGACTCCTCTTCATACAAGCTTTCACATACTTGCAGGCTGGGGGCCAGTCACGCAGTGAATTGAATTCCGTCTATAGGAAGAGGTTTATAAAAAATCCAGCACTACCAGAATTTACCTCTCACCTCATGAGACACTGAGTGCCAACATTCTTGGGCTGCTGTGTGCTTCTCAGCCTGAACATTGGCCCTCTGATTCAACTTCTAACTTCTGGTAGTTTTGTATGCATGCCTCTTCTACCTCTGCTCCCCAGCCAGAGCATTCTCCAGAGAACGGGGCCCTAGAGAAAGATGCCTAAGAGATAGTGAGTCACATGGGAAGATGATGATGGTAGTGGTGGTGGTGACAGTAGCTAGTACCTAGTGATGTGATTTGTTTTCAGGCATAGCACTCAGATCTAAGCACCACCTCATCCAATCCTCACCATGAGTCTAATGGCAGTAGTAGTAGTAGCAGTAAGTCGCTCAGTCATGTCCGACTCTTTGCGACCCCATGGACTGTAGCCCACCAGGCTCCTCCCTCCACGGAATTCTCCAGGCAAGAGTACTGGAGTGGGTTGTCATTTCCTTCTCCAAGGGATCTTCCCAACCCAGGGATTGAACCTGGGTCTCCCTTATTCCAGGCAGATGCTTTAACCTCTGAGCTACCAGGGAAACCCAGTCTAATGGTAGAGGTACTGTCAAAACTCCCATTTTGCAGATGAGGAACTTGAAACCCAGACTAGCCAAAGTAGCTCACTCAAGGTCACTAAGTGGTAAGGCTAGGATCCAAACCCATTATGCCTAAATCCAGACCTCAGTCTCTTCATTGTCACACTACACTTCTAGAAGAGCCTTGGAGAATTTAGTTAGACCAGCCTCCTCATTTCTTATAGAAATCAAAACTGAGACCCAGAAAATGGCAGACAATCCATTCACCCATCAAACACTCAACTGAGCTCCACTGTATGCCAAGTACTACCTAAGTGCCAAGGAAAGAACCAGTAAAGGAAATGGAATCCCTGCCTTAAGCGACTATAGACTGGCCAGGTCCACCTAACTGGTAAAGAGCAAAGTCAACTCGTTTCTAGTGCTCTTTTACTTTGCTAGGCAGCGGTATCAGTCAGGCTTTTCCAGAGAAACAGAATCAATAGGGCATGTGTGTATGTGCATAAAAAATTTATTTTAAAGGATTTGGCTCACACAGTTGTTGAGACTAACATATCTTACGTCTGTACGGCCAGCCAGCAGGCTGGAAACTCAAGCAGGAGTTGGGCTGCAGCTTGAGACAGAGCTTCTTCCTCTCCTGGAAATGTGGTTTTGCTCTGAAGCCCATCCACCTTACCAAAAACGTACAGACAGCAAGAGAACAACCACCCTGAGTGGCCTGAACACACAACCAGAAAGAAAACCTCCAGCTCCTGGATCCTCCATGTCATTTTGCCTTCCTAGGGCTTATCCATAAAGAGCCAGCCTTGCAGGCTTCTGGCTCTAGCAGCAAAGATTGGACAAAGCAAAGTCCATCTTGGAGTCTGCAAAGTCAAGTTCATGCTGGTCCACCGACTTGCTCTGTAACACTCGGGTTCTCTGCTTCCTGTAGAAATGGCAAGGGACCACAGCGAGACTTGCCCCGAGACTGTGAGACTAGTTGTGTGAGCTCTGTAAATTCAGTTCAACAATCTCTGCTGTAAGGTCACTCTGACTCCTCTTCATACAAGCTTTCACATACTTGCAGGCTGGGGGCCAGTCACGCAGTGAATTGAATTCCGTCTATAGGAAGAGGTTTATAAAAAATCCAGCACTACCAGAATTTACCTCTCACCTCATGAGACACTGAGTGCCAACATTCTTGGGCTGCTGTGTGCTTCTCAGCCTGAACATTGGCCCTCTGATTCAACTTCTAACTTCTGGTAGTTTTGTATGCATGCCTCTTCTACCTCTGCTCCCCAGCCAGAGCATTCTCCAGAGAACGGGGCCCTAGAGAAAGATGCCTAAGAGATAGTGAGTCACATGGGAAGATGATGATGGTGGTGGTGGTGACAGTAGCTAGTACCTAGTGATGTGATTTGTTTTCAGGCATAGCACTCAGATCTAAGCACCACCTCATCCAATCCTCACCATGAGTCTAATGGCAGTAGTAGTAGTAGCAGTAAGTCGCTCAGTCATGTCCGACTCTTTGCGACCCCATGGACTGTAGCCCACCAGGCTCCTCCCTCCACGGAATTCTCCAGGCAAGAGTACTGGAGTGGGTTGTCATTTCCTTCTCCAAGGGATCTTCCCAACCCAGGGATTGAACCTGGGTCTCCCTTATTCCAGGCAGATGCTTTAACCTCTGAGCTACCAGGGAAACCCAGTCTAATGGTAGAGGTACTGTCAAAACTCCCATTTTGCAGATGAGGAACTTGAAACCCAGACTAGCCAAAGTAGCTCACTCAAGGTCACTAAGTGGTAAGGCTAGGATCCAAACCCATTATGCCTAAATCCAGACCTCAGTCTCTTCATTGTCACACTACACTTCTAGAAGAGCCTTGGAGAATTTAGTTAGACCAGCCTCCTCATTTCTTATAGAAATCAAAACTGAGACCCAGAAAATGGCAGACAATCCATTCACCCATCAAACACTCAACTGAGCTCCACTGTATGCCAAGTACTACCTAAGTGCCAAGGAAAGAACCAGTAAAGGAAATGGAATCCCTGCCTTAAGCGACTATAGACTGGCCAGGTCCACCTAACTGGTAAAGAGCAAAGTCAACTCGTTTCTAGTGCTCTTTTACTTTGCTAGGCAGCGGTATCAGTCAGGCTTTTCCAGAGAAACAGAATCAATGGGGCATGTGTGTATGTGCATAAAAAGACTTATTTTAAAGGATTTGGCTCACACAATTGTTGAGACTAACATATCTCACGTCTGTAGGGCCAGCCAGCAGGCTGGAAACTCAAGCAGGAGTTGGGCTGTAGCTTGAGACAGAGCTTCTTCCTCTCCTGGAAATGTGGTTTTGCTCTGAAGCCCATCCACCTTACCAAAGGTAACTTCTTTTCCTTAAAGCTGACTGAATGTAGATGTTAACTACATCTATGAATATCTTTATAGTAACACCTAGATCAGTATTTGACTAAATAGTCCAGTATTCAGCCAAGCTGATACATGTAACTGTCACAGCAAGTCAGTCTATTATCCTTCTCATAATTAATTAGAGCTATTCCCAGACTGGGGCTTTCTTGGGGGCTCAGTGGTAAGGAATCCACCTGCCAATGCAGGAGATGCAGTTAGATCCCTGGGTTAGGAAGATCCCTGGGAGAAGGAAATGGCAAGCCACTCTGTATTCTTGCCTGGGAAATCCCAGGGTCCAGTAGGCCTCAAAGAGTTGGACACAACTTAGAGGCTAAACAAAAACAATCCTCATACCACCCCAGGATACCTCCTCCCTCTGAGGCCTTTCTCAGTTACATATTGAGAAAATTATTTCTCAGGATCCTTCTATCAATTGAAACCTGACTCACTTTTCCCCCTCTAATCTGATGGAACCTAGAAGCAGATAAACTAAAAACACTGCAGTACAAGTGTGGCATACTTTGGACTTCTCTCTTTTAGAAGATAGCTATCATGCTTTAATGAAGATCATGAAGAAAGGAACATCTCAATCTCCATAGAACAGTGTGCTCCTAAATCTTATCACCTGCTTTACACTGTGGGGAGAAAGGGAGAATAAATATGTATCCTATCATGTTTGATAGTTCTTGTGTTGAAACTTTCAGCTAAGTAATTAATCAATCTCTTCCCACTATCCAGGTATGACATAATTCAAATCCCTTATGATTATACAGTGGAAGTGATAAACAGATTCAAAGGGATAGATCTAATAAATAGAGTGTCTGTAGAACTATGGACAGAGGTCTGTAACACTGTACAGAAGGTGGTGATCAAAACCATCCTCAAGAAAAAGAAATGAAAGAAGGCAAAGTGGTTGTCTGAGGAAGCCTTACAAATAGGCCTCCTATGAGGAAAGAAGAGAAGCTAAAAGCAAAGGAGAAAAGATATACCCACCTGAATGCAGAGTTCTGAAGAATAGCAAGGAGAGCTAAGAAAGCCTTCTTGAGTGATCAGTCCAAAGAAATAGAGGAAAAATATAGAATGGGAAAGACTACAGATTTCTTCAAGAAGATTAGAGATACCAAGTGAAGATTTCATGCAAAGATGGACACAATCAAGAGCAGAAACGGTACGGACCAAACAGAAGCAGAAAATATTAAGAAGAGGTGGAAGAATACACAGAAAAACTATACAAAAAAAGATCTTAATGACCCAGATAACCATGATGGTGCAATCAGTCACCTAGAATCAGACATCCTGCAGTGTGAAGTCAAGTGGGCTTTAGGAAGCACCGCTACAAACAAAGCTAGAGGAGGTGATAGAATTCCAGCTGAGCTATTTCAAATCCTAAAAGATGATGCTGTGAAAGTGCTGCGTTCAATACTCCAGCAAATCTGGAAACCTCAGCAGTGGCCACAGGACTGGAAAAGATCAGTTTTCATTTCAATTCCAAAGAAAGACAATGCCAAAGAATGTTCAAACTGTTGCACAATTGCACTCATTTCACATGCTAGCAAGGTAGTGAACAAAAGTTAGGGTTGGGTCCAGCTGTATGTGGACTGAGAAGCTCCAGATGTACAAGGTGGGTTTAGAAAATTCAGAGGAGCCAGAGATCAAATTGCCAATATCTGATGGGTCATAGAAAAAGCAAGAGAATTTCAGAAAAATGTCTATTTCTGCTTCATTGAATATCCTAAAGCCTTTGACTGTGTTGATCACAACAAAGTATGGCAAATTCTTAAAGAGATGGGAATACCAGACCACCTGACCTACGTCCTGGAAAAAAAAAAAAACTGTATGGAGGCCAAGAAGCAGCAGTTAGAACCAGACATGGAACAACAGACTGGTTCCAAATTGGGAAAGGAGTATCTGAAAGCTGTGTATTGTCACCCTGATTATTTAACTTGTATGCAGAATACATCATGAGAAACGCTGGGCTGGAAGAAGCACAAACTGGAATTAAGATTGTCGGGAGAAATATCAATAACCCCAAATATGCAGATGACACCACTCTTATGGCAGAAAGTGGAGAAGAATGAAAGAGCCTCTTGATGAAAGTGAAAAAGAGTGGAAAAGAAGGCTCAAAACTCAACATTCAGAAAATGAAGATCATGGCAACCAGTCCCATCAGTTCAACTCAGCCACTTGGCCATGTCCAAGTGGCTTTGAGATCCCATGGACTGCAGCATGCCAGGCTTCCCTGTCCATCACCAACTCCTGGAGCTTGCTCAAACTCATGTCAATTGAGTTGGTGATGCCATCCAACTATCTCATCCTCTGTCGTCCCCTTCTCCTCCTGCCTTCAATCTTTCCCAGCATCAGGGTCTTTTTCAAGGAGTCAGTTCTTTGCATCAGGTGACCAAACACTTAATGGCAAACAGATGGGAAAACAATGAAAACAGTAGCAGACTTTATTTTCTTGGGTTCTAAAATCACTGTCAATGGTATCTGCAGCCATGAAATTAAAAGACACTTGCTCCTTTGAAGACAAGCTATGATAAACCTAGATGGTGTATTAAAAAGCAGAGACATTACTTTGCCAACAAAGGTCTGCATAGTCAAAGCTGTGGTTTTTCCAGTAGTCATGTATAGATGTGAGAACTAGACAATAAAAAAGGTTGAGTTCCAAGGAAATGATGCCTTCGAACTGTGGTGCTGGAGAAAATTTTGTTTTGTTTTTAATTAATTCATTTTAATTGGAGGATAATTATTTTAAAATATTGTGATGGTTTTTGCCATACATCAATAATAATTTGCCACAAGTATAAGTGTGCTGCCCCCATCCTCAATACCCCACCACCTCCTTCCCCACCCTATCTCTCTGGGTTGTCCCAGATCACTAGATTTGGTGCCCTGCTTCATGCATCGAAGTTGCATTGGTCATCTGTTTTATATATGGTAGTGGACATGTTTCAATGGCATTCTCTCCACTCATCCTGCCCTCACCTTCTCTAGCTGAGTCCAAAAGTCCATTCTTTGCATCTTTGTCTCCTTTGCTGCCCTGCATATGGGATCATTGGTGCCATCTTTATAATTTCCAAATATATATGTGGCAATATACAGTGTTTGCCTTTCTCCTTCTGACTTACTTCACGCTGTATAATAGGTTCCAGGTTCATCCAACTCATTAGGACTCCTCAAATGCATTCCTTTTTATAGCTGAGTAATATTCCATTGTGTATATGTACCACAATTTCCCTCTCCATTCATCTGCCAGTGAATATCTAGGTTTCTTCCATGTCCTAACTATTGTAAAAAGTGCTGCAATGAACATGAGGGTATATTTGTCTCTTTCAAGTCTGGTTTCCTCAGGGTGTATTCCTGATAGTGTGATCGCTGGGTCATATGGCAGTTCTATTCACAGTTTTTAAGGAATCTCGGAATCTCTTGGACAGCAAGGAGATCAAACAAGTCCATCCTAGAGAAATCAACCCTGAATATTCATTAGAAGGCTGATGCTGAAGTGGAAGCGCCAATACTTTGGTCACCTGATGCAAAGAACTGACTCCTCGAAAAAGACCCTGATGCTGGGAAAGACTGAAGGCAGGAGGAGAAGGGGATGACAAGGATGAGATGCTTGGATGGCCTCACTGACTCTATGGACATGAGTTTGAGCAAGCTCCGGGAGATGTTGAAGGACAGGGACGCCTGCTGAGCTACAGTCCATAGGGTCACCAAGTCGGACACCACTGAGCAACCAGACAACAACAACAATCTCCCCTCACATACAAATACTGCCTGTCTCTTGTTGACATTTCCCCAGTACTTGTGTAGTACCTGGCACACAGGGCTGCTCACTGAGCATTTGATGGGTGCATGAGTGATCTGCCCTTTTCTGGCACTCAGTTCCTTATACAAACCTACTGCTGGTCCATCAGTGATTTAAAACTTGATTGGTTGAAAAATAAATAAATAAAGTCATTCAAAGGGTCATGTAATTTATATTCTTATCCCAATATATATTCTTATTTAAATTCTTGACTGTATCTTATTGCCATATAACCTCTCTTCGAACCTCTCTTACCCTTGATTTTTTCCTCTTAAAAACAAAGAATTTATTTGGAAGATTAAAATCTGTGCAACTACTGATGTCAATCATTCCATACCCTATGAAATAGCTAAAAAGAGGCACAAGCTCTGCCAGTGGACAGACAACAAAGATAAACCTACCCAATCTCATAACTTTGCCAAAGGCCAGCATACCTTCTTCAGTGGAAGGGCAGATTACCTAAGTTGAACAATATTGATTAAGGTTGGCTTGGCTGGCTAGTTGGACCTTAAGTGTACAGGCTGACATTCATCATAAATCTTGAACTCATCATTGGCTTGCTTCTATGTGTTTGATAATTTTTTTCAACCTTAACTGAAGAATAATTGAGAAATGCAACTGCATGTATAGCTTAAATAAAAACAAGTCTAAGCTGGTCATAACTTTCCTTCCGAGGTGTAAGCTCTTTTAATTTCATGACGGCAGTCACCATCTGCAATGATTTTGGAACCAAAAACATAAAGCCTCTCACTGTTTCCACTGTTTCCCCATCTATTTTCTGTGAAGTGATGGGACCAGAAGCCATGATCTTAGTTTTCTGAATGTTGAGTTTTAAGCCAACTTTTTCACTCTTCTCTTTCAATTTCGTCAAGAAGCTCTTTAGTTCTTCTTCACTTTCTTCCATAAGGGTGGTGTCATCTGCATGTCTGAGGTTATTAAAATAACCTCCCACCTATAACCTCCCGCCTATCTTGATTTTAGCTATAACCTATAACCTCCCACCTATCGTGATTTTAGCTTGTGCTTCATCCAGTCCGGCATTTTGCATGATGTACTCTGCCTATAAGTTTAATAAGCAGGGTGACAATATATAGCCTTGACGTACTCCTTTCCCAATTTGGAACCAGTCTTTTGTTCCATTTCCTGTTCTAACTGTTGCTTCCTGACCTGGATACAGATTTCTCAGGAGGGAGGTCAGGTGGCCTGATATTCCCATCTCTTGAATTTTCCACAGCTTGTCATGATCCACAGAGTCAAAGGACTTGGTGTAGTCAATAAATCAGAAGTAGATGTTTTTCTGGAACTCTCTTGCTTTTTCCATGATCCAGCAGATGTTGGCAATTTGATCTCTGGTTCCTCTGTCTTTTCTAAATTCAGCTTGTACATCTGGAATTTCATAGTTCATGTACTATTGAATCCTGGCTTGGAAAATTTTGAGCATTTCCTTTGCTAGTATGTGAGATGAGTACAATTGTGTGGTAGTTTGAACATTCTTTGGCATTGCCTTTCTTTGGCATTGGAATGAAAACTGACCTTTTCCAGTCCTGTGGCCATTGCTGAGTTTTCCAAATTTGCTGGTATACTGAGTACAGCACTCTAACAACATCATCTTTTAGGATTTGAATTAGCTCAACTGGAATTTTATCACCTTCACTAGCTTTGTTCATAGTGATGCTCCCTAAGGCCCACTTGACTTCGCATTCCAGGATGTCTGGCTCTGGGTGAGTGATCACACCACTGTGGTTATCTGGGTCACGAAGCCCTTTTTTGTATAGTTCTTCTGTGTACTTAAGCCTTCTCTAAACAGGGCACAGAGCAGAGCTCCCCTTCCTCAAGCCACCGTGTGCTTGTATTCCTGGAGCATCCACTGGGCTTCTGAATGCTCAGTCCTTATTGCCCATATGGAGTTTCTCTCCATGTGCCATCTGTATGAAAACAACAGTGCTTTTCCTGTCACAATTTCATCATAGACACTCCATCCAAACACCCTAAAGAAAGGCTCAAAGATGCTCGGGAAAATACACAGTAATCCTTGGCTGCCTAATTTAATATCCTTTGGAGACATTCAGTAGAGCACTAAGCTACTGGAAGCCATAACTTTTTCTTTTATGCTGGAAGCTATAACCTCCACTTGCAAGTTTTGCCAGCACTGTTATTTACTCAATTTCCTTTAAATAAGACTACTTTTTCATATAAATGAACTTGGAGTTGATTTCCCCCTAATACACTCCAAAGTATATGTACAATCATTAAAGTGATATTCAAGTCAGACTAAGTAAAATCACCACATTCCTCAAAACACTGGACTGCATGACCCTTTCAACTCTAAGCTGGAATAGCCTTCAAAATATATTAGCTTATTCAAAACTGCATTCATTCCAGAGGTCTGAATCTATTTTTCCCATTTATTTCAAGGTCTTGCTCATGTCCTTTTCTTCCTCCCTAAAACTTTCTCTTATTTTCTGTATGGACAAATTCCCAAGGGTAAAATACTCAGTTCCTTTTAGAATAAAAAATAATAACCTTTATTGAACACTAACTATACCTTATACTGAGTATTTTGTATGAAACCTAGATGTTATTTTTAAAAAGCAAAATATAAGGGAAGATTTATATTAGCTCAGCCTCGTGGGTTTCTTTAATTCCCACATCTGGTTCCTTTTTACTCTTGGTCACATAATTACAAAGAATGATGTTTCATTACTTAATGCTCTAAATGAGATGGCTGTGGAAATCCTTATTTTGGAAAAATATCAACCCATGATGCCAAAAGCTAGCCACGTGGTAGCCTTATAATAAAAAAGGAAAAAGTCCTGAGTTTAGCCTTTCCAGAATGAAATTAATTGTGAGAATTCAACTCTTTCTAATTCTCTGGGTGCTCATGCCTTTCTCCCTGAGAGACAGTTACAAATGATTTTGCACTTTCTGTGCTGAGTAATGTGGGCAAAAATTTACAACCTGGAGAGGGGGTAGAACATTGAGATATGGCTTAAACGTCCCACTCCAGGGACTCTCTCAGGGCTGCATGGCCTGGCTCCTTCTGCTCCATGAATCAGTAACAGTCCCTGTGTCCATTATTTCTTAGCCTTGACCACCCACCTGAGCTTCACGTTGTTATTCTTACATGCCTATACCACTTAGAGGCTATTAAAATTGCCTACATAAGTGTCTCATCAGCCAAACAGGCCTGAAATCTTACCTACCTCTCTCTCTGAAGCACTGTCTTCCCACATATCACAGCTAATAAGATTTTTCATTTTGAGTTTGTTAATTCAAGAGACACTACCAGCTCCTGTTGTGTTCTGTACATTATATGAGACTACAGTGGGGAAGGGGACATATCAGTGAATATCTAACTTTAATAAGCTAAAATGCAGAACCAAATAGTTAAAATAGACCATAGGCCAAGCTCCCTCCACAGCCTTCAAGCACTGAAATGCTAGCATCATCAAGACATAAATTGTGTTTTACATATTATACATTCCAAGCACCTAAAAATGTGCCCAGCTATGATAGCAATTAATAAAATATATTTTGAATGAGTAGAAAAATGCTGTGGTAATTCACTCAAAAGAAGTCATTTTGGCTAGGGATATCAGAGGAGGTTTCTTGAAAGGAATAGAAATTGAAGTAAACTTGAAGGAGAGATAGAGAATAAAATTTGTGAAATATCTCTTTACTTATAAAATTAATATACATAGCAAAGAAAATCATCAACAAATTGAAAAGGCAACCTACTGAATGGGACAAAATATTTGTAAATGATATATATGATAAGGAATTAATATCCAAAATATACAAAGAATTCATACAACTCAATAGCAAAAAACTCCAAATAATCAGATTTTTAAATGGGGGCAGAGTACGTTTCAGGATGGGAGGAGAGGCCAAAGCTTGCTGACATGCACATTTGGATATGGGGTCATTGTGGAGATCTGGGGCTCCTGGGTTCCTTGGTCTGGGTGAGTGATGACATCCACCTCTCCAGCCTCTTACAACTCAAAGTGTGGTCCTGGGACCGACAGCATCAGCACCAGCTGGGCCTCACCCAAACCTGCTGAGTGAGAATCTGCATTTTAGCAGGATTTCCCTGAGTGACTGGTGTGCCCATTGGAGCTGGAGAAGTTCAGCTCTAAATCTCTATCATCCACAAAAGCACTAATCAGTCACATGTCTCCTCCCAGCATGAAGCCTGACAGCTAAATGGAAGCTGCCCACAGGGGCGGGAAGGCAAACAGGAGGCTGGACCTTGAACAAGCCAAGATACCCTCCAGAAGTCCAAGTCTAAGTAGCCCAAGAAGAAAAGTGGGCATAGATTAGTTCGTGTAACTGATACGAACAGACTAGAAAGGACTTCAGGGACAGCTGGATCGAGAAACACCAACAGTGTCTTTGGGGCTCTACTCATGTCTGTGTTGGCCTCATTCCCTCATCCTGGATCTTAAAATGGACTATGAGGAAGGCTGACACTTCTAGACTTGTATCACCTAGAGTAAATAAAGTGATCCTTGATTTTAAATTTTAAAAAATAAATAAAAATGGGAAGAAGATCTAAAAAATACTTTTCCAAAGAAGACATACATTTTTAAAATATAAATTAATTTATTTTAATTGGAGGTTAATTATTGTTTTGCCATACATCAACACGAATCCACCTGAGGTATACACGTGTTCCCCATCCTGAACCCCCCTCCCTCCTACCTCCCTAAACCATCCCTCTGGGTCATCTCAGTGCACCAGCCCCAAGCATCCAGTATCATGCATCGAACCTGGACTGGCGATTCATTTCGTATATGATATTATACATGTTTCAATGCCACATACGGCCAGCAGATACATAAAAATATGCTCAATGGCATTCATCAATTCAGAAACAGAAATCAAAATGTTTTCAGAAATCATCATTTCAGAAACAGAAATCGTCATTTCAGAAACAGAAAACAAAACTACAATGAGATATCATCTCACACCTGCTAGAATGGCTGTTACCAAAAAGACAAGAAGTAGCAAGTATCAGTAAAGATAGGGGAAAAGAAAACCCTTGCGTACTGTTGGTGGGAATATAAATTAATGTTGCCACTAATTAGAAAACAGTGTGGAGGTGTCTGGAAAAGTTATAAATATAACCTCTAGGTATTAATCCAAAGAAATAAAAACACGAGTTGACATGAGTGGAAAAGATACTGGCATCTCCATGTTCTTTGTGTTACTTACAATAGTCAAGATACAGAAACAATCTAAGTGTCTAGCAATAGAAAAAGAAAATGTGGTACACACACACACAAAATTAAATACTGTTCAGCCATAAAAAAGAAGAAAATCTTGCCATTTGCAACATGGATGGACCCTTAGGGCACAATGTTAAGTGAAACAAGTCAGACAGAAAAAGACAAATACTATAGGACCTTACTTTTATGTGTAATCTAAAAAAGGGAAAAAACAAGATCTTAAATACAGAGAACAGATGGTTGGTTGCCAGAGGCAAGAGGTTAGACAGTGAATGAAATGAGTAATGGGGTCAAAAGGTACAAACTCCCAGGTATAAAATAAATAAGTCATGGAGAAGTAATTCACAGCATGGTGATTATAGTTAATAATACTCTATTGCATATTTGACAGTTGCTAAGAGAGTAGATCTTGAAAGTCTTAATCACACACAAAAAATTTTTTTGTATCAAGGTATGGTGACACGTATCAACTAGACTTACAGTGGTGATTATTTCAAAATATATACAAATAATGAATTATTGTGTTGTACACCTAAAACTAATGTTATATGTTAATTCAGTTCAATTCAGTTCAGGCAATCACTCATGTCCAACTCTGTGTGATCCCATGGACTGCAGCATGCCAAGCTTCCCTGTCCATTACCAACTCCAAGAGCCTACTCAAACTCATATCCATTGTGTTGGTGATGCCATCCAACCATCTCATCCTATGTCATCCCCTTCTGCTCCCACCTTCAACCTTTCCCAGCATCAAGGTCTTTTCAAATGAGTCAGTTCTTTGCATCAGGTGGCCAAAGTATTGGAGTTTCAGCTTCAGCATCAGTCCTTCCAATGAATATTCACAACTGATTTCCTTTAGGATGGACTGGATGGATCTCCTTGCAGTCCAAGGGACTCTCAAGAGTCTTCTCCAACACCACAGTTCAAAAGCATCAATTCTTCACTGCTCAATTTTCTTTATACTCCAACTCTCACATCCATATATGACTACTGAAAAAACCAAAGCTTTGACTAGATGAACCTTTGTTGGTCAAAAGTAATGTCTCTGCTTTTTAATGTGCTGTCTAGGTTGGTCATAGCATTTCTTCCAAGAAGCAAGCATCTTTTAATTTCATGACTGCAGTCATAATCTGCAGTAATTTTGGAGCCCAAAAAAATAAAAGTCTCTCACTGTTTCCACTGTTTCCCCATCTATTTGCCATGAAGTGATGGGACCAGATGCCATGATCTTCGTTTTCTGAATGCTGAGCTTTAAGCCAGCTTTTTCAAAAAGCCTCTTGATGAAATTGAAAGAGGAGAGTGAAAAAGTTGGCTTAAAGCTCAACATTCAGAAAATAGTATGGAGGTTCTGCAAAAAAACTAAAAATACTTTTATGTGGAATCTAAAATATACAAATAAACTTATCTATGAAATAGAAACAGACTTACAGACATATTAAACAGACTTATGGTTGCCAAGTAGGAGGGTGGTTTGGGGGAAGAGAGATTGGGAGTTTGGGATCAGTTCAGTTCAGTCCAGTCTCTCAGTCATGTCTGACTCTTTGTGACCCCATGGACTGAAGCACAGCAGGCTACCCTGTCCATCACCAACTCCTGGAGCTTGCTCAATCTGATGTCCATTGAGTCGGTGATGCCATCCAACCATCTCAGCCTCTGTCATCCCCTTCTCTTCCTACCTTCAATTTTCCTAGCATCACGGTCTTTTCCAATGGGTTTGGTATAGCAGATGCAAACTATTATATGTAGGATGGATAAACAACAAGGACATGTTGTATAGCACAGGGAATTAATATATTCAATATCCTGTGCTAAACCAAAATGGAAAAGAATATGAAAGTATCTGAGTCATTTTGCTGTACAGCAGAAATTAACACAGTATTTTCAATCAACTATACTCCAAGAGAAAAATTTTAAGTAAAAAATGAAAGCGTATATTCTGTCGTCTCCACCTCACCATGAGATTAACAAAATCTCAGGAAAGAGACTAGAGTCCAGTTTCACTTTCTGGTAATTAGTAGCAGTCATTTGACTATATTATGCATATTAAGCAAACATTTGCACTATCCAGCATTATGGCAATTATCTATTTTATACTTCCATCTTTGAATACCCTAGTTTTATTGATTTGTAACATAAAAATCTAAACATGAACAACTTCCTTAGCCCCTGCTTCCAACCTCTGCCACACGTAAATCAATTCAATTTAAAACTACTGGACCTGCCACCACTCAAAACAGACAAATAGATTATAAGAGTCATGAAAAATTCATTAATGCTTAGCAACTGGAAAGCTAAAACTTCTCATACTAAGTATGAGCAAAACTTTAAAAAAATTTAAAAAGAGCATGTCAAGTGTACAAATATGCTATAGCAAAATGTTAGAGCGGAAGATAGTATACAAAAGACAGTTGAAAGAACCCCATCTGGAAGAAAATATGCTCTATGAAACAGGAAAATTCCCCATAAGTACTTCATGGGACTTAAAATTTTAATAAGACTTAATAAAATAAGACCTTAAATGCCAAATGATGAAAGTTCAGAATGAGATTAAAGGTAATTGTATAGGTATGGAAACAAGAGTCAAGATGCTATTATTATAAAACAGTTAAGTATAATAAATTAGAAACAAAAAGAGAGGCTAGACATCGCTATAAAATTAATTACTGAAATGAAACAAAGGCTTAACATAACCACAATGAATGAAAAAGAACAAAATCAAAACAAGATACAAAAATTACAAGTCAGTTAACGTGGAGGACAAAGGTGCTCTAACTTGGAGACATTTAGCCATTTAAAACACCATAAAACATAAAAATTATTCCTTAAATGAAAGAAGTAAATCTGTACACTGAAAAAAAATAGTAAAATAAAATTTGATGCATACATATTAAAACCCAGGTTTTTTTAAGTTTTTGAGTATAATTAATTTACAATATTGTGTTATTAATAGTTTCAGGTATACAGCAAAGTGTACCTGTTAGACAAATATATATATCAACTCTTTTTTATATTATTTTCCCATATAGACCATTAAAGAGTATTGAGTAGAGTTCCCTGCATTATACAGTAGGTCCTTATTAGTTATCTATTTTATATATAGCAGTGTATATATGTCAATTCCAATCTAAATTTAAAAAATTCAGGTATTAATGTATATGTGTATATGCATATGTGTATAATATTATGTAAAATATATATTATATAACATGCAATGTTATGTAATACAGTGTACTCTCTACATTTTTTTATTCTATAAGGCAAAAACGTTAAGCTCACTTAACAGCTCTCTTCATCAGCATCCATTACCAGAAGTTAGCACAGAGGTGTGTACAAAGTACTAAAAAAAAAAATCATGACAAGAGAATACTATATCCCACCAACTCAGTTCTCAAGAATAAAAGCAATTTTTTTAACATGGAAGAATTCAGGGAGTACAAAACCTGTATGCCCTTGTTAAAAAAAATTTAATGTAAAGTTAAATCCAGCCAATAAGACATGAATGGAAAATCCAGGCCAATGAGACTAATGGGCTTCCCTGGTGGCGCAGAGGTTAAAGCGTCTGCCTGCAGTGTGGGAGACCTGTGTTCAATCCCTGGGTCGGGAAGATCCCCTGGAGAAGGAAATGGCAATCCACCCCAGTATGCTTGCCTGGAGAATCCCATGGACGGAGGAGTTTGGTGGGCTACAGTCCATGGGTCTCAAAGAGTGAGTGACTTCACTTTCACTTGGAGTTCCCTGGTGGCTCAGAGGTTAAAGCGTCTGCCTGCAGTGTGGGAGACCTGTGTTCAATCCCTGGGTCGGGAAGATCCCCTGGAGAAGGAAATGGCAATCCACCCCAGTATGCTTGCCTGGAGAATCCCATGGACGGAGGAGTTTGGTGGGCTACAGTCCATGGGTCTCAAAGAGTGAGTGACTTCACTTTCACTTGGAGTTCCCTGGTGGCTCAGAGGTTAAAGCGTCTGCCTGCAGTGTGGGAGACCTGGGTTCAATCCCTGGGTCGGGAAGATCCCCTGGAGAAGGAAATGGCAACCCACTCCAGTATTCTTGCTTGGAGAATCCCATGGACTGAGGAGCTTGGTGGGCTGCAGTCCACGGGGTCACAAAGAGTCGGACACGACTGAGTGACTTTACTTACTTACTTACTTAATGAGACTAATGCACCAACCAAAGTCAGCAGACACTTCAGAAAAGTCCACAGAGTTGTGAGGGAACCGAATTTTTTTTTTTTTTTCAGGCAAAAATATACTTGCCCAGAATACACTTCAGAAAATACTGACATGATTGCCTTTTTCTTTTCCAGGGGATTTTGCTGACCCAGGGATCAAGCCTACATCTCCTGTGTCTCCTGTGAAGCAGGGGATTCTATACCTGCTGAGCCATTGGGGAAGCCCTTATATATGATAAAGCATAAATTTATACCATAGAAATAATTAATGTATAATTCTAAGGCAACTCAGAACTATATTATTATAGAATTTTTTGCATCTGGCATGGTTCAATTTAGAGTTGTTCAGCTGATAGTTTTTAGTTAAAATTCAGAATCATTAAATATTAATGCAAATTTATCTTTTTTTTTAATGTGGACCATTTCAAAGTCTTTATTGAATTTCTTACAATATTGCTTCTTTTTATATTTTGTTTTTTTGGCCATGGGGCAGGCATGTGGGTCTTAGCTCCCTGACAGGAGATCAAATCCGTACCACCTGCATTGGAAGGCAAAATCCCAACTACTAGACCACCAGGGAGGTCCCTGCACTGGCTTTTATTTTTTAATCATTCTTTTTTTTTTTTACTTTATTTTACTTTACAGTAACCGAATTTAATACACACCTGTCAACTGACTGACTTGCTTCACTCAGGTTAAGAACAAATGAGCAACATTAGATGTTGTCATTTGACTTGCCTCTGTAGCTGGCAAGATATTTGACTTGTCCCTTAGGAACACATGGCTCCACTCTGCTGTCAAAATTTTATTTCCCAAAAGACACCAAAAAGGCACATGGAATTGATTCCCCTGTAAGCTCTTTTCTTTCCCACTCCCATGATATAACTAATCTAATTCATCTCTCCCCCAAATGGCTCTAATCTATATTTACAAATTTTTCCTATAGATTACCACTATAAACAATTCAGTACTATATTTCAAGGACTTCAAATATCTTCATATATTTTGATCCAGTAAATTCTTCCCCAGAAATGAGTGTTCAGAAATCATTTGAGATATGGGCAGATGTATGCTTATTATAGTATTTATAACTATATTTGCAAAATTTTACAAGCAATATAAATGTCCCCAAAGAAATGATTTAATTATTATATATAAAAGGAATGTTGATATTTTGAAAATTGGCTGTGCAAGCAGAACATGAATATAATAGAATAATACCTGGAAAAATGAGGATACAACAAATGAGAGGGTGTATATAGATATATATAGTAAGGTTCCAAAATGTGTTAAAAAATGTTTATGAGGATAAAAGATAATGGAAGGAAACACTCTAACTTCCCCTGGGTTGTGGTTTTAAAAACTAATTTTATTTTTAATAATTATTATGATGAAAAACTCAAGGTGTATAGTAAAAATGAATTAGAGAAAAAATAGTGGCCTAAACTCCATTATTTCTACATATTATCATTAACATTAGATGGACACAAATTTCAGATATGTCATATGTATATGACTTTCTCTTTGTGTATGTGTATATATAATGTGCATTCCTAAATAAGAATGACTATAATACAGACCTATCTTTAAATGAAGTGTAATAAGTATAATTATACTTGAATAGAAAAAAATAATCAACTAGCAGAAATTAGACCTTAGAAAATGTTTTTTTTTTTACTCCAATAAATGGTATCTCTTAAAATATCTTTCTTAATAGAGAAGGTATGAAAAATCACTTAGAAGCTATGATCCTATTTTTCAGCCACATTTCAGTTTTGGATAAGGTCATCTCCGTCTCTATGATAAAAACGCCACAATTCTTTATAAAACTGTCAAAACTCTTATGCTTTATTCTCCTTTTCCACATTCAAGTTTTTGGTACTTTCATTTATTTCAAGATGTGTAGCATTTCTATTGTAATTCGTAACTGCAACTTGTAGTTACTCGGTCTTCATTCTGTACTTATGCTTACCTGTCCTTTAAGCGGGGCTTTTCTATAGCCTATTCTCTCCTTTTGATTCATCATTTTGTGGGCTAGATTTTTTTTCCTCCAACAAGCATTTACAAATCTTGATTCCTTTCCCTTTTACATACTTGAGATAATGAGATTTGTTTGCATATATACCAAAGGACAACTTGATAGAATAATTGGCTTTATTTGAGCTGCAACACTGTGATCTAAAGTCTAAGACTTGCTCTTTGTTCCCTAAAAATTTTGTCCACATTTAAACCTTTTCACATATGAATTTCAGAATTTATCAAGTGAGAACTTAATCCTCTGGATTTTTCCTTCAAGGCTTGAGAAGTGTCTCTGTGTTGGGTCCAGGGAGGGGATTGTATTTTAGATTCTGCAAAATGCAGTACAACCAAGACAGACAAGGTCCCTTCTCTCAAAGAGCATGCATGATGAATTAGAAAAGGAAAAGGACAAAATAAAAAAGAGAGCATAGACTGGCAAGGCCTACCACAGGGGTCATACATGGCTATGTCGCGAAACAGGATCTAGGGACCTGAGATAAGCTTACTATTCATCCATGAGAAATACATCTTTCTCTGGGCCTTAGTTTATCTCTAAATTGAACATATTAACCTAGGTTATATCTGGGATCATTTCACTATTCCCCAGATTTCCTCCCATAATTTATTCACATGACTATCTTCTGCCCATACAAATCCTATCCTGGTCTAATTCTACCTCTTTCTCAATAAGGCTTGGCAAACCACTTAAGCTCACCGATGTTTTCCACTCAGTGCAATATATGATATCACTTCTACTTACTGTACACTTAACATGTCCTTCATCTTCTCAACTAGCTAAAAGTTCCCGAAAGAGACCAGATCTTAAGCTTCATATTCACACAGCACTGAGCATATTGCCCAGTATTTCCAGTGACGTACAACGCAAAGTCACAGAGACACTGACCAGCAATGAACACTGGCATGTTAGTCCTTGATGAGAAAACAGCTTCTGTTCTTGCCTTTTTTTTACAAACTCTTATACCACTCTACAGTATACAAGCTGGGGTGTCACAACTTCTACCAAATGTTTATATTGCAAATATTATAAAGCACAATATTCTACAAATATCAAATACATTTAGAAGTTTTAACCCTAGTCCCAGATCTCTGGGGACTTCATACTCAGTTTCTTTGCTTATAGAATAAAGAAATGGGACTATAGATAATCTCTAAAGAGATGGTGAAAATTCAAGTTCCTAGGCAGTATATACATGGATGAAAAACCTGAGTTTTGTTACAGTGACATCTTAATTATCTTTTACAACACAAATAGTTGGTCTTTATTTACATGAATAATCTATGTTCTCATATTTTTCTTGAAACTAAAGGCCCTTTCAATCCATCATTCATTTTCCCACTAGCATAAAGAAATGTATATAATCAATAGTTTTAACTCTACTACAAAACAGTACATGCAGAATGATGAATACCACTGCCAATCAACCTCAGTCCAAACTGAAGACTGAGGCCCCATCTAACCCAACCCAAAAGGAGTAGCTGCTTCTTACTTCCAGTGAAATACTTCCTGTTCTATTTGTTTTGTTTTGTTCCTGCAAGAGAGGCTGAAAATCTGTATTTTTGTGTAGACTCTCCCAATTAAGAAATATTAGCAACTGATTTAAACAAAACAAATAAATATGTGGCCCACAGACTGAAAGTCTAAAATTTCTTCAACTCTTACACACAATGAATTGCTCTACTCAGGGTAGGGTTGGAGAGTAAGCTCTATGCAGGGTTAATTCTGCTATCAGTGGTACTGAAACTTCTCTTCCTACTCAGCGCTGCACTGTAGACATGACCTTATCTGATCCTTCGCTGTGGAAATGTGCTGTATGCATAGAATGTAATAGTGGGATTCCAAAGTGATCTGTGTGGTCTGCACCCTTCTCAGCAGATTGTGCCTTTGAATTTTATTATGCAAATAGAATGCACTTAAGCGTCTAATTTTTAATGGCAACATAAACCCTAGTGGTCTCAGTGTTCACAGAGACATGTGAAGAGAGCTACTTCTCCCCAGCCAGATTGGAAAATCTCATAATTTATGGGGCATTGAGCAGATAAATCAGAAGAGTCTTGTCTCAGTAGAGAGAATAAAAAACCCTAGAATAAAAAGTACTCAGGTCTCATTAAACAAACCTTAAAAGTACGACTTGAAAGAATCAACTGTTTCTAAGTAACTTAATTGCCTTCCAAAATAAAGCTCAAAGATATTTACAGGAATAGAAAAGTATTCAGCACCTATAAAATAAAACTTACAGCCTCTGACATCCAATCAAAAATTACCAGGAAGGTCAATAAGCAGGAAAACATGACCCACACCAAGCAGGAAAATTCACCAATCAAAACTAACCCAATACTGACATGGATGCTAGAATCAGTAGACCAGAGTGCTGAAACACTGCAACTGCGTTACACATGGGCACCAAGCTAGACGAAGAATTCAAGAGGTTAAAATCAGTGATGTGAAAGAAAAATTTTAAAGACCAAGATCAAACTTCTAGAAGTGAAAACTGTAATGTCTGAGATGAACCAGACACTGAATGGGATTAACAGCAGATTAGGTTTTACAGAAGAAAACATTAGTAAACTTGTATATCAACAGAAACTATACAAAATGAAACAGAGAAAAAAGAAAAGTTCAAGTAGTCTAACATCCATGTACTGAGGTGCTCCTGAAAGGGGGGTCAGGCAGGAGAGGGGGAGACGATAATATTTTTTTCAGTAGCCAAAATGTATCTATATCTTATGAAAACTATAAATCCATCATATTAGTTTACAAAGGCTGCTATAATAAAGCACCATAAACTGAGTGGCACCATAAGCTACAATAAAATAAAATAGATGCAAAGCAAGTAAGGCTATAGTGGATCAACAAATTTAAAGTAATAGGGAAAAAATGGTCAATGTAGAATGTTATGCTCACCAAAAATATCTTTTAAAACTAAAGATGAAGACTTCCAGACATACAAAACCCAAGAAAAATTTACCATCAATAGACCTGCCTTAAAAGACATGTTAAAAGAAATCTTTCAAAGAGAAGGAAACAGGAGTGAATAGAAATACAGATCCACACAAAAGACCAAAATCACTGGAAATGGTGACAATATGGGTCAACATACAAGATTTTTTTATTATTTCAATCTCTTTAAAATACAATTGACTCTCAAACAAAAATAATAATGGAGCTTATAACAAGAAAAAAGTAACATGTCTGACAATATTAGCACAAACTGAGAGGAGAGAAATGGATGCAACACTGTTGTAAAGTTCTTATACCACATGTAAAGTAAAACAATCTCACTTAAAGCAGACTGTAACAAGTCACAGTTCCACACATATGTAAAAGCTAAAATAACAAAAATGAACTATATACAAAACAGAAAAACTCAGACATAGAGAAAAGACTTGTAAATGCCAAAGGGGAGGGCTGTAACAGACAAAAAGGATTGGGAGTTTGCTATTAGCATCTGCAAACCAGTATACATAGGATGAATAAACAACAGGTATATAGCATAGGGAACTATATTCAATATCTTTTGATAAACCATAATGGAAAAAAATGTATCAGTTCAGTTCAGTCGTTCAGTCGTGTCCGACTCTTTGTGACCCAATGAATGGCAGCACGCCAGGCCTCCCTGTCCATCACCAACTCCCAGACTTCACTCAGACTCACGTCCATCGAGTCAGTGATGCCATCTAGCCATCCCATCCTCTGTCGTCCCCTTCTCCCCCTGCCCCCAGTCCAATCCCTCCCAACATCAAGGTCTTTACCAATGAATCAATACTTCACATGAAGTGGTCAAAGTATTGGAGTTTCAGCTTCAGCATCATTCCTTCCAATGAACACCCAGGACTGATCTCCTTCAGGATGTACTGGTTGGATCTCCTTGCAGTCCAAGGGACTCTCAAGAGTCTTCTCCAACACCACAGTTCAAAAGCATCAATTCTTCAGCACTCAGCTTTCTTCACAGTCCAATTCTCACATCCATACATGACCACTGGAAAAACCATAGCCTTGACTAGACAGACCTTTGTTGGCAAAGCAAAGTCTCTGCTTTTGAATATGCTATCTAGGTTAGTCATAATTTTCCTTCCAAGGAGTAAGCATCTTTTAATTTCATGGCTGCAATCACCATCTGCAGTGATTTTGGAGCCCAAAAAATATGTATAGATATATAACTGAATCACTTTGCTATACAGCAGAAATTAACACAACATTGTAAATCAACTATACTTCAATAAAATTTTTAAAAATAAAAAGGGGCATGAAGAAACTTTTTGAGTGATACGTATGTTCATTATCTTGACTGAGGTGGTGGTTTCCAGATGCATACATATGGAAAAGTATATCAAGTTATACACTTTAAATGTGTAAATGTAGTGTATTTTATGTAGTTTATTTTTAAATGCAGCTTACTTCATGGAAAAGAAATGCAAAAAAGCAAAATGGCTGTCTGGGGAGGCCTTACAAATAGCTGTGAAAAGAAGAGTGGCGAAAAACAAAGGAGAAAAGGAAAGATAAAAGCATCTGAATGCAGAGTTCCAAAGAATAGCAAGAAGAGATAAGAAAGCCTTCTTCAGTGATCAATGCAAAGAAATAGAGGAAAAGAACAGAATGGGAAAAACTAGAGATCTCTTCAAGAAAATTAGAGATACCAAGGGAACATTTCATGCAAAGATGGGCTTGATAAAGGACAGAAATGATATGGATCTAACAGAATTAGAAAATATTAAGAAGAGGTGGCAAAAATACACTGAAGAACTATACAAAAAAGATTTTCACGACCCAGATAATCATGATGATGTGATCACTCATCTAGAGCCAGACATTCTGGAATGTGAAGTCAAGTGGGCCTTAGAAAGCATCACTAAGAACAAAGCTAGTGGAGGTGATGGAATTCCACTTGAGCTGTTTCAAATCCTGAAAGATGATGCTGTGAAAGTGCTG
>SJYX01009457.1:108490-148397 GCA_006410675.1 Oreotragus oreotragus
GAAGAAAAGTTATGACCAACCTAGATAGCAGATTAAAAAGCAGAGACATTATTTTGCTGACTAAAGTCCGTCTAGTCAAAGCTATGGTTTTTCCTGTGGTCATGTATGGATGTGAGAGTTGGACTGTGAAGAAGGCTGAGAGCCGAAGAATTGATGCTTTTGAACAGTGGTGTTGGAGAAGACTCTTGCGAGTCCCTTGGACTCCAAGGAGATCCAACCAGTCCATTCTGAAGGAGATCAACCCTGGGATTTCTTTGGAGGGAATGATGCTAAAGCTGAAACTCCAGTACTTTGGCCACCTCATGCGAAGAGTTGACTCATTGGAAAAGGCTCTGATGCTAGGAGGGATTGGGTGCAGGAGGAGAAGGAGACAACAGAGGATGAGATGGCTGGATGGCATCACTGACTAGATGGGCATGAGTCTGAGTGAACTCTGGGAGTAGGTGATGGACAGGGAGGCCTGGCATGCTGCGATTCATGGGGTCGCAAAGAGTCAGACACGACTGAGCGACTGAACTTAACTGAACTACTTTATGTTAATTACACTTCAGGTTTTAAACAAAAGTGTTTCCACAACAAATCCACTTATAACCACAGGCCAGGACTTCCCTGGTGGCCCAGTGGTTAAGAATTTACCTTGCAAGGCAGGGAGCCCAGATTTGATCCCTGGTCCAAGAAGAGCCCACGTGATGTGGAGCAACAAAGTCCATGCACCACAACTACCGAGCCCAGTCTCTAGAGCTGGAGCTCCACAACCAGAGAAGCCACAGGAACGAGAAGCTTGTGCACTGCAATAAAGAGCAGCCCCTGCTCAGCACAACTGGAGAAAGCCCGCATGAGGCAATAAAGCTCCAGTACAGCCATAAATAAATAGACAGTAATAAAAATCAATTATATCATAGTCTAGTAAGGGCCCATTCTAAACAGGATAAATGTTACATATTAAGACTGTTTGAAAAATGAGATGTGGCAAGTTTGCAAAAGTCATACATCAAGTCTACACCAACGCCAGGCTGGAAAACATCTAAGCCACACTCCATTTGGAGGACTGGATTGGTTTGGATATTTGCTATTGCCAATTCTTATTAATGACATTAAGGCTTTCCAAAGCAGGTTTTGAATAAGACTAAATCTGCAGGTGGTTAGTCAGCATCATGCACAAGAAAGGAAGGAAGGAAGAAGGATCTGTAATAAAAAGGATGGGAAACTTTCAAACTGCATTTTCTACCTCAGGACTTTCCCCATCTTTGACAGGCCAGTGTGTGTTTTAACTGTGAGGCCATGAGGCCATGATGTGTATACAGTGGTTTCGAGAGTATTTAATCCTGGTATCCTTGTTTTCAGAGACCTTTTTCCAGGAGTAGTATCCCACTGAATATCATAGGTACATTCTTTGAAAGCATATCTAGTTCCTCCTTATCCTCCAAATCCTGGTAGCTCAGGCAGTAAAGAATCTGCCTGCAGTACAGGAGACCCAGGTTCTATCCCTGGGTTGGGAAGATCTCCTGGGGAAGGGAATGTCTACCCACTCCAGCATTCTTGTCTGGAGAATTCCTTGGACAGAGGAGCCTGGCAGTCTACAGTCATGGGGTCACAAAGAGTCAGACACGACCATGACCAAATGTCTGACACTTTCACTTTGACTGACAGGATAGCTCTAAATGAGGAGAAATCTAAAGTGGACATAAAATGTGGGGTGATCATATGCATATAGGCTGTTCCCAATAGTTCAAAGCATGAGAAAACTGAACCCCAAAATAAATTGCTTTTGCATTTTTCATTGTTTCATTTTTCCAGGACACTCACATGAAAGATTTCTTCTCACCATGATGACACTCCCTTTTATAAATACAGATAATCAATCAGCAGTTGGCTGTGCTCAAAACAGAGTGACAGACTCAACAGAGGGACAAAGAATGCCCATTAGAGGACAGAGAGAAAGGAGGGGGCTTGGGAATCACCCCTGTTAAGAGAGGTGATCCCCACCTCCAACAGTGACATCTCCGGGGGGCCCCATTTGTTACCATAACCTCCTACTTCAAACACGGAGTTCACGCGTCTGGGTACCTCCATCCATTTTCCAGTTGACAAATAGCATCATAAATCTTCCTTTCACTTCTCAAAAGGGCCACAGCTGAGCTTGAGCATCCATCCCCCAGTCTCTCCCCGCCTCCTGCTTCTTCAACCTGGGCACCATTCTTTTGGAGCAATTAAGCAAAATCAAGCTGTTCTACCCAGCAGTAATAGAGCCTGACCTTCTCTTAAAGGAGCCAGGGTCTCAGCCCCAGGAGACAAGCCAGCTGGGAAGACTGAACAATGCAGTGGGCAGAAGAAAGAACATGAATATTCAAGCATGGCCGGGGCACTGAGGGTCACTCACCCCAGAAGGAAGCCTGACTGCTCCCTCCCACTGCATAAAGGGAATCAGCCAGAAAACCCTGAGCCCTTCTGATTCCCAGCAGCAACCAGACTGAACTCCAATAGTCAGAGATTGCTCAGATTCAAGAATGGAGAGTGAGGAACCTTACTGGTAGCCTTCTCCTGCCCCAGTTTCTTTTCCCAGGTCCTCTCTGCACTGTCCACACCATCTCGAGTCACCCCCTAACTCTATAAATTGAAAAATTCATGCTCAGAGAAGAGATTTCACTCAACTATACATAATGGGTAATTGGTAAAAACCAGGGCTGGGACCTAACCCCTACTCCACTTCATTATACATTCCATTAGATGAACTACAGGCTTCTAACTTGAAGGCCAAAAGACCTTCTAGAGATGAATGAGTTTGTATTCATTACAAATTCAAGGGACTGAAAGGTTGTTGAATTACGATGCCGGGATTCTTGGCCTCCGGAGGAGAAGAATTCAATCCGGGGCCAGAGACGAGGCTTGATCGCTCAGAGCTTTTGTGTCATAAAGTTTTATTAAAGTATAAAGGAGATAGAGAAAGCTTCTGACATAGGCATCAGAAGGGGGCAGAAAGAGTACCCGTCTGCTAGTATTCAGCTGGATGTTATATAGTCACCAGCAGTCTGTTAATGAAAGAAAGGAATGTCTCAAAACTTAGAATGGCACCAGGCCCCACACCCATAAGAGTATTTTGGGATAACCTTGGCTCCAAATGGTTGATCTTGGGCCATAAAATGATTAACTTGAATCTTGAAGAAGGGCAGATCACCATACAAATAGTTTCATTTACATAGATTAGAGGAACAATATCGGAGTGTAACATACTGGTTTATCAAGTAGGTTGAGCCCAAAAGGCGGAACCGACTTGAAGACAGAGTTTGGGGTAAATGCATAGTACATTAGCATAGCTTAAGATAAACATTTCCATAAGAAAAAGGCATTGGTTAACTTGAGGTGAAACCAGGTATCATTATGGCAACACAGAATCTTAAGAGAAACCTCCTTTAAATTTGTATAGAGAAGGNACGATGCCGGGATTCTTGGCCTCCGGAGGAGAAGAATTCAATCCGGGGCCAGAGACGAGGCTTGATCGCTCAGAGCTTTTGTGTCATAAAGTTTTATTAAAGTATAAAGGAGATAGAGAAAGCTTCTGACATAGGCATCAGAAGGGGGCAGAAAGAGTACCCGTCTGCTAGTATTCAGCTGGATGTTATATAGTCACCAGCAGTCTGTTAATGAAAGAAAGGAATGTTTCAAAACTTAGAATGGCACCAGGCCCCACACCCATAAGAGTATTTTGGGATAACCTTGGCTCCAAATGGTTGATCTTGGGCCATAAAATGATTAACTTGAATCTTGAAGAAGGGCAGATCACCATACAAATAGTTTCATTTACATAGATTAGAGGAACAATATCGGAGTGTAACATACTGGTTTATCAAGTAGGTTGAGCCCAAAAGGCGGAACCGACTTGAAGACAGAGTTTGGGGTAAATGCATAGTACATTAGCATAGCTTAAGATAAACATTTCCATAAGAAAAAGGCATTGGTTAACTTGAGGTGAAACCAGGTATCATTATGGCAACACAGAATCTTAAGAGAAACCTCCTTTAAATTTGTATAGAGAAGGAAAAAAATATCGCTAGTTTGTTTTCTCCTGCCGCTTAAGAGAGAGAAAATGTCTGACACTTGCAGGCTATTTCCTCCGTTTGGAGACCCCTGGCCTTCCTGCCTGTTACCCTCTCAGGACTAGATAATGACAATTAAGCATCACTGACTGCTGAGACTTCCCCGGCATTCCAGTGGTTAAGACTTCACTTTCCAAAGTCTGGGTTCCATCCCTGGTCTGGGATCTAGGATCCCACACGTCTCACAGCCAAAAAAAAAAACCCAAAAAAAAAACACATAAAACAGGAGCAATATTATAACAAATTCAATAAAGATTTAAAAAGAATCATTGCCAGGGAACAATTCAGTTCAAAAGCAAAAGGAATGGCAGAAAGAAGCTGGACTCAAATACCAAGTGCCAATTTCCAGGACAGAAGGAAAAACAAATAAAGCACAGTATGTGGAGGAGAGGACATTGGTAGGGCTGCCCTAAAATAACCTATGAGATGGGGAGTACAGATTTTGCATTCTCCCATCTCGCCTTTTAGCCTGATATCCCTAATCTGGTCTTCCATATTCTCCAACCTTTTCTTCATTTATCCTCCATAATCAGATATATATGTGTCATATCTCATGCCCTCAGGCTTCAAGTTCTTTTGCAAATAAGTCCATATTAGTATATTGATAATGTACTGAGGTTTTTCTTCACATGAGTCTTTGCTGCCTTAAAGGGAATAGTGCTGGAGTATCACTGGAGTAGTCTGGCTTAGGAGCCATTTGGGCAGCAAAAAAACCCTTTTGGGGATGGTCACAGATGGAGTTAATTTCTGAAGTCAGAGAAAAGAGTGAAAACAGTGATTAATCAAAACTATCTTTGAAAAACCCTTAAATCTCTCATTAAGTATAATATAGTAAATGATACCATTTATATCAACACTAGACAGGAATAGGTATAGACAGCAATTGTGCTATATGTAAAAGTTCAAATCTTTAGTCACTGGCACATCACTTAATGTGGCAAAATGTTTAAGAGACACTGTGGAAATCAAGACCGACTGCACGCATGTCTTTCACGTCTCCCTCCTCGCGTACTCCGGAGCATACCATCACAGGAGGGAATGACAATCTAAATTGCTGTTTTGTTGCTGTTGTTAGTACTGTTTTGGCTATATTCTTTCGTTTTGGCCAAGCAGGTTTCTGGGTTTGCAAGATGTATCTCTCATGCGACTTCACATGGACAGAGTGAATTGTAGGTTTCTGCCCATATAATCACTGGCTCAAAGACTCACCCATTCTGAAAAGTTCCCTTTATTAGCTGTCTCGTATGTCATCTTAGAAGAGAGAATTTGTCAGTTCTCTTCTGCTCTCTCATTTCTTAGGGAGGAGCATGAGTAAGGAAGACATTGAGTCTGGATACATCTGGACTTGAGGAGTCTAAGTAAAAGAATGGGCATGGGTGGCTAGTTAGGAGATGTGAGTTCACATCCTTGCTCTGCTAGTGACTCACTGGGAGGCCTCAGAACAGCCTTCCCCTTTCTCCCTCCCAGGATCTTCACTTAGGCAAGGAGGCAGTGAATGCTGAGAAACCCTAAATTTCTTGCTATCTCTGAAATTCTGTGCCTCTTGCCCAGTTTTGCCACCGGCTGGATATCCTTAGCCAACAGCATCCCCTACCCGGCTCAAAGTTTGTCTCTTCCACTTGCAGCTGTGTGACCTCTGCCCTTACTTCACCTCTTTATGACTCAAGTCCCAGAGGACAGAGTAAAGGTCCTGACTTCACAGAACTATATGAGATAACGCAAAGAAAGAACACAAGCATCACATGCCCTTAGTGACGAATACACTGAAGCCAGTATTACCATACAATGAGAGAGCTGGGCTAGCTGACCCATGAGTCTCCTTCAACCCCACCCTTCCCCAGGTCTATCACGCGTTTTCTGGGCAGTCATGGATCAGCATCGCTTCACTGAGAATCAATCATTCCTCAGAACGCTGTCCAGGGCAAGCAACTGCCTGTGACAGAGGAAGCAAAGAAATGTTTGCCTTAGTGCCGAAAAATGTATTCAAGAGTTTAAGATGAAAATATTATCTAGCAGGAACAGCCCATACACCAAGAACTGAAGGTTGGGATTCTGGCCATTTTCCATCACAAAGTGGGACCTGGATAATTCATTCTGGCCTTGCCATTACCAGAAAGGACTCCCTCCTTCTCACAAGGCCTCACAGGGGCACAGGTGAATCCCAAGTTGGGGAGGTGTGACATTTCTCTGATCCCAGCCTTCTCTATTAGCCACTTTACAGCTCTCCACAAAGAACAAGGTGTGGGATTTGCCATGTTCGTGATGTTATGCCAGATCTCTGTTTGAGATGTGCTTTGCCTGATCCTTGTGTCAACCCTGTGGGGGAGGCAGAGCAGCTAATATCCCCATCACAGGGGGCCCAGGGATGTGACATGATTCACACAGGTCACAGAGCAAATTAGTGCAACCGCAAGAAGGCAAGCCACATTCTCTTCACTCCAAATTTAGTTCTTAGGCTTATTTTATTTTCCCAGCCACCAAACATAAAGGGTTCTTGCCCTCTTCCTGCCACCACCTTTCAGTCCAAAATACCTCAGGGTCTCTATGGTGACTAAAAAATGCCTTAATAATCCAAGTCATGGAGGTCACCCATCACTGACATCCTCAGCTCTGGCCTGATCCCTGGCCTCTGCCTCATTTTGAATCATACCAAGTCTACCCGAAAAAAGCCCTGTCCAGCCCCCACCTGCCTCCCACTCCATAAAAGAAAATGGGCTGAATGATCACACTTGCTGACCGGTTGTCCGGCTCCTGAAAGCTCACCCACCCTCTCTATTCTGCCTCGCTCCATGCCCAGCCTGAGAGTCCAGAGGACCGCCTGAGCAGCCTCTGCATTGCGACGGTCCTCTCGCTGTCTCCCAAACTGCGCGTGACTGGGAGAAGAGCCGAACAGTGTCTTCTGTCTTCGACCAAGGGCTACAGGGCTGCCAGACAAGGCTAAGGGTTGCAGATCAGGGAGAGGGGACTCAACTCTCTGCTCAACCCCAACAGCAGCCCAGCAGTCTCCATCTGTGACATTCCCACCGCCACGCAACCCACGCGTCCTCTCCAGCACGCACATTTGCGCTGACTCGGACCAGAGCTGGGGCTGCTCAATAGCTCTTGGCGAGATGGATGGAGATCCAACCCCTCCCCCTTCTCTGCATGGAAACTGGACTCTTGGCAGTGAGGCTGCACTGGAAAAGCATCTGTGCTGCGGGAAACCCAAATTTACAGAGAGAAAATTGATTCAATGCAGAAGAGGTGTGCAGCATTAAATGAAACCCGTTCCCAGTGAAATTTGTGCAGCGGCAGGTTTGACGTCAACCACCTCAGCTTCTGCCTTCTGCGCAAGCTCTCCGCAATCCATCATGTCTACTCCTCCCACCCAAGGACTTGCTGTCTTCATGTTATCTTCCTCTCCCCCTATCAAAGACTGCTTTCAGAAAAGGCGTCTCCTATCTGTCCTTTCCAGCAAAGTGAGGATATCAGTCTCTGTATCTTCTCCGCTATAAATATTTTCATGTCCAGCTTCATCTCTTGGTGAAGAATAGAAGGTGTACATTCTTTGGGGCCATAGAATAAGGTATGGATGAGTGATCAGGGGCTGGAGAAGGACGTAGAGAGTCAGGTGCGACCCCAAGTGAGATACTTCACTTCTCTGAGCCTCCACCTGATCGTCTCATGGGTGGCCAGGATAAGATCAGATATAGCTATCTCCTGGGGCTGTTTCATCAGTTTGTTGACAAGAGTCAGTGATTAGAAACCTGGGCTTAAAGTCACTGGTCCCTGAATTTAAATCCTAGCTCTAGCTGTGTGACCTCCAGCAAGTTACCTACTCTTTCTGAGGCCCAGCTTGTCCACCTGTAAAACCAGGGCAATTACATTTTAAATACTATACAGGGTTGCAAGAATGAAAAAACAAACAAACAAACAAACAATGGAACCTATATAATGTATTGGTTAAAAGCATGGACTCTGGCATCAGATTATGTGAGTTCAGGCCCAGCTATGCTCTTCACAAGCTGTGTGACATTGGCAAAGTCACTTAACCTCTCTGTGCTTCAGTTTTATCATCAGCAAAATGCTAACAATAACAGTACCTACTGCAGTTGATAGTTATGAGGATTCAATGATTAAAAATATATTTATATAATATAATTTATATAATATAATTATATATTTATAAGTTATTTAATATAAATATTAAATATAATCACTGAATCCTCATAACTGTCAAGTTTGGGGCGGGGGTGGGGGGGTTGCTTCCCTGTTAGACAGTAAAAAATCTGCCGGCAATGCAGGAGACCCAGGTTCAACCACTGGGTCAGGAAGATCCCCTGGAGAAGAGAATGGCAAACCATTCCAGTATTCCTTCCTGGAAAATCCCATGGACAGAGGAGCCTGGCAGGCTACAGTCCAAGGGATCGCAAAGAATCAGACATGACTGAGCGACTAACACACATGCATAAAAAGTATTTACAAGAGTATCTTGCTGGCACTGGCACAGAATAAGCCTTAATAAGTATTAGCTACTATTAGTGTGGTTATAAAAAGCATTGGCTACTATTACTATTATTTAAGTAAAGCCCTTGGTACCACTCCGGATACATATAAGTACTCAATAAATGATGGTTATTACCATAGAATCCAAATATATAATAGTGTCATCCCTATAGTGTTACCTTAATAACGATGACTCCCTTTGACACCCCACCATGTGAGGATGACTCTGGTCCTTAAAAACCAAGTGACAGGGTTGGTACTGAGACAGACAGGATTTTCAATGACTTGCAAGGCAATGCTTGTTATTGAAAGAGGCAAGTGGGTGGAATCAGTCACTTGCCCAATGTGCTCCAGGTAGAAGGAAGGGAATGGTTTGAAAAGAGAGTAAGAGAAGCAGCTTTGCTCTCACAGATAGATTATGCAGCTGGTGTGACTCTCTGCCTGCATCGACTTACCAGTGTGACAAAGCTCTCAACAGCCTTGCCAAACTTGCTGACCAAAAATGCATTTCTATACAATGATGGAAAATGCCTCTCCATGTCACAGAATCAGAATTTTGTGGATTCCATCCAATTTCCTTACTTACACATGAGGCAGTTGAGGCCCAGAGAGGGAAAGGAACTTACCCAAGGTCACACAGCTGATAAGGGGCAGTCAGAACTATAAACAGGATTTCCAAACCCAAGTCCAAGGTCATATCCCACCAGGCCACATACATATTGATGGTAATTGTGGCACAGGGAAGTGACTGTCAGCCTTAAAACAACTCCTCTTACTGGGAAATGCACAGGAAAATGGTGTTGGGAATACCCAGGTGTGCACTCTTGCCTTCATCTGGGTGAGAGATGTTTACCTGCCCCTTATCCTCTCTGCTGTCCTGCTTCAGCTTCCATGCCCAAGTGCTTTGCAGACACATCCTAAAGCTTGTCCGGCTCATTGAATTATACAGTGTCTCCTTGCCATGCTTCCCTGAGGGGCTCCAGATGTTCATGCCATTGGTATAATTGCTGCAGGGCTCACTCAGAAAGGGAGGAAGTTTCAGACACAGTTGAAAGCAAAAGAGAAAGATTACTCCATGGCAATCTTATATGATCTTTCCCCATATTTATGATGACTGCCTTAGCTTCTTCTTATTGGCCAGACTGTCCTGGAGTTTGCATATTTCTAGCCAGTAAAATGCAAAAAGGAAGTAGTTATAACTGCTGCTGCTGCTGCTGCTGGGCCTCTTACTGGCTTTTCTGCAGATGATGTTGGGGAAAGCAGCCTAAAATGTTCTGCAGAGATGAGAGTCAAAACATCCACATTAGATCGACAGGTGACACTGCCCAGAGTTTCTACCAACTCCATCTCTAGAGCTGAATCACTAACCCATCCTTTAAGCTACACTATATATTCCAAAGAGGAATATGGTAAATCCTCTCTGGCCCTTATGTTATGAATGCAGATAAAATCTCATCATTGAACAAGCAGTTGCCAAACATCATTACACAGGATTCCATGAGGGTTACAGAGACAAAATGAAATGTAGTTTGTTCTTTCAAAGAGTGAAGAGTTTGGTGGGGGAAGCATATTATGTACTTATTAAAAATCAGACAGAGCTCTAAAATGTGTCTTTTTATTACCCCTGATGCAGTCTTTGTCAACTTCCCACTAAAATATCCAGATGACAGAAGAAAACACATAAAAATTCATAATAAAAAAAAAAAAAACAGAATGTGGTAGGAATGTTTACTAATCATGAGGCAGCTGATATTGCTAGAGAAAAAACTTGGCAAAGTCTTGCCTCAAGATGACAGGCTTCATCTGTTAAAGCCCTAAAACATATCTCCTCACTGTCTGCCTACTTCAGAGACTCAAGCAGACCACCAAACTGCCATGTCAGTAATACGTGGACGCTGCCCTTTGAGGAGGCTGTAGCAATGTTTGGTAAGCATCTCTAAATGGCTAAATGAATGAAGAAGCCCTTCCCTGATCCACCCATTCTCACACTGCCACTCCTAATACCCTGACACTACATCCTTTGAGAGACAGCACCTCTGTGGGCATGAAGCAGGGAGAGCTGGAAATGGTGAACCACATCTTGGAACATGACATTTGTATATATAAAGTGGCTCAATTAGGAAAAGAAAAAAAAGGGGGGATTTGGGGGAAGCAATGGACACGGAAAATTGCATTTTGAATACATTCCACTGACTCAGTATCAGAAAGGTCCAGGGACTAGGTAAAATGCCACCTTAGCAGAATAGATCATAGAGCTGTCATAGATCAGAGTTTCTCAATTTTGGTACTATTAACACTTAGGGCCACATAATTCATTTTTGTGGATAGTATCTTATACATTATAGGGTGTTCAGCAGCATTCCTGGCCTCCCATCACTAGAAATACACTCCTCCCCAATGTGTAACAATCAAAAATGTCTCCAAATGTTATCAAATGTCCCCTGGCAGACACAATCACCCTCAGTTTAGGACCACTGTCATAGATGAATGTTTAAGAAGCTAGAAATCATATGGTGAGCTATTCACATCACTTTGCCCTCTAGCTGTAAAGCTGACCCATCACCACATAAATACACTTGGAAGAAAGCCAGAGGAAGGCAATATCCTTGAATATCGACAAACTGAAGGTTCTGAGACACTTAGAAGGATAACTAGTGTGAACAAAAGTTATAGGCTTCATAGGAGGACAAAATGCCAAACAAAGGAAAAGAAAAATTACCCTAAAGACCCCAGAAATAATCTACTGTGAGATACAGGAGAAAACCTGAGGAGACTGTTTTGTATTCTCAACAGACAGCCCAAAGATCTGGCACCCATGAAATAAGCAGAAAGCCATGAGGACAGATGGCTGTAGGAAAAGGTAATAAATATGATAGGACCCAATGAGGTAGAAGGACAGAATGAAATAAAAATGAATGAGGTTTTATTGGAAAGTTTTAGCAAAGACTAAAAGTATCATCACAGAATCCAACAGCACAGGAGAGTCAGTAAATACGCGTAATTGATAAAGTAGAAAATCACAGCAGTAATGTGAGATGCACTGCTGCTGCTGCAATGATTTTGAACTGTGGTGTTGGAGAAGACTCTTGAGAGTCCCTTGGACTGCAAGGAGATCCAACCAGCCCATCCTATGGGAAATCAGTCCTGAATATTCACTGGAAAGACGGATGCTGAAGGACCAATACTTTGGCCACCTGATGTGAAGAACTGACTCACTGGAAAAGACGAAAGATTGAAGGCAGGAAGAGAAGGGGATGACAGAGGATGAGATGATTGGATGGCATCATCAACTCAATGGACGAGTTTGAACAAGCTTTGGGAGTTGGTAATAGACAATTAAGCCTGGTGTGCTGCAGTCCATGGGGTCACAACCAGTTGGACATGACTGAGCAATTGAACTGAACTGACTGATTGAAACACTAAAATCAGGTAATGAGATGAATCGCCATAACTCCAACTCTAGACAAAACAATGTGAAAATTATTACTGAAATAGAATATAAAAATTACTAATTTAGCATGAATATTATAGATATAAATCCAAAGATTATATTAACAAAGAGTGAAATGTGCATACAGTAGATCAGAAGTTTAATAACCATATACTAAATGTTTTAAATATAATTTTGCTCCTGATAAAGTTAGATAAATATGGATTATATATTGCTCTCACAAACATTTTAAGTAATCACAAATAGAATGTAACTATTCAAAAACACTAGGGAACATAGCAACACATACTCCATAAAACAAAGACTAATAAAACCAGGATGTATAAAATAATATAAAATAAAAGACTATACAGTAGACATTAAAAATAAATACAAATGAGTTTAACAGTCCTCTTTTTAAAATTAATTTATTTATTTTAATTGGAGGCTAATTACTTTACAATATTGTAGTGGTTTTTGCCATACATTAACATGAATCAGCCATAGTTGCACAAGTGTTCCCCATCCTGAACCCCCCTCCCGCCTCCCTCCCCATCCCATCCCTCTGGGTCATCCCAGTGCACCGGCCCTGGGCACCCAGTCTCATGCATCGAACCTGGACTGGCGATCTGTTTCACATATGGTAATATATATGTTCTAACAACTCTCTTAAATGACAACTTTCAAAATGAGTAAACCCTTGTAACACACACAACTAAAGTCCATGCTATTGAAAAACATCTCTGAAATCTAATAATCTACATGCAGAAAGCGTTTTAAAACTAAAAAATAGAGAAAGACATGACAACAACAACAACAACAACAAAAAACTGGGATCACAGTATTGTTACTGGAACTGACTCGAACTTCAAAAAAAGAATGCTTAAAGAACATAAAACACATATGTTATAAAGAATAAAAAGCATAGTGAAAAATATTAGATTTTTATGCACAAGAAATTTCTTTGAAATAAATTACATTATATAGATGCTAAGGAGAAAAAGTAGTACTGAGATAATTAAATACACCTAAATCTTTGACTGGAAAAGTGAACAGAAATTAAGACAAGAAGGACATAAACAATGTAAATTGTGATTTAACAAACTGGGATTCCCTACAATAATGGGATGGAGCTTCCTTCTAGCAGTGATGAAAGAGTCATTTAAAAAAATGATCGTTTATCAAGCCACAGTGAATACCTCGATGAGCTGCAAAAATAAATGTATAGACCACATTTCAGATCATAATGGAATAAAATAAGAAATTAGAGTTTCGAGTTCTTAACAACTTAGAAACTATTAGCACCATCCCAAATACTAACTGCTAAGTGAAAGTGAAAGTGAAAATCATTATTACCAATTATTTCAGGAATAAAATTTAAGACTTCTACGTATTGAAATATATGAGATACAGTCAAAGCTGTACATGTATTAAAATTTATAATGAGTATCATTAAAGAGAAAAAANTGTGGTCTTAAGCACCATTAAGCCGCGTTTCCACACACGTTACTTTCCTCAGTCCAAAGCAACCGCAGCAGCCCCCTGAAGAGCTGCCTCACTTTCAGACTTACCCCATGAATATGTGCTCCACATTAGCAGTCTTACAGTACGCAAATCGGGTCATGTCACTCCTTAGCCTAAAATCCTCCATTGCTGCCCATTTGCCTAAGACCAAGTCCAAACAACTGCAAATGGCTGCCCGAGTCCTGCAGCATGAAACCACTGCCTCCCCGTTGCCCCGAAACCCCTTCTTTCCAAGCAGCTACTGCTGCTCCTCTCTCAGCCTGTCTCTTATACACATCTCTTTCAAAATGAGTAAACCCTTGTAACACACACAACTAAAGTCCATGCTATTGAAAAACATCTCTGAAATCTAATAATCTACATGCAGAAAGCGTTTTAAAACTAAAAAATAGAGAAAGACATGACAACAACAACAACAACAACAAAAAACTGGGATCACAGTATTGTTACTGGAACTGACTCGAACTTCAAAAAAAGAATGCTTAAAGAACATAAAACACATATGTTATAAAGAATAAAAAGCATAGTGAAAAATATTAGATTTTTATGCACAAGAAATTTCTTTGAAATAAATTACATTATATAGGTACTAAGGAGAAAAAGTAGTACTGAGATAATTAAATACACCTAAATCTTTGACTGGAAAAGTGAACAAAAATTAAGACAAGAAGGACATAAACAATGTAAATTGTGATTTAACAAACTGGGATTCCCTACAATAATGGGATGGAGCTTCCTTCTAGCAGTGATGAAAGAGTCATTTAAAAAAATGATCGTTTATCAAGCCACAGTGAATACCTCGATGAGCTGCAAAAATAAATGTATAGACCACATTTCAGATCATAATGGAATAAAATAAGAAATTAGAGTTTCGAGTTCTTAACAACTTAGAAACTATTAGCACCATCCCAAATACTAACTGCTAAGTGAAAGTGAAAGTGAAAATCATTATTACCAATTATTTCAGGAATAAAATTTAAGACTTCTACGTATTGAAATATATGAGATACAGTCAAAGCTGTACATGTATTAAAATTTATAATGAGTATCATTAAAGAGAAAAAATGAAATAAATTGATTAAGCATTAAAGACAAGATATTAGAAAAATAATAAACTGAGGTAAGCAAAAGTAATAAATCCAACAGCAAAAAGTAATGAATTTAACTAATTGATAAGTTGAATAGTTATCCAAGGGACTATTCAATTTTAATAAATACTTTCAGAAAATCTGATAAAAAGCTAAAGCAAATGAAAAATATTAGAAATGAGACTTTCTTCTTTAGTATGAAGAACACTAATAAAATTTTTAAACCTCATTGAAATAGATCATTTTCTAGGAAAAGATAAATTAATGAAATTCACTCAAAAAGACACTTAAGAAAATGACTATTTTGATAGCAAAGGAAGGTACTGAAATAAAAATTTGAATGTCATCATGCATTATATGCTAAAAATAATTTGCAATGAGTTTATGAATAAAATGTAAAGTGTAGTTCTTACATAGAAGAAAATGTATGTGATTTTTAAAATTTGAGATTATAAAAATCCTCAAGCATATAAAGATAAAATATATATACAGGGCTTCCCTGGTAGCTCAGGGGTTAAAAATGCAGGAGAAATGGGTTCATTCCCTGATCTTGGAAGATCCCACATGATAACAATCCATGCACCGTAACTATCGAGCCACCACCCCAGAGCCCACAAGCCACAGCTACGAAGCCTGCGTGCCCCAGTGCCTGTGCGCCCAACAGCAGAAGCCGTCACAATGAGAAGCCCCTGCACCACAAGAGCACACCGACCTCTCGCCACAGCTAGAGAAAAGCCAGGCAGCAACAAAGGTCCAGTACAGCCAAACTAATAACACCAATTTTAAAATAAAATTTAAAAAACACTGTAAAAGTGAAATATATACAGATTTGACTATACTGAATTAGAATTTCAGAATGGAAACATCTTTTACTGTGTTTTTTTTTCATCTTTTACTATTAAAAGACAAATTTAAAATTTGGAAAAAGTGATTTCACATGCATGACAGAAAAAGATATGAAACCTTTAATAGAAACAAAACTAAGTGGGAAATGGACAGTCAATAACAGGGGTATAAATGACAAAAAAAAAGGAAAAAAATGTTCAACCTCTCTAGAATGTAATAAGCAAATTCAAATAAAAATGAGCTCCATGTGCTTCTACTTAATTGATCTTTTAAATAATAATTCCCAGTTTTAACAAAGATATGGAGAAACTGATTCTCTGCTCTCTATAGAAGACAAATATGTAAGATGTTTAATTTTTTTAATCCTTGTAAAAGGCATTTTGGCCATTTATATCAGAAGCCTGAATATATATATATCTGTGGATCCAATGATTCTAGCATAGGAATTCATCCTAGTGATACAAGTATAAAAGACAATTTATTTAGAGATGTTCGTTTTATTATTCATTATATAAAACATTGTTTACACTGTAAATATCCAATGATAAAGAATAGTTTGGATATGTACAAATAATAGGATATTATACAGCATTAATTATACAGAATGCTAAATGTCATAAGAAAAGCTTTTTTAAAAGCAAGGAATTCATCCTAGTGATACAAGTATAAAAGACAATTTATTTAGAGAGATGTTCGTTTTGTTATTATTCATTATATAAAACATTGTTTACACTGTAAGTATCCAATGATAAAGAATAGTTTGGATATGTACAAATAATAGGATATTATACAGCATTAATTATACAGAATGCTAAATGTCATAAGAAAAGCTTTTTTAAAAGCTGATATTTTAAGAAAAGAGCATCACAGTGCCAACTGTACATCAGAGTCAACTCAAAGCACATTACACATTCAGATTCCCAGGTCTCACCCAGGATTCCTGAATGGTCTGAGAGCAGAACCCAAAATCTATATTTTTACATGCTCCACATGCATTCATTTCTACACGATAAGAGAAAAAGACTGAGTGTACATACAACATGTTTATTTATGTGTGGAAAGAATACAGGTAATTTTTACTTGCCCTTTATGTGCACACTTCTCATTTTCCATAATGAATACATGTATTACATTTATCCACTTAAACATCATAAGCTACTTGGTGTAAATTAACAACACAAGGTGACTTGTGGTCAAATAAATAAACCCTAAGGACCAGGGTTCTGAATAGTTGGCTCAGTAAAAAAACAAGAGAGAAGACATAAACTAGCATCCCATAAGGTTCATCTGAAAACTAAACATCTTTAATCCAGATGGTGTTTTAATATTTTAAAAGTGATCGTCAACATTTAAAAATTAGGAGATTTCCTATAATAAACAGTGAGCTTCATCTTCTCTTCAGAAAAGTAAGACTTCGCTATTCTGGGCCCAGATGGCAGTAAGTTATTGGAGTAGAGTGGCTCCTCCTTAGGTGGGCAAGGGCTCTTAAGTTTACCAGCGTCCCCACTGCCCCCGAATATCTTCCCATTGCCTTTATTGTCATACTGTGCTGTGTGTTTACTGCGCTGATTTTCTAAAAACAAAACAAACCTGCCAACTAAACTGCTTTTGCCTCTCTGATCCCTGTACGTGTCTAAGTCTACGATTCCATAAGTAAGCAAAACCCTGGTCAACCTGTGAAAAGTGGGGAGACAAATGTCATTACTGACACTTTACAGCTGAGTCTCAACCCTGACTGTACACAGGGGACCCACCCAGAGAGCTTTTAAAAATCCCAAAGCCCAGGCCACACCCCAGACCACTTATCTCAAGAGCATCTGGGATGGGGCCTAGGCATCAGTGTTTTTAATCTCTTCTAGGGATTCCAGCATGCAGCCAAAGTTGAGAGCCATTGTTATAAGGGTGAAGACACTAGTAAGGGGAACTCAGATTTGAGGGGGAGAAAGGAGATGATGCTAACGTGTTGCACTCAATATGCCAGCAAACTTGGAAAACTCAGCAGGGGCCACAGGACTGGAAAAGGTCAGTTTTCACACCAATCCCAAAGAAAGGCAATGCCAAAGAATGTTCAAACTATTGCACAATTACACTCATCTCACACACTAGCAAAGTAATGCTCAAAATTCTCCAAGCCAGGCTTCAACAGTATGTGAACCGTGAAATTCCAGATGTTCAAGCTGGATTTAGAAAAGGCAGAGGAACCAGAGATCAAATTGCCAACATCTACTGGGTCATCAAAAAAGCAAGAAGTTCCAGAAAAACATCTACTTCTGCTTTATTGACTACACCAAAGCCTTTGACTGTGTGGATCACAACAAACTGGAAAATTCTTCAAGAGACAGGAATACCAGACCATTTTACTTGCCTCCTGAGAAAGTTGCACGTCAAGAAGCAACAGTTAGAACTGGACATGGAACAACAGACTGGTTCCAAATTGGGAAATGTACATCAAGGCTGTATATTGTCACCCTGCTTATTTAACTTATATACAGAGTACATCATGCGAAATGCCAGACTGGATGAAGCACAAGCTGGAATCAAGATTTCCGAGAGAAATATCAGTAACCTCAGATATGCAGAGGACACCAACCTTATGGCAGAAAGTGAAGAACTAAAGAGCCTCTTGATGCAAGTGAACGAGGAGAGTGAAAAAGTTGGCTTAAAACTCAACATTCAGAAAACTAAGATCATGGCATCTGGTCCCATCACTTCACAGCACATAGATGGGGAAACAATAGAAACAGTGAGAGACTTTATTTTGGGGGGCTCCAAAATCACTGCAGATGGTGACTGCAGCCATGAAATTAAAAGACACTTGCTCCTTGGAAGAAAAGCTATGACAAATCTAGACAGCACATTAAAAAGCAGAAACATTACTTTGCTGAAAAAGATCCATCTAGTCAAGGCTATGGTTTTCCCTGTGGTCATGTATGAATGTGAGAGTTGGACTATAAAGAAAGCTGAGTACCAGAGAATTAATGCTTTTCAACTGTGGTGTAGGAGAAGACTCTTGAGAGTCCCTTGGACCACAAGGAGATTCAACCAGTCAATCCGAAATCAGTCCTGAATATTCATTGGAAGGACTGATGCTAAAGCTGAAACTCCAATACTCTGGCCACCTGATGCAAAGAACTGACTCACTGGAAAAGACCCTGATGCTGGAAAAGATTGAAGGCAGGAGGAGAAGGGGACGACAGAGGATGAGATGGTTTGATGGCATCACTGACTCGATGGACATGAGTTTGAGCAAGGTCTGGGAGTTGGTGATGGACAGGGAATCCTGTCATGCTGCAGTCTATGGAGTCACAAAGAGTCAGACATGACTGAGCAACTGAACTGAACTGAAGAAGATGATACTTAGGGGAGGCTGAGAGGCAGCAAGGAATTTGGGACAGCAAAATCTAGCTGTCTACAATATGACTGCTGACTTGACTAGAAGGCTTCCTTCTCTGGCCTCCACGTTCTCATCTCTGTAAGAAGTGTCATATTCCCTTCCTTAGAGGACTGTTATGAAGATTAAATGGAACTGAGGTCTGCAAAGAGCTTAGCACAGTGTCTGGCTTATAGTACGTGCTCGATAAATGCAGGCACTTTTGAATGTTATCATTGAAATTGTACCCAGTGCAATGGAAGGACGAAGGAGGAAGGTGAGGTATTGGTGATTGTTGGGAACTTCTACTACATAATTTACGACACTATCTCATTTCTTTCCCTCAACAAACCGACCAGGAAAGCACTAGAAAGCAGTTGAGTGAGAAGACAGAGATGAAAGCATTTTCTGAGCCATGAAGAACTCCTGACACAAATGATATTTAATGGCATTATTAAGTAACAGGCAGAGGATCTGCTAATATCTTATCAGCCATGTTCCCTATCTCCTCTCTTCTGGACTGATATTTCCCTCTTGCTCCATTTCCATTCCTTACTCATCTAAAAAGTACATAAGTGAAATAAAAACCTGTAATAAATACTTTTTCATTTTCCCATCCCACTGGTGGAGCTGAAAGCAAACAGGATGAATGAGCCCACAGGAAGGCCCCTGGGTTGGCAGAGGGACAGTCTATCGACCCAAAGAGAAGATTACAGGGAAAGGAACTGCCGAAAAGTCTCGGGCAGGTGGGCTCCCACCAGATGGGTGCCGGTGCCTTTATCTTCTCCTCTCCCCAACCCTCCCCTCACCCCCACCTCCAGTTTCCGGTTGGGTCAGCTAACACTGCCCTTGGACTTGTGTGTGTAGAGTAGGGAGAGAGGCCTTTGCAGGAGGAAGGCCCCAGGTTCTAGTCTTGGCTCTGCCATTAACCTGGAGCAATTCAGTTTCTTTCCAGAGCCTTCCTTTACTTCCTCATCTGTTAAATGGAAATACTAATCCTAGACCTCTCCACTGACCTCTTACAGAGGTGAACTGTATGAGGACTGTAGATCAATGCAAGAAAATGTATGAAAATCGATTATTCCTGGATAGAGAGTTCTAGGCCAGGGAATGAAATTAGGACCAAATCCATGTGTGCATGAACAGTGTTTCTCTGCAACATAAATAGATTCATTACACCTTAACTTATTAATAATAGTACAGTTCCATTTGGATTTGTGTGTTAGCCAAGGTGTCAGAATTTTAGATATCTGCAGGATGTGATGGCACCCCACCCCAGTACTCTTGCCTGGAAAATCCAATGGACGGAGTAGCCTGGTGGGCTGCAGTCCATGGGGTCGCTAACAGTCGGACAGACTGAGCGACTTCACTTTCACTTTTCTCTTTCATGCATTGGAGAAGGAAATGGCAACCCACTCCAGTGTTCTTGCCTGGAGAATCCCAGGGATGGGGGAGCCTGGTGGGCTGCCGTCTATGGGGTTGTCTCTTATACACATCTAGATGTGTATAAGAGACAGGTTAGACTGAGCGACTTCACTTTCACTTTTCTCTTTCATGCATTGGAGAAGGAAATGGCAACCCACTCCAGTGTTCTTGCCTGGAGAATCCCAGGGATGGGGGAGCCTGGTGGGCTGCCGTCTATGGGGTCACACAGAGTCAGACACAACTGAAGTGACTTAGCAGCAGCAGCAGGATATGAGAGGAAGTCATGCAGGGCAGAGGGCTTCTGAAGTCTTTGAAATACTTCCATACAACTCATGCCCACTATGTCCATTTGGGGACCTCCTCCAGGGTGGCCTGGAAATCATAGGAAATCATTCATTCACTTCCAGTTACAATCATCCTTATCAGTGCAGCTTGCATTTTTTTTTAAAGCCCTTTTCTAAATGACATCTTATTTAGGCAGTTGCAAACCTCCCCCAGGCCCCAATCAAGAAAACAAAGCATAGATCTTTGTCCCTTTCACAGATGGAGGTAAAAATGCTGGACAGTATTATGCAAGATTTGAATGGAGTCAAATTATGAAGCACTTAGCACAAGCATGGCGCAAGGGCTCCCTGAGTGGTGGTCAGGGTCAATGTGGTCTTAAGCACCATTAAGCCGCGTTTCCACACACGTTACTTTCCTCCGTCCAAAGCAACCGCAGCAGCCCCCTGAAGAGCTGCCGCACTTTCAGACTTACCCCATGAATATGTGCTCCACATTAGCAGTCTTACAGTACGCAAATCGGGTCATGTCACTCCTTAGCCTAAAATCCTCCATTGCTGCCCATTTGCCTAAGACCAAGTCCAAACAACTGCAAATGGCTGCCTGAGTCCTGCAGCATGAAACCACTGCCTCCCCGTCACCCCGAAACCCCTTCTTTCCAAGCTCCTATGTCCCAGCTACTGCTGCTCCTCTCTCAGCGCCGCCCCCCCCCAACCCCAGCATTCTGCACGCCCTCTTGCTTCTGGGCCTTCACCCACACGGAGTGTTCCCTGCAGGACTCACACCCCTCTGACCGAGCCACGCCCAGTCCCCAGCCTCAGACACTTGCCCTCACACTTATTCATTTCCCCGCTCTCAACTGAAGGGTCACTTCCTCCAGGAGCCTCGCCTGACCCTAGACGAGGACAGATACTCTGCCGTGCGCCCTCAGAGCATCTCGCCCTTCCCATAAGAAGGTACGTCAACTTGGCTGCAATTGCTTATTTATCTCTTTGCTCCAGGAAGACGATAAGCCATGTGTAGGAAATGAATGATACTGAATCCTAAGAACCTAAGAAAGAAGGAAGGAGGGAGTGGTAGAAAGAGAGACGGCAGAAGAGGAAGAAGAAATTGCCTAAGCTCGCTGAGATTTTCCTTATTCAGGCCTTTGTCTTTCTGTTTGGGTTGATTCTTCATCTGACCTCTGGGGAGAAATGAAGGATTGGGAACCACCCCCCAACAAACTGAAAGAGAATAAGAAAAAAAAAAAAAACAAGAGAAGTCAGAGATTTTTTTCTTTAAAAATTAATACCTGTGCCTGAGAAATTTAGCCATGGAAATGAAGAAAAATTCAAGACTCAGAATGTCCTCTAAACCAAGAGTTCCTTCTGAGAAAGCTCCTTGGAATAGCCAGCTCCTCACTGAGACAGACACAGAGCAGCACAAAGCCTGGCTGAAATGTTAACAAACCATCTCAGGGACAAGGCACAACCAGCCTCTTCTTCCTTAGCATCTCATGGTAACCGACATGGGCTTCCACCTGCACCTAGTGGCTCACATGTCCCTCTCCACCTGCCAGACTATCAGCAACGAAGTCAGGACCTAAGCCTGAGCTACATATGTCCCCAAGACTTCACACACTGCTGGGCACATAGCAGATGCTCAGGAAATGTCTTCTGCTTGAATAAAGGAATGAATGACCTTTACTCATATTCCTCTTTGAATAAGCTACCTGTATCATTCATTCTTTCAGTGCTTATTTATTGCACACCTATACAGGCAACAAGACAGACATGATTTCTCACCTGATGGAGTCTGCAATCTCCTGAAGAAGCTTTATGTGGTGTTAGTCGCTCAGTCGTGTCCAACTCTGCAACTCCATGGACAGGAACCTACCGGGCTCCTTGGTCCATGGGATTTTCTGGGTAAGAATACTGGACTGGGTTGCCATTTCCTTCTCCAGGGGATTTTCCCAACCCAGGGATACTGCTGGGCACATAGCAGATGCTCAGGAAATGTCTTCTGCTTGAATAAAGGAATGAATGACCTTTACTCATATTCCTCTTTGAATAAGCTACCTGTATCATTCATTCTTTCAGTGCTTATTTATTGCACACCTATACAGGCAACAAGACAGACATGATTTCGCACCTGATGGAGTCTGCAATCTCCTGAAGAAGCTTTATGTGGTGTTAGTCGCTCAGTCGTGTCCAACTCTGCAACTCCATGGACAGGAACCTACCGGGCTCCTTGGTCCATGGGATTTTCTGGGTAAGAATACTGGACTGGGTTGCCATTTCCTTCTCCAGGGGATTTTCCCAACCCAGGGATCAAACCCACATTTCCTGCATTGGCAGGTGGATTCTTTACCACCTGAGCCACCAGGAGCAGCTTTATTTGAGCCCATAATTTCAAGTGTGCTCAGCATTAGGAAACAGACACTCATTGTGACCTGGGAGCCTATGAGAGGGTTGGAGCCGCAGCTTTTGCCAAAGTGGGCAAATATTTCAGCACAGGGCTTCTCAAACTTCAGCCTGCATACAGGTCACCTGGGGACTTTGTTCAAAAATAGAGCCTCACTCAGGAGGCCTGGGGTGGGGCCTGAGAGTCTGCTTTTTTAAGAGCCCCAGGTGATGGCGGCCAATGCTGTCTGTCCACCAACAGCACTTAGAGCATCAAGATCCTAACCACCTATCAAGCAGTCAACCAGGACCCACGATGAGCCAGGGGAGGGCCTAACGATCTCTCCAGACCTAAAGGCAGGCCTGTGTGGGGTGTCAGGGATGTGCAGATCTGTAGCTCAGGAAGAAACCTTGTGAGTTGGAGGCTGGATGTGCTCTTATTGTCAAGGTCATTCGTATATACGTGTTCATACCTGTTTCCATTTGTGTGTGTATGTCTCTTTAAGCAGTGTGTATGTGTGCATGTGTGCACACCTCAACAAATGCTCACAAGCAGAACAAGACTGATGGACGCTAAAAATAGTTTCTGGGAGTTATAGCAACATAATCCGGATTTAGAAGAAAATAAATTATTTGATCTGTCATTCTGATGTCAACGGGTCACTTAACAATCCACCCAACTCTTGCCCTGTTATTTCAGTTCCACTGACAAGAAAGCAGTGGGGACATGGTGCTTCATAAAAGAATTGTCTCTTCACCCAAGACTTGGTTCAAAGGCCTCACTCCACTCCACAGGCATCCCAAAATGGTGCACCGTCAAAGGTACCCATGCCTGGAGAGTAGAGGGCTCAGACTGCCTTGGAATTTCTGGACTACCTGAAGATCCTCTAGCCCAAAGCTGTGCCCCCACCACCAGTTATAATGCCTAAAACCACAAGATTTGAGTTTGTGCTCCCCTAATCTAAAGGTTTCCAACCTAAAGGATTTTCAGTCTTCTATATGGGACTATACTTTAAGCTTTTATCATGTAATTCTTTGGAGAGTTTGAAAACTAATAAGTGAAAGCAAGGCCTTCTTGAATGAGATCCTGGATATGAGCCACTGTTTTTTTAAGACTGCCTAAAGAACAAGTATGATCCATCATTGTGCTGGTCAGAGGGTACAAAATGAAAGAGACGACGACTCCAAAGAATTCCCTATATTCAGAACCCATGAAGCGGTCAGAGTGATCTTAAAAGGCAAATCTTTGCCATGTTCTCCACCACCTAAAGCCCTCCGAATGGCCAGCGCTTTCAGGAGACCTACGTCCTTCAAATGACCTATGAAGGCCTGCATTACACGGCCCTGACCACCACTCCAGCCCCACGTCCCACACTGCTCTCCCTCTCTCGCTAAGGAGAGCCATCCACGTTGACATGCGTTGCTCCGGTCACATGCTGAGGTCACCTCCTTAGGGCCTGGGCACACACTGTTTCCTCTGTGTGACTGCTCTCCTCCCCCTCCTCACCTGGCCAGTTCTTGCTCACCCGGCCAGTCTGAGCTCAAAAGCCAGAGGACGACACTTGCCATGAGTCCACAGCTCTTCAGTCTGCGCACCTCAGTTCTTCTGCCCCATCACAGCAGTAACCAGAGCTACCATTCTCTCGGGGTTTAGAGCATGCCAAGCTTGACTCTAAACACTTTTCTTTTTTTTTTTTTTTATTTTGCAAATCGAGAATTCTTTTATCTCTCAATATTTAGAGACAGGTGGACACATAATTGAAACAGATAAGCACTTTTTATTTATTAACTACTAATAACAACTGTAATGAAGTAATAGTTATCATTTCCTCTCATTCAACAGATGCAGAAATGATGGACCCAAAAGGCTGAAAAACTCACCCAGTGGCAGGAAATGGTAAGTGGTAGAGCTGGAGTTCAAACCCGCCCACTCTAACTTCAGAATTCCTCCCTTCACGCACATTCTTCCCACCACACCCCAGAAGCCAGGAGGCAAGTCTTAATCTTCACTCTGCCACCTGCACAATATCTGCCATATGGTAGGCACTTAGTAGACATCTCTCATTTGTTGTATGATAACAATTACTTGTTGAAAGTAACTGAATGAGCAAATCAGGGTGAGGAGAAGTCTACAAATTACATCCAAAGAGATGGCTGAGGATATAAGGAATGCTCAGTTGAGAGAAAAGCTACAATGCTGACCTCAGAATTAAGAAGAAAATGCATTTCTTCTGAGTGACTACAGGGGACAGAGCCAGAAACAACTGGTTTAAAAAAAAAAAAAAAAAAACAGAAATCACAGGGAGGAAACTCCAGCTCTGTGAAAGGACCGTCGGGCTTCCCTAGTGGTTCAGTGGAAAAAACAAAAAAAAAGTAAAAGTGGAAGTGTTAGTCACTCAATCGTGTGCAACTCTTGCGACCCCCAAGCACTGTAGACCGCCANAAAAACAGAAATCACAGGGAGGAAACTCCAGCTCTGTGAAAGGACCGTCGGGCTTCCCTAGTGGTTCAGTGGTAAAAACAAAAAAAAAGTAAAAGTGGAAGTGTTAGTCACTCAATCGTGTGCAACTCTTGTGACCCCCAAGCACTGTAGACTGCCAGACTCCTTCAGTCAAGAATATTGGAGTGGGTTCCCATTCCTTTCTCCAGGGGATCTTCCCAACCCAGGGATCAAACCCAGGTCTTATTGCATTACAGACAGATTCTTTAGCATCTGAGCCACCAGGGAAGACCATACCTGCCTGCCAATGCAAGAGACATTGGCAGGAAACGTGGGTTTGATCCCTGGGTCAGGAAGATCCCCTGCAGAAGGAAATGGCAACAAACTCCAGTATTCTTGCCTGGGAAATCCCATGGGCAGAAGAGCCTGGAGGGCTATAGTCCACGTGGCCCCAAAAGAGTTGGTCACAACTTAGCAACTAAACAACAACAAAGGGAGCAACAGTCAGTATTATGCCAAAATGCAGAGTATTTCTCTTAGATAGACAAGCAAAGGCTGGATAAGCAAGTGGTAGGAAGGAAACTGGAATAATTCACGCTTCAGCTGGGGATCTAAAATTGGATTCTCTTGATGTGTCCTTCCAACCCTTGTATTCCAAGGACCTGTGAGTCTCCCCCACCCCTCTATCCCTCTTTCCCTGAGATTCCAAAGAAAAAATTTCAGCACAGAAGTAAATCCACAGCGGTAGTCATCATCTGCTCCTAGCTGAAAAGATGAACTATAGTCAACAAATACAGCAGAGGNCAGTAGTAGATATAATGGTCATCTGAGTTAAATTCACCCATTCCAGTCCATTTTAGTTCGCTGATTCCTAGAATGTCGACGTTCACCCTTGCCATCTCTTGTTTGAGCACTTCCAATTTGCCTTGATTCATGGACCTGACATTCCAGGTTCCTATGCAATACTGTTCTTTACAGCATCAGATCTTGCTTCTATCACCAGTCACATGCACAACTGGGTATTGTTTTTGCTTTGGCTCCATCCCTTCATTCTTTCTGGAGTTATTTCTCCACTGATCTCAAGTAGCATATTGGGCACCTAATGACCTGGGGAGTTCCTCTTTTGGTATACTAAGGCTTACTACTTCCATTTCCTTTGTCCTGTTCAAAGTCATCTTGTTAACACACATACACACCCACACACACACCCTTCCTTTATTGGAGATTACAAATGGCAAATGCCAATACCTGACCTTTTTTGATATGACCACATTCAATAATGCATTGCTGTTTTATGCAAGTATACTCAAAGAATTAGCCCTTAAGGTTTGCAAAAGATTTCCAATATGGTCTCAATGCTCCAAAAGTTTTGCATCTTTGTTTTAAGGCAGTTCTGCAGTGTGCTTAGAAATGAAAGAGAGAAAGCAAGCTTTGTGAAAGAGAAAACATTGACAAATCAGAAGTTTACTGAAGAATCTAATCAACTGGGGAGTCTAGCAGACCATGCTGATTAGTGCTAGTAGACAGTTCAAATAACACAAGCTTCTCTTAAGCAGCCACACTGCTCTGGAGACTTCTAAGAGGCCATCATTGTCAACTGGAGCAAAAATGTGAGCCTGTAATGAAACAGTTATAAACACTGCATTCAGTCAGTCAGTCAGTTCAGTAGCTCAGTCATATCTGACTCTTCATTACCCCATCGCAAAACACTGCATTACATTGTTTTGATTTGGGTACTGTCACCTAGATCATTGTATTAAGGGTGGGAGAGAAAGTGGAAAGCATTAAGTATCAACAATGAGTGGCATCGCTCAAGAGAAATTCCAGTGCCTTGCTGAATAAAGAGGTTTGATCTAAGGCCTCACTTACCCCATCATTAATTATTGTTAATGATAACTAATAATAGCAACACCATATGAATATCTGGATTCTAAGAAGGAATTTTATCTTCTTCATTACATCCCTACTGCTATACTTCTGTTTTTGCTCTAATACCAAAAAAGGAAGTAAATAATAGAAACAATGCTTTCCATTTGTTGTTGTTGTTTAGTCCCCAAGTCTTGGTGTCCAACTCTTCACGACCCCAGAACTGCAGCACTCCAGGCTTCCCTGTCCCTCACTGTCTCCCAGAGTTTGCACAAGTTCATGTCCATTGAATCAGTGATGCCATTCAACCATCTCATCCTCTGTCACCCTCCTCTCCTTCTGCCTCAGTCTATCCCAGCATCAGGGGAATAGTGGAGGACAACTACTAATAACTCCAGAAAGAATGACATGGCAGGGCCAAAGTGGAAACTTCACATTTGCTATTGTTTAATTAATCATAGTTGTTATAAAGTTTCCTTTTTCAATTCTCTCCAAAACATTGTAAAGTAAGTACTATTTAGATTATAGCTAAAATATGATACGTATATATTAAAATATCCTGTGTAGCACAAGCAGAGATTAAGTGGTGCTGAAAGGAACACTCATCCTGCAGTCGTCTGTCTCTGAATGTCCATGTTTCTGCCACACCAATTGCTTCTTTAGCAATACTTAGAAGAACAAGTCCAGACCGTGGGGGTTTTCTATACTAGTTTGCATCCCTCAGATGGAGACATTCACCTTGTAAATACATGGGTCTTAGGACTCACTGACCAGCATAGGGCTCCTGGGATTTCTCAGTTCTGCCCCCAACTGTGTTCAACAGAAAATTACAAAGGCATATAAAATTGAATCTGTTGTTTCTCCTTTATTACTGAAATAACAATTTCATTTCTGTGACCACACTACTATATTAACATAATTTTTAAGTTCATTTTCAGTGTCAGGTATTAATATTTTGTCTGGGTAAGCACAATTTCCAGTATTCAGAACTTATCGAGAAATTCAGCATGGCATTACTAAGAGCAACATATTATTTAAAAAGAAGAATTTTCAGCTTGTTCCAAAATCTCACTTCGGCTCTGTACTGGCTATGGTGAATTTGGTTTAAAAGCAGTAAAGTGTATTCTGGCATTTTGACTCCATTTTAAAGATTATGAATTGCAAGCATTCATTTTAGCTTGATCTTTTCAGCCCATTCATTTCAGTACCTCTTAAAAAAAAAAAAAAGACAAAACACATAACCACAGACTTTTTAAAGGGTTTCAGATTTATATACTCCTTGGTATTTGAATGGAAAACTTTTGACTTTAAAAAGTGCATTACAGCCCCTAAAATAACCAAACCAAGAGATATAGTCCATAATCCAACAATAGAAATGAAACAGGAATCATAAAAAAAATTCATTTAATCCAAAAGAAAAGAGAGAAAATAGGACAAAGAACAAATGGGAAAAACAAAAAACAAATAGCAAGTGATAGACTTAAATCAAACCATGTAAATTATGACATTAAATATAAATGGTTTAAATGCCTTAATTAAAAGCAGAGATTGTTATATTGAATTTAAAAAATCAAGGCACAACTATATGCTGCCAAAAAGTAATACACTTTAAATATTATATATATATAAAGTAAAAAGGATCAAAACTAAATACTATGCTAACATTAATCAAAAAAAACAAACAAACAAAAACAAGCTGAATGGCTATATTAACATTAGATTTCAGAGCAAAAAATATTAACAGGAAAAAGAAGGTCATTTCATAACAATAAAGGAGTCAGTTCTCAAAGACAAAAGAGTCCTAAATGCACATGTATCTAATGAGTTTCTCAATACATAGGGAGAAAACAAACTTGATAGAGCTGCAGGGAGAAATGGTGATATCCACAGTAATTGTTAGAGATATCAATGCCCCTTTGTCAATAGTGTATGGAAAAAGAAATTTAAAAATCAGTGATATAGTACCCTTGAATAATGCTTATTAATCAACTTTATCTGCTTAACTTACAGAACACTCCACTGAAGAGCAGCAAAATGCATTCTTTTCACAAGCACATGGAAAATTTATTGAAATAGACCCCATCTTGAACCATTAAAATATTGTTAGTAAATTTAAAAGTATTCAAGTAATTCAAAGTATGTTCTCTGACTACTATGGTGGAATTAAATTAAAATCAATAACAAATATTTCTGAAAAATCTCCAAATATTTGGAAAACGACATAGCACAAATCTGAATAGTTCATGGATCAAGGGAAAAATCAAAAGGGAAATTATAAAATATGAATGTGAAAATATAATACACAACTGAATGAGTGTGAAAATATAATATATCAGAATGTGTGAAGTACTATTAAAACAGTGTTTAGGAAGAAATTTATAGCAGTAAGTTGGTAAAGAATAAAGGTCTTCAGAGGTCTAAAATTAGTGACCTCAGCTTCTACTTTAAGAAGCTAGAAAACAAACAGCAAATAAAGCCAATGCTAACAGAAGAGAGTCAGAAACAACTTAGTGACTGAATAAGCAGAAGAAAGGAAATAATAAAGATCAAAGTAGAAATTGATGAAATGGGAAACAAAGACAATGAGAAATAAATTAAACCAAAGTTGGTTCATTGCAAAGATGAAGAAAAATTAGTAAATCTTTAGCCAGACTGGTCATGAAAACAGGAAAGACACAAATTACCAATATCAGTGATTAGAGTGATACTATCAGTACAGATTCTACAGATATTAAAAGGATAATGAGATATTATGAACAGCTATACCTATAAATGTGACAACTTAGATGAAATGGACACATTTTTTTGAAAGAAACAAACTATCAAAGCTCACTCAAAAAGAAATAGAAAACCTGTATAAACCTAGATCTACTAAAAATTTTTGAATTAATAGTTGAAAACCTTCTCGCAAAGAAAACCCCAGGCCCATACAGTTTCACTGAAGAAATTCTGCTAAACAATAAGAAATAAGTAGAAATTCAATGTAGTTCTTCCAAAAAATTGAAGGAGAGGAAAGAGTGAGACCAGCATTATTACCCCAGTGCCAAAACCACACAAAGACATTACAAGAAAACTGCAGACCATTAGTACTATGAAGATAGAAACAAAAATTCTGAACAAAATGACAGCAAAGGGAATCAACTCTAATAAATGGATCATGACCAAATGGGCATTATCTCAAGAATGCAGGGTTAGTTTAACTTGCAAAAAATCAATGTGATTCACCATGTTAATAAACTTGTGAAAAATCTATGATCAGTTCAACAGATGCAAAAAAAAATAATTTTAACAATGTGCTCGGAAAATTCAATGTTCATTCTTAATAGAAACTCTTGGCTTATCTGCAATAGGAAGAAAACTTCCTCAGTCTGATAATGGTGTCTACGAAAAACCTACAGCCAATTTTTTACTTCATAATAAAAGACCAAATGACTGTTGTCATCACTTTTATTCAGCATTACAGTCAGGGTTTAGCCAGTGCAGTTAGATAAGAAAAAGAAATATGAAGTATAAAGATTGGAAAGGAAAGTAAAAACTGCCTTTATTCACAGATAAACATCTAGATATAAAATATAAAATTTACAAAAACAGAAAGCGAGTAAGAGAGTTTATTAGCAAGACTGCAGACTACAGATCCGTGTGCAAAAATTAATTGTATTTATGCTAGTAGCAAGCAATCAAGTTTTTTAAAAAATTAAATAATACATGTACAGTGGCATTTTTAAAAAGAAAATACTTTGAGATCTATCTGACAAATGATATGCAAGACCCATAAACTGAAAACTACAAGTCATTTCTGACAGACATAAAGATTGAAGTAAATAAAGAGGTATCTTTTTCATTGATTGGAAAACTTGATGCTTTTCCCATATTGATTTATAGAGTTAATGTCCAAATCAAATTTCCTAGGATTTGTGGTAGAAATTGACAAACTGATTCTGAAATTCATGTGTAAATGCAAAGGCAGAATAATGAAAACAACTTGGAAAAAGAATGAAGTTGAAGAACTAATATTACATGATTTCAAGACTATCTTAAAACCACAGTAACCAAAACAGTGTGACATAGGCATGAAAACAGAAAGCTTGTCAACAAAACCAAATAGAAAAAGGTCCACACATATATATAGACAATTGATTTTTGATAAGGATTCAAAAGCACTTCGAGTGGAGAAAAGATCATCTTTTCAACAAGTTGTGCTGGATCTGTTGGATGTCTATACACTACGAAGAAAAAAACTCTGATCTGTATCTCAAAATATATAAAAGAGTAACTCAAAGTGGATTATAGAACTACATATAAAACCTAAAATTATTTTAAAAAATTAAAAGAAAATATAAGGAAAATATTTGTGGCCTGAAATTGTTGTGCCCAACTCTTTGAGACCCCATGGACTGCAGCACTCCAGGCTTCCCTGTCCTTCATCATCTCCAGAGCTTGCTCAAACTCATGTCCATTGAGTCAATGATACCATCCAACCATCTCATCCTCTGTCATCCCCTTCTCCTCCTGCATTCAATCTTTCCAAATATCAGGGTCTTTTCTAATGAGTTGGCTCTTTTCATCAGGTGGCCAAAGTATTGGTGCTTTAGCTTCAGCATCAGTCCTTCCAAAGAATATTCAGGACTGATTTCCTTTAGGATGGACAGATTTGATCTCCTTGCTGTCCAAGGGACTCTCAAGAGTCTTCTCCAACACCACAGTTCAAAAGCATCAATTCTTTAGCATTCACCCTTCTTTATGGTGCAACTGTCACATCCATACATGACTACTGGAAAAACCATAGCTTTGACAAGATTGACCTTTGTTGGCAAAGTAATGTCTCTGCTTTTTAATACATTGTCTAGATTTGTCATAGCTTTCTTCCTAGGAACAAGCATCTTTTAATTTCATGGCTACAGTCACCATCTGCAGTGATTTTGGAGCCCAAAAAAATAAAGTCTGTCACTGTTTCCATCGTTTACCCATCTATTTGCTATGAAGTGATGGAACCGGATACCATGATCTTTGTTGTTTGAATGTTGAGTTTTAAGCCAGCTTTTTTACTCTTGTCTTTTACTTTCATCAAGAGACTCTTTAGTTCCCCTTCACTTTCTGCCATAAGGATGGTGTCATCTGCATATCTGAGGTTATTGATATTTCTCCCAGCAAAGTTGATTCCAGCTTGTGCTTCATCCAGCCCACCATTTCATGTGATGTACTCTGCATATAAGTTAAATAAGCAGGGTAACAATATACAGCCTTGATGTACTCCTTTCCCAGTTTGGAACCAGTCCATTGTTCCATGTCTAGTTCTACCTGTTGCTTCTTGACCTGCCTGCAGGTTTCTCAGGAGGCAGGTAAGGTGGTCTGATATAAGAATTTTCCACAGTTTGTTGTGGTCCACACAGTCAAAGGCTTTGGCATAGTCATTGAAGCAGAAGTAGATGATTTTTCTGGAATTCTCTTGCTTTTTCTGTGATCCAGTGGATGTTGGCCATTTGATCTCTGGTTCCTCTGCCTTTCTAAATCCAGCTTGAACATCTGGAAGTTCTTGATTCACATACTGTTGAAGCCTGGCTTGGAGAATTTTGAGCATTACTTTGCTAGCATGTGAAAAATGAGTGCAATTATGTGGTAGTTTGAACATTCTTTGGCATTGCCCTTCTTTGAGATTGGAATGAAAACTGACCTTTTCCAGTCCTGTGGCCACTGCTGAGTTTTACAAATTTGCTGGCATATTGAGTGCAGCACTTTCACAGCATCATCTTTCAGGATTTGAAATAGCTCAGCTGGAATTCCATCACCTCCACTAGCTTTGCTCATAGTGATGCTTCCTAAGGCCCTCTTGACTTCACATTCCAAGATGTCTGGCTCTAGGTGAGTGATAACACCATCGTGGTTATCTGGGTCATTAAGATCTTTTTTTATATAGTTCTTCTGTGTATTCTTGCCACCTCTTCTTAATATCTTCTGCTTCTGTTAGGTCTATACCATTTCTGTCCTGTATTGTGCCCATATTTGCATGAAATGTTCTTTGCCTGAAAATGGGCCAAGATTTCTTAGATATGGGCTTCCCTGGTGTTTCAGACAGTAAAGAACCTGCCTGCAATGTAGGAGACCCAGGTTCAATACTTGGGTCGGAAAGATCCCTGAAGAAGGGAATAATCACTCCATTATTCTTGCCTGGAGAATCCCATGGACAGAGGATTCTGGCAGACTACTGTCCATGGGTTCACAGAGAGTCAGACATGACTGATTCACTAACGGAATTATTTAAATATAAGCATAATCCCTAAAAGGACGAATTAGTGAATAGGACTTGAGTTCAGCAAATGACCCTAACCACCCTTGTCCTTCCTAGTCCTTATAAGACAGATCAACTTGAACTCAAGATTCATTCAATATTCCTGTTTCAGTTCAGTTCAGTTCAGTTCAGTCGCTCAGTCGTGTCCGACTCTTTGCGACCCCATGAATCGCAGCACGCCAGGCCTCCCTGTCCATCATCATCTCCCAGAGTTCACTCAGACTCACGTCCATCGAGTCCGTGATGCCATCCAGCCATCTCATCCTCGGTCGTCCCCTTCTCCTCCTGCCCCCAATCCCTCCCAGCATCAGAGTCTTTTCCAATGAGTCAACTCTTATTGAGTGCAGCACTTTCACAGCATCATCTTTCAGGATTTGAAATAGCTCTACTGGAATTCCATCACCCTGATAGCTCAGTTGGTAAAGAATCTGCCTGCAGTGTGGTAGACCTGGGTTTAATCCCTGGATTGAGAAGATCCCCTGGAGAAGGGAAGGGCTACCCACCCCAGTATTCAGCCCTGGAGAATTCCACAGACTAAACAGTCCATGGGGTCACAAAGAGTCAAACACGACTGAGTGACTTTCACACATACACAGATTTTTAGAGAAAAACAAATCAAAGCTATTGTGATACAATGAGATATCACCTCACAACAGTCAGAATGGCCATCACCCAGAAAAATCTACAAATAATAAATGCCAGACAGGGTGTGGAGAAAAGGGACCCCCTTCTACACTGTTAGTGGGAATGTAAATTGATGTAGCCACTATGGAGAACAGTATGGAGGAAGTTCCTTAAAAAACTAAAAATAGAGAGACCATATAAGCCAACAATCCCACTCCTGGATATATGTCTGGGGGAAATCATGGTTTGAAAGTATACACGGACTCCAGTGTTCACATCAGTGCTGTTTACAATAGCCAAGACATGGAAGCAACCTAAATGTCCATCAACAGATGACTGGGTAAAAACAATATGGTACCTGTGTACAACGGAATATTACTCAGCCACTAAAAAGAATGAAATAATGCCATTTGCAGCAAACATGGATGGACCTAGAGATTGTCATACTGAATAAAGTCAGACAAAGACAAAAATATATGATACTTATATGCAGAATCTAACAAAATGATACAAATGAACTTATTTACAAAATAGAAGCAGACTCACAGACACTGAAAACGAATTTGTGGTTACCAAAGGGGAAAGGCAGAGGGGAGGAGGGATAAATAGGGAGTTCCGGATTGGTTTCAGATGCTCACAGCAGCAGTGGCAGCTTGCAGCAAGGAGCAGTGAGAGGTAGCTGGAAACAAGGTCTTAGTTTCCTGGAGTGGGAGTCCTAACCACTGGGCCACAAGGGCCAGCAGTCAGGGCCAGAGTCCTGTGTCCTTGCCTGCCTAGTCAAGAATGAATTTAGGTTAGGAGGCAGAAGGTAAAAAGTAAAAATTTATTGAAAAGTACATGCAGAAAGGTGCACAGGTGAATTCAGAGAGAGAATCTTGCCTTTGGGAAGTTTAAATCCTTTTTAAGGGGGCAATTTCCTGGGTCTTTGCCTCCCCTTGGGCCAATCATCTTGTCCTGTCCTCCCTTGCTTAATTTGTCTCAGGACCCTCCCCTGAGGTGCACACACATCCTTCAGTCAAGATGGATCTCCAAGTGAAAGTTTCTGGGAGGAGCAAGACTCATTCTGGTCTGAAATTATCCCCTGACTTTTGCCCCCAAGGAGTCTTTCTTTGTATTTGTAGTGTCTCCCTTGCCCCAAAAAGGGGGAGAGTGGACTCCCCTCAATTATTTACCAAACAGGGTTTTGCCCCTCTTTGTCCTTGCCATGATTTTTACCTTGACTACTGCCATAAGTATTACCTTATGGCCTAAGGTGTTTTCAAGAGACAAAGACTGGTTATTTACCCTGTTTCTGTTGTTACTTCCATTTTGAAGGGCAAACAGGAGGTTGATTGTAATTTCTCCAACTGGAGCCCACCTATCTCTTGTCTCAGGAAATGCAAACAGAAGGCCAGTTGTAAATGTCTAAACATCTATCTCCTACTTCAGGAGTGACATGTACATACTACTTAATATTTCAAATGGATAACAAATAAGGACCTACTGTACAGCACAGGAAACTCTGCTTAATATTGTGTAATAACCTAAATGGGAAAAGAATTTTGGAGAAAGAACAGATACATGTATATGTATAACTGATTCACTTTGCTGTACACCTGAAACTATCACAACACTGTTAATCAGCTACACTCCTACATGAAAATTAAAAAAAAAAAAAACAGAAATTTCCATTCTCAGTTTTTGAAAACAAAGAGAATTCCAAAATTTAAATATTAAAAAAAAGACTGAGAGAGACAAGCAAAAGAATGCCATACATGGGCTGCCCATATCACCTCTGGACTCAGTGATTCCACTTTGTTCTTGTTCTGGAAGCCCCACGGGCAGGTCAGATCAGTAAGCGCCAAAGTGCCCTTTATNGTTTTTGAAAACAAAGAGAATTCCAAAATTTAAATATTAAAAAAAAGACTGAGAGAGACAAGCAAAAGAATGCCATACATGGGCTGCCCATATCACCTCTGGACTCAGTGATTCCACTTTGTTCTTGTTCTGGAAGCCCCACGGGCAGGTCAGATCAGTAAGCGCCAAAGTGCCCTTTATTGCCTAACGACAAGAACACAGATCAGGCCAACCTGAACAGTACAAATGCGCAGTAAAGATCAGCCCCTGAGGATCTGTACAGACATTTCAGAGTTGCGCAAGGGATAGAGCTGGTTGACAAAACACTTCATGAATTAGGATGACACTCTCTCTAAAGGCTCTGCTCTGTATTTTAACACTTGGAACCATCTCTCTGAACTCACTAACCAGCTTGAAATACAATTTTCTCAACCTAAAAATGGGACCAATTATACAAGTTATTATTGCCTACTTAAATAAGATAGTGTATATAATTTGAGTAGAAGCATGATAAATACATGGCAAGACTGTTATGTCCCTGATATTGAAGGTAGTGATGATGACAACAGTGTGCCAGGCACTGTTATATATTGGGAATAAGCATTTAATCCCTAACAACTCAGTGAGGAAGATACTGTTATCATTAGCATTTTGTAAATATGAAAACTAAGGCACAGAAGGGTTAAGTAACTGCCCAGTGCTGCACCGTGGACGAGTGGCAGAGAGGGAGCCAACCGACTGCAGCCTCCCTTCCTGCTGAGCCACAGAACCCTTCTCCCTAGAGCAATCCCAGAAGCCCCCACCAACTGATCAAGTTGGCACTTGGATTAAAGTCTGTTTTCCCAACTCTAATTCAATGCCTGGCACAAAAGAAGGCCCATTACTCTTATTAAATATCAGCTGCCTCCATCCAGCATCACGATGTGTTGTAAAAATCAAATCACAGGATTGGTGTAGGCAGGGGAGTTCAACCTTAGCATTTGAGGTCCCGTCAGGCTTAGCGGTGGGAGCTGTCCTGGGCACGTCCCAGTGTTTAGCTGCATCTTGTCTCTCCCCACTGGATGCTAGTAGCAGACTCATACAAGCCCCCATTACCAGGTTATGACAACCAAGAGTCTCAGACCATTGCCAAATGTCCCTGGGGGGCAAAACTGTCCCCGGCTGAGACCCATGGTGTAAGGTACGATTAGTCAGAGTCCTCCTGGACCCACAGTGTTGACTCACCCCACTTTCCTCTGAAAAGCTGCCAAGCCCCACCCTGTCCTGTGAGGTGCCTCCACCCTGACTGGGGAATGAGAGGTGACTCTCCAGGATCCGCCTCTGCTGTCCTCAAATACATCCCCAAGAGCTTTCCTTTGTACGGGTGTTGCTGTTGAGTCCAGTAGGAATGGGTTGGGGGGCGAGGGGGGAGCAACTAACAAGACAGGGATAGGGTAATAACACGAGTTACAGAGTTTTCTTAACAGTAGTGACATATAATACCTGCCTCCTAGGGTTATTTGGAAGACTCAGCAAAGGCCCGGCATCCAGGAAGCACTCAGGTAAAGAGTAAGCGTCAACAGTAACAACCTGAATTTAGAATTCCTTCATTCAACACTCTTTCCATACCTTCTAGTTACCAGTGATGACGCAATGGCTTCACTTAGATCATCCGACCCCTAGTACTTACAAGAAATTATATTACCATATGGTCAGTTTATAAACTTAAAAGGCTGAACTTCAGTGGTGTTAAAATACTTGCTGAGAGCTGGCTATACAGCAGAGGAATAGGATTCGATCCTGCAGACACCACCACAGAGGAAACCCATCTCAGTACCGCGAGAAGAGACCGATGCCCCAGAATCTCTGCCATTGACTGCTGGCCCAGAGCCCATAACTCAACCTCCTTGAGGCCTGAATTCTTCATGCAAGATGAAGGGACTGGAGGAGAGTAGGTCTGGCTCTAAAATTCCAGAACCCTCATCCATTATCTCCTCTCCAACCATTCTCCAAGACAAGCGGTGGTGATTTGTCATTAAACTAAGATTTAAAAAAAAAAAATCTTGTTTCAGAAGAGAAAAAGAAGATTACCTCTCAAACTGAGTGTTTCCCATTATAAAACCCCATTTTCTCGCTAAATACCAGATTAATGTGGTTTAAATTGCATTGCTGGAATGAGTGGGGGAGGGGAGAAGTAACAAACTTCTGCTAGGCAAAAAAATGCTCATCAGCCAGAGAAGAAGATATAAATTAGTGAGGAAGAAATGCTAAAAAACAATCATGTCAGGCCAGCTTTCTCTAGAATTATGTTAACACAACACAGCAAAACAGCAATTGGTTGCAAGTGGAGAACAAAGGAGAACAATGAAGGAGGAAAAGCAGCAGTCTGTTTGCTCATAGAATACCAGGAAAGGGGAGCAGGAAGGAAACCCAGCAAGTACAACATCCCTGTAAACAACCAAAATAATAGGAACAGCGATTTCTAAGGGTTTTCCATATGTTAGGTCATTTAATCCTCACAGTCCAGGAAGATAGGCTCTATCTCCATTTTATTGTTAAAGATGCTGCATCTGGAGAGGTTTGTTTCCTTGCCCACATAGTAAACGACAGTGTCAGGATCTGAACCCAGATCTGACATCAGATCTCTTTCTCACAACCTTCACATCATCCTGCATCATTCTGGCTGGCCTCTGCTGGAACGTCTATTGCCAGGGTACACGCTACCTCACAAGGTGGCCCAGTTTCATAGCAGATATCTCTCCACTACAAGGTGTTTTTTTAAGTTGAACTGAATATGCCTTCTTGAAACTTTGTGCAAAAGAGCACTGATTCCGTCTCCTTCCCCACTCCCAACCCCATGACTCTGGTGTCCCACAGAACCAAGCATCTCCCTCTTCCCCAAGGCAGCCCTTCAGGGATTAAACTGATCACGCTAACACTTGTCTTCTCCAGGATAAAAACAATCTCTCATCTCTACCCTTGCCCCTCACTTGGAAAGTCCTTCAGACCCTTCCTATCTCTATTACCTTCTTCAAGACATGCTCAGGTTTAACAGTGAGACTCCCAGAGAACTGACTCAGAGAACTGAACCCAGATCTCTAAGTGTATCCAAAGACATCTCCTCCTTCATTGTAGGCTTGCTGCTTCTGTTAATACACTCTAAGAGCCCAGCATCTATCTTGGTAGCCAGGTCACACAATACTTCTGATGTGCTTGCTGTCAGAAAACTAAGATCTCTTTAAGTATTTTTCAAAGTGGCTTCTCTAGCCAGTGTGTAATTCATCTCTACTGTTAATAATTAGTTGGTTCATAGCTGAATGCAACCAGGCAGAATCCATCAGAAAAAAAACACCAAGTAAACTTATGTGTTCTGTCCCATTAAAAACTCTTTCTTTGAATGTAGCTAATTGTTATCAGTTGGTCCAATAGGAACAGACATCCTGTTAACCAGCAAAAACAATCACCATCACTTATTGCCACAGCAATCAGAGAAGAAAAAGAAATAAAAGGAATCCAGATTGGAAAAGAAGAAGTAAAACTCTCACTGTTTGCAAATGACATGATCCTCTACATAGAAAACCCTAAAGACACCACCAGAAAATTACTAGAGCTTATCAATGAATATAGTAAAGTTGCAGGATATAAAATTAACATGCAGAAATCCCTTGTTTTCCTATACACTAACAATGAGAAAACAGAAAGAGAAATTAAGGAAACAATTCCATTCACCATTGCAATGAAAAGAATAAAATACTAGGAATAAATCTACCTAAAGAAACAAAAAAACCTATACATAGAAAACCATAAAACACTGATGAAAGAAATCAAAGATGACACAAATGGAGAAATATGTTCATGGATTGGAAGAATCAATACAGTGAAAATGAGTATGCTACCCAAAACAATCTATAGATTCAATGCAATCCTTATCAAGCTACCAATGGTATTTTT
>SJYX01009457.1:151780-167681 GCA_006410675.1 Oreotragus oreotragus
CGAGGGTGGGATGATTTGAGAGAACAGCATTGAAACATGCATATTACCAAAAGTGAAACAGATCGCCAGTCCAGGTTTGATGCATGAGACAGGGTGCTCAGGGCTGGCGCACTGGGATGACCCTGAGGGATGGGATGGGGGAGGGAGGTGGGAGGGGGGTTCAGGATGGGGGACACATGTATATCTGTGGCTGATTCACGTCAATTTGTGACAAAAACCACTACGATAGTGTAAAATAATTAGCCTCCTAAAATAAATAAATAAATAAATTTTTTTAAACAAAAGAAAAAAAAAAAAAACTTTTGCTAGAAAGTATCTATCTGAAGGTCTGTTCTGCCAGTTTTCCCAGAGCACAGAGCACCTCATTCCTGACCTCCTCCCTGAACTCCTTTCAGGGGGTGTTGAACATTAGCAAGTGCAGTGGCCAGTCACTTGACCCTTTCAGAGCTGAATGGTGAGTACCATTCATTGATTATCAAAAACATTCAAGAATCCTAAGGAGGGAGAGACCAAGGGACTTGTCCAAGGTCCCAAACAGTGGCCATCCTTCTAAATCATTAGCAGCTAGTATCTCCTCTCCTGATCCTGGATCCAGGCACAGAGGACCCCTTGTCCTGCCTTATTAATCCATGCTCTTGTTTCTGGCTGAGGCTCCCAGAGCTCAGAGGACCTCTGCAGTCAGAAGGTTGGAGTGGGCCAAGTCACATCCCCTACAGAGAAAACCAGTCAATCTCATGTCAACCCACCTGTTCTCCACAAGAGCAGCTGATCAGCCACAGCTGATAAGGAGGAGGTAATTTAAAGGTCAAATGACGGCTGGATGTCTGTCTGCCTTCTTTCATGACAAATGTGTCTGAGACATGAGCACACTGAGATGGTGATATTTTAAGATGAGTAGCTTATCGGGAACACTGAATTCACCCAGCCCCTGGCAGTCCCATTTTATCAAATGCAGTGTCCAGGGGTTTCAAAAGGCAGGGCAATGAAATGAAAGCAGTGGAGCCCCAGAGGGCAGGGGAAACGCAGAACACAAAATCCTGGCCTCAGCTGCTGGTCTTTGGACCTTGTTGCTTGGGCTCTTTGCATCTCAATTCGCTCATCTATTTTTTCTTGGTCATTTCCCTTTTTTTATTGAAGTCTAGTTGATTTACAATGTTGTGTTAGTTTCAGGTGTATAGCAAACTGATTCATTCATATATATATTTATTTTCCTATATATATTCATATATATTGTTTTTCAGATTATTTTCCCTTATAGGTTATTATAAAGTATTGAGTACAGTTCCCTGTGCTGTACAGTAGGTCCTTGTTGGCTCACTGTTTTATATAGAGTGGTTTGTGCGTGTTAATCCCAAACTCCCAATTTATCCTTCCCCCCTTCCCCTCACCTTACTCATCTTTAAAATGAGGTCACTGTTTGAGCTATCATCATAATAATATTGTAACAAGAACACATAACTGCCCCCCTGGATTTCTGTAAAGTGCTGGAGTTGCAAGAACCCTTAGAAAGCAACTAGGAGAGAGGGTTATTGGTGGACCCTACTCTCAAAAGGACTCGTGTGGAACTCCAAAACACAACAATGATCAAATCCCTACTTCTGCTCTGGTTGTCAGAGCACTGAGGGGCACAAAACAATCACCAGCACCTCTTTGAAACCTGAGTGCACCAAGGAACAGTCCAAAGATCATCCATTTAGGAGCCCATTTTACGAATAAGGAAACTGAAGCCCAGAGGAGTGAAGAAACTTAAAGTGAGTTTAGGGCAGAATCCAGACTAGAGTTCAGGACTCACAGGTTCTAGTTGAAGGCATTTCCTACTACTACACAATAGAATGCTCAGTCTGTGCCTCTGTGTAACTATTCATGCCTGACATAAAATATACAGTGCCCTAGAAAGTAGCATCTCTCACCTTGGTTTCTACCAAAGCCAGTCTTCACACCTGTTAATAGCATCAGTGAACGTTTACTGAGCACTTACTCTCCATCAGGCGTGATGCTAAGCATTTTCCTGTACATCATGATCTCATTTAATACCCCCACTGAGCCTGTAAGGTAGCTATTATTTTATTCCCGTTTTAGACATGAGGAAACTGGCAGTTCATTGAGTAACTTACTCAAAGCCACACAGCCAGCAAGGGGGCGAGCCAGAATCAAACCCTCAGGGCCTATACCTAGGGGTGTATGCGCAGCCACTGGGGTCCTCAGCAAGCTTGAGGAGTTGCGGAAGACCTTTAAGCTGGAGTGTACTGACTAGACTGCTTCTGAACTAGAACCCCAATGCCTTGGCATTTATAGATAGCCTTGGCCTTCCCACCTCAGTGCAATTCTTTTTGAAGAAAGGGACCCTCAGCCAACTATTGGGTTTTTTTTTTTTTTTCCTGTTTCTTTCTTTTCAGTTCGAAAGGCCCCCGCACTAAAATGGAGAATCAACCCCTTGGCTTCTTTTCTCCCCAAGCCCCTCACCTTGTGTCTGAGATGGGTGAGCCCATGAAAGGGCCAACCTTCACCCAGAAATGAAGAGGACAGCCTTTTGCATGGCCACCAGGTGAGGCTCTCAGCAAAGCCGTGTCCTCTGCTGACCTGACAGGTCTCCCACGATCACTGAGGCCACTAGCAAGTTCAGTCAGGGATCCTCAGAGCCAAAGCCCACAGTGGTCACCGCAGCTTCCCTCCACTTCCCCATTCCACCTGTGGCGCTCTCGTCTGCAGTTNACACAACAATGATCAAATCCCTACTTCTGCTCTGGTTGTCAGAGCACTGAGGGGCACAAAACAATCACCAGCACCTCTTTGAAACCTGAGTGCACCAAGGAACAGTCCAAAGATCATCCATTTAGGAGCCCATTTTACGAATAAGGAAACTGAAGCCCAGAGGAGTGAAGAAACTTAAAGTGAGTTTAGGGCAGAATCCAGACTAGAGTTCAGGACTCACAGGTTCTAGTTGAAGGCATTTCCTACTACTACACAATAGAATGCTCAGTCTGTGCCTCTGTGTAACTATTCATGCCTGACGTAAAATATACAGTGCCCTAGAAAGTAGCATCTCTCACCTTGGTTTCTACCAAAGCCAGTCTTCACACCTGTTAATAGCATCAGTGAACGTTTACTGAGCACTTACTCTCCATCAGGCGTGATGCTAAGCATTTTCCTGTACATCATGATCTCATTTAATACCCCCACTGAGCCTGTAAGGTAGCTATTATTTTATTCCCGTTTTAGACATGAGGAAACTGGCAGTTCATTGAGTAACTTACTCAAAGCCACACAGCCAGCAAGGGGGCGAGCCAGAATCAAACCCTCAGGGCCTATACCTAGGGGTGTATGCGCAGCCACTGGGGTCCTCAGCAAGCTTGAGGAGTTGCGGAAGACCTTTAAGCTGGAGTGTACTGACTAGACTGCTTCTGAACTAGAACCCCAATGCCTTGGCATTTATAGATAGCCTTGGCCTTCCCACCTCAGTGCAATTCTTTTTGAAGAAAGGGACCCTCAGCCAACTATTGGGTTTTTTTTTTTTTTTCCTGTTTCTTTCTTTTCAGTTCGAAAGGCCCCCACTCTAAAATGGAGAATCAACCCCTTGGCTTCTTTTCTCCCCAAGCCCCTCACCTTGTGTCTGAGATGGGTGAGCCCATGAAAGGGCCAACCTTCACCCAGAAATGAAGAGGACAGCCTTTTGCATGGCCACCAGGTGAGGCTCTCAGCAAAGCCGTGTCCTCTGCTGACCTGACAGGTCTCCCACGATCACTGAGGCCACTAGCAAGTTCAGTCAGGGATCCTCAGAGCCAAAGCCCACAGTGGTCACCGCAGCTTCCCTCCACTTCCCCATTCCACCTGTGGCACTCTCGTCTGCAGTTCTGCAAGGTGGATGAGACAGCTGCACCCTTGGTGTGCACACAACATCTCTGGAGTCTCACCAGGTCATCATCAAGCCCAAACCCCTACCTCAGCTTTGAAAGAAACAACTTTCCACCAACCAATTTCTGCAACTTTCGTTTGTCCCTGATCTTTTCTGCCTTGACTCCCAAAATGCCAGCTCTGCACAAGGCTGCTGAGACAAAGGCTATATATAAATGCCAGGGCCTTGGCGTTCCTATTTCAGAAGCAGTCGATACACTCCTGCTTAAAGGTCTCCCTCAACTCCTTAAGCTGGCTGGGGACCTGAGTGACTGGGTCTCACTAGAAAGGACCAAAAAGGAAATGAGAGTTAGATACCCTCTTCCCTGAAACACAAGTTAGCAGGAATAACTGGGATGGCAGAGCCCACTGCCAGCTGTCAGTACTTCCCCAACCCCAAAGGAACCCAGGTGCCAGCTGGATCATTCTACAACCACATAACAAAATACAGTCCCGAGAAGGATAGTACAGGGTGATACTAAATGGCAGGGGAAAATGTTCATGACTGACAAATGGAAAATCCTCTTCCAAGAAAATAGCACATTTTATTCTTATGCTTTCAAAACATATATATTTATTCATGTACAGATAGAATATACACTTAAAATTAAAATGTTATTGTATGAACTGTATTCTATCATGGTCTTTTATTTTTTACTTAAGTAGAATAAACATCTTTCTGCACATATGTGTGCATGACCAGCATCACAGTACTACTGATTTTGTTCTTTCTTGTGTCCATACTTTTGGCAAACAGCTATTGACTTTGCACACTCACATTTGACTTCTCCTTTGGGGAACACCTATCCTGCCCACCCTATTGTGGCAGAACAATCATAGCATTCCCATTCCTGCCTCCATCACTGCCACTCACCCCAGAGACTGGCACATGACTCAGGCTACCAAGCGAAGTTATCTATCCCTCTGCACAGAGTGGATGGTTCCAGGAGTGCCCTGGCCCAGTCTGAGCCTCTAAGACTTAATATCTGAATGTTGTCAGAGAGAGAGCCTTGCTCTTCCGCTGGAATTTTGAGCTTAAAATATCGTAAGAAGCTGAGAATTGTTGGGAAATTTATTATGCTGCTTCCATTACATAGAGGAAATCGTGCCTTAGAATGAAGGCAAGACAGTGTGGAAAACAAAGCCAAAAAAAGTGGAGAAAAAGCCCAAATGATTGAGATTCTGGATCCAGTCACACCTGAAGCTGAAGTCATTCTGAAATTTTCATGTGCTCCAGCAGATCTCCCCTTTAAACTCATTGAATTGGATTTCTACAACAGACCTAACACGTGTGTTTTCTAAACAACAACTTCATGTATGTGTGTATTACTTTTTGTGAACAATGGTAAACAACCTCACTCATTCTTGAAGCTAACAGTGTGTTCCTCAAACCTCATTTCTCTCACTTTATAGCACCAATTTTCTACTCCATATTTCCACATACTATCAATCGGTTCATTTTTCATATGTCAATTCAATTTAAAAATAGAGAACTAAATAAACGTTTCTCCAAAGAAGACATCCAAATGTCCAACAAGTACATGAAAAGTTGCTCAACATCACTAATCATCAGAGAAATACAAATTAAAACCACAATGAGATACCACCTCAGACCTGTTACAGTGGCTATCATCAAGATAAAAGATAAGTTTGGGCAAGGATGTGGAAAAAAGCGAATTCTCGTGAGTTGTTACAGGGAATAAAAGTTGGGGCAGCACTATGGAAAGCAATATGGAGGTGCCTCAAAATATTAAAAATAAATCCACCATGTGATCTAGCAATCCCACTTCTGGATACATACCCAAAGGAAATGACAACAGAATATTAAGAGGTCTTAAGCTTTCCCACATCTACTGCAGCATTAGTACAACAGCCAAGACATGGAAACAAGCTATGTGTCTGTCAAAGGATGCACGAGTAACGAAGATGTGGGGTGTGCCTATGTCAATAGGTGGCTTATTACGGCTTATGATGATATTTTTAGCTTGAAGTTTCAGAGGAAGGGCAAGGCGCTCTCTCTCTGACAACATTCAGATACTAAGTCTTAGAGGCTCAGACTGGGCCAGGGCTCTTCTGGAACCATACACATATTTATATGTATATACACACACCCACACATACTGGGATATTATTCAGTCCGAAGAAAGACAGATGTCTGTCATTTGCAACAACATGGATAAGCCTGGCAGACATTATGTTCATTGAGGTAAGTCAGACAGAAAGACAAATACTGTACGATATCATATATATGTGAAATTTTTAAAAGCCAAACTCATAAAAACAGAGAGTGAAATGGTGAATACCATTGGCTGGAGGGTGGGGGAATTGGGGAGATGCTGTTTAAGGGTAGAAACTTGCAAATAGTCATAAAACAGTTCTAGAGATTTAATGCACAGTATAGTGAACATATCCAGCAATACTATATTATAATCAAACTTACTAAAAGACTGCTGCTGCTGCTGCTGCTAAGTCGCTTCAGTCGTGTCCGACTCTGTGCGACCCCATAGACGGCAGCTAAAAGATTAGATCCTAATTATTCCAACCACTAAAAGCAAATGATCATTAAGTGATGAGATAAAGCTACAAATTATCGCTGCAATGGCGATCATATTACAACATATAAATGTCCGGAGTCAAAGTCTTGTACACCTTACATTTTCACAATTTTATATGTCTAAAGTGTTTCAATTTTTTTTTGATTGTTTTAACTTTATTTCTTTTTTTTTTGTATTTATTTATTTTTTTACACGAACTCCCAAACATAAAGTGTTTCAATTTTTAAAAGAAGCTCTCCAAATAAAAGTTGAACTTCCTTGAAAAAAGGAGCTATATCTGCCTGACCCCATGATGCCTAGTACCCCAAACATTGTTGAGTAGGAACTCAGAAAACTCTGCCTTGCTACTCTCCATCAGCAGCTATAGACATGCATTAAGTTTAGATTTCAGTTTGGGGGATAAACTGCCTCACAGCCTTCTCATTCTCATTATGTTCATAAGAAGAGCCCTGCATAAGATTTAAGTCCATGGTCATATATTAATATAGAAGAATCAAACCCAGAATCACTGACTGTTACAATGCAAAGAAACTTTAGCCATCAGAGGTTTTCAAACCACCTCTACAAAGGCCTAGGACTGCGTGTGGATGTAAACAGGCAGGAGTTTCAAAATCTGATGAGAGAAGCAAGTAGTTATGTTGAATATGCTAACCCCACACCCTTGTTTCTACTAGGAAAACCCCCATTTAATCTATTTAAAAACTGAGAGTGCAAAAACACTCTTGTCTTTAAAAAAAATTAGATTGCCGATCCAATCAATGCTCTTATGCTACACAAGGGCAAGGGAGAAGAGCTTGCCCAGCATCCCTCGGGGGTCACTGACAGACTGGCTTAGAACTTGGTCTCCCAATATCCAGGTCAGTAGGTGCTCCACACTACTGCCTGTTTCTCCAGATCCCTTTGAGTCTCCCATCACCCAAGGCTTTTGAGAGCCCATAACAGTGACTCTCCAAGGTCCATGACCCTCATACACCAAAATCACCTATGTGTATGTATACACATGTGCACACACACCCAGTCGCTCAGTCATGTCCAATTCTTTGAACTCCATGGACTTTTGCCCACCAGGCTCCTCCTTCTGTGGAATTTTTCAGGCAAGAATACTAGAGTGAGTTGTCCTTTCCTATTTCAGGTGATCCTTCCAACCCAGGGATCAAACCCATGTCCCCTGCATTCTTTGCAGGTGGATTCTTTACCACTGTGCCACCTAGGGAGTCCCCAAAATCATCTTAGAGTTTATTAAAAACCCTAAAGGCTGACTATTTAAATGTACAGTCAGGTGTGGGCTTACAGGATGGGGTTTTTAACAAGCATGCACTAAGTTCAGGTAGCACAACTCTAGAGTCCATCCAGAAATGGAGGCTCCTGCCAATCTTCTCTGGAAATCCTATCCATCCCTACCAGTTCCCTGCCTGGCTAACCCCAGCCTCCTGGGGAGTGGTAATTGAATGTCACGTGTTGAGAATAATCCTAGAAAATCCTCTGTCATCATGTTCAAGTCCCAACAGCTCAGAGTAATTAGATCTAGACAGGGGAGAGGCACAAAGGAATAGTATATTAATGCAATTGGAAGTTTCTGAGGTTCATGCAATGAGGGAGACCAGGATCAACAAAGGAAAGCACAGCCATAAATCCTAAGTGCAGGGCAGCATGGGGGAGCCACAGTAAACCTGGAATATTCCAAGCTCATTTCAGCCTCTGTCACCCTTGCTGTCTGGCCCCAGTCTGGTGTCCCATCAAACAAGGACATGCATACATGGTGGCAAACATGGTCCTTCTCAATGTTAAGCAGTGATGGATTTAAGAGCTCCCCTCTCCTCAACTGGCTACATTTCAGCAACTTGGTTTCTAATAAAAACTAAGAACACTTCTTCCTTCTCCAGATCTATTAACTCAGAAATCCCAGAGTAGAACCCTCAGTTCAGTTCAGTCACTCAGTCTTGACTGACTCTTTGTGACCCCATGGGCTGCAGCGCGCCAGGCTTCCCTGTCCATCACCAACTCCTGGAGCTTACTCAAACTCATGTCCATTGAGTCAGTGATGCCATCCAACTATTTCATTCTCTGTCGTCCCCTTCTCCTCCTGCTTTCAATCTTTCCCAGCATCGGGGTCTTTTCCAGTGAATCAGTTCTTTTCATCAGGTGGCCAAAGTACTGGAGTTTCAGCTTCAACATCAGTTCTTCCAATGAATATTCAGGACTGATTTCCTTTAGGATAGACGGGTTGGATCTCTTTGAAGTCCAAGGGACTCTCAAGAATCTTCTCTAACACCGCAGTTCAAAAGCATCAGTTCTTTGGTGCTCAGCTTTCTTTATAGTCTAACTCTCACATTCATACATGACTCCTAGAAAGACCATGGTTTGGACTAGATGGACCCTAAGACCTGTATTTTTATAAAGACCCCACTGATGTTTGTGTAGCCAGCCCAACTCCAAACTACTGGGAACCCCCATACATGTCCACATTTGAAAGCTGCTGTATACTTAAAAAAAAAAAAAATAGGGTAGAAAATGCATTAAAAAACAGGGCCTGAAAGGATGAAAGAATTAGAAAGTCGCCGTCTTTTAACTACTAATGAGAAGATGATCTAGACAAGATCATCAGTATAGGAAACCCGCTAGGTGAAAAGTTGTCATGGTGGGAACCAGGCTGACATCATGGAGCTTAGGACAACTTGACATTACATGACTGGGTTGTGGTAGAAAAGAAAGAACCCATTCACCATACCTGCTATAAAGTCATCTAGCCTAAAATATTGAGTCTGAATATAATCACATTCTAGACCTAATACCACTTTATAGGAAATACTAGGGCTAAAAGAACATTTTAAATAACACTTGGAAGAAGCAATCAACTAAGTTCTTAATATGTGATCATCAACAAAAGAACCCAATTTCTCAAACAGGCCAAGGTGCTATCAACAATCAATTATTCAAGGGCAGCTTTGAAACAATCTGGGAAATTTAAATATGACTGGTTATAGGTGATATTAAGGGGTTATTATAATTACTACTAACCATAATATTTTAAGTCATTATCAGTTAAGCTAGTTAGGAAGAAGTTACAGCTAAAATGACATGATTCTGGCATTTACTTTATTTATTTATTTTGGCATTTACTTTAAAACGTTCCAGCTTTTCAAAAAAGTAGAGAGACAGTCAGAACAAGATCAGCAAAATGTCAATAACTGCTAAAACTGGGTGTTAAGTTTGTTTATCATTCCTTACTACATGTACTTTCAAACATCTCCAATTAAAAAAATATATATATATTAATTCTAGGCACAGTTACTCATCCCTGGTAGGAAATGAGTCCTAGTAGGAAAAGGTAAGTGGGTGGATAAGAATGAAAAAATAAACAAGCAAATAAAAATATAATTTACTAAAGCATGAGGGGCTGCTCACTATTGCCCCATATAAATAATGAAAACAACTCTTTAGACACTCATTCATTTTTGCTTCAAACCTTATTTCAGGCCTGATATTTAGATTCTGTAAAGTGAAAAGTAACTTGGTGTGGGGGCGGGGGCAGAGAAGGGGTGAAGTTAGCATCTAGTATAGTGATCAAATTCCGAAATTAAGGCAAAATATAAAGTACAGAATAATAATTAAGAAAAGTTAACTGCGGGTTTCCTTCATGATCTAGGCTTCCCGGATGGCTCCCACGGCAAAGTGTCTTCCTGCAATGCTGGAGATCCGGGTTCGATTCCTGGGTCGGGAAGATCCCCTGGAGAAGGAAATGGCAATCCACTCCAGCACTCTTGCCTGGAAATTCCCATGGAAGGAGGAGCCTGATAGGCTACAGTCCATGGGGTCGCAAAGAGTCGGACACGACTGAGTGACTTCACTCACTTCCTTCATGATCTAGTGGATAAGAACCTGTCTACCAATGCAGGGGACACGGGTTTGATCCCTGGTCCAGGAAGATCCCACATGCCCCGGAGCAACTAAGCCTGTGTACCACAACTGCTGAAGTCCACGAGCCCTAGAGTCCTTTGTTGCTCTGCAACCAAAGAAGCTACTACAGTGAGAAGCCCCGTACACCATAGCCAGAGAGTAGCCCCTGCACAACTCAAGAAAGCCCGCACGCAGCGACGAAGTTCCGGCACAGCCAAAATAAATAAATCTTAACAAAAAGCTAGCTAGATTGAGCTGTTACTCTAGGAACTTAGTATTATCTTATTAAATCTCAAAACACCTTTAAAGGTAGCTACCATCACCCCCGTTTATAAAGAAATTGAGTCTCAATAAAGTCAGGTAACTCACCTGAAGTCATGCAGGATATGGGGTTGTGGCGGGGGAAGTTGGGCCATCACAGGTCAAAGGGAGAAAATGTGCTTGGGAAGATGCCATCAATTCTTGCCTGTTCCTCACAAAAACAAGTCTAATGATGGAGAAGTCAATGTTCTTGCTCTGAACAACGGGGCAGCCTGAAGGCCCAGGGGGCAAATAGAGGATTCTGTTAGTACTACCAGTTTTCTTTTGTCTCTGGAAGAGGAAGGAAGCCTGACACATTTAGGAAAGTGGCAACTTCTGCAGAGGCTCAACCCCTGAGACTGTTTCCTCTGTGATGTGCCTACCCTTCAAAGTCAGTTCCCGCCAGAAGAGTCATGACTTTGGGGACTGAGACCTTGGAATCAGAGAGACATGGGGCTTGACCTTAGCCCCATCACTTAGCAGCTGGTGACCCAGGAGGGTGTATGGTTCTTTCTAGGTCCATGAGTGAAGTGAGACGACAATTGTCCCTCACTCACAGGGTGATAACAAGGTTTTCACATCACATGTTTGACTCCATGCAGGTGATGAATGAGTATCAGTTGCTGTTGGGATGATGAAATTTCGCATTCCACTGACATTGTTCCTTCTTCCAGGCCCCTTGAGCTCACTGGCCAGTGAACTACAACCATAAGACACCAACACCTGGCATACAGCAGGCAGTCAATAAACATTCATGTCTCTCCCACAGGCTTATAACATTATTGACTTGTGAACATGCTCCTCAACCAGCCCACAAGTACGGAAGGTCAGACTGGTCTTTCAATTCTGTATCCCCCATTGCATGCAGCAGAGCTTTAGGGATTCAACAAATGCTTCCTGAAAGACCTAAATGAACAGCAAAGGGTTGGCTGTGTCTGTAGGACAGAGTCACCAGGGCCCCGGGCACTTCTATAGCACCACCTCCAGTCGAGTCCATTCCTACAAGAAATACTGCAAAATCTAACCAGCCCAGTGGGGGTGGTTCAAGCCCCAGGTGACCAGAAGCAATTCCTCCCGACTGTGCAACACCCACCTTCTCTCTCCGCTCTGCCAGGCCAGGGGGTGGACACGTCCCTTCCGGTGATTTGCGATGCCTCTGCTGGGATGGAGGGAACGCAGCAGCGGCGACAGTGCCTAGCGGGGACGCATGCAGCAGGCTGTCCTGCTGGAGAGATGCAGCCTGGCCACAGAGCCGAGCACAGGCTCCCCCAGGCAGGGTGTGCTGCTGCGCTGACCACAGCAATTCATCATGCTTAAAAACCTGCCCACAGGAGGGGCCCTGCACAGAGGCTAGGGAGTTGAAGCCGAAGGTTCTCAGGGAAATTCAGGGCTGGGATCATTTTTTGGTTTTTTGTTTTTCTCTTTTTCATCAAGCCTAAAAGGGTGGTGAGAAACATCCAATCTGCAGGATCCTGGGAGGAGCACTTATTGCGGACTAAACAATCAAAACAATGTATGAAAACTCGATCCACAAGACAAACTCCCTTTTTCTGCAAAGTATCTCTTCCTGTCCTTCTGCTTTAGACACCATTTTCTGTGGCAAAAAGAGAGCTCAGTTTCGAGACCCAGGTGGTCTAGCCCAGCAACTGTGTGACCCTGAGCGAATCATTTCTGCCCTCTTGACCTCAACTTCCTCGTCTCTCAGAAGAAAGGGACAAGCCAGATCAGGGTTCACAGCGTTAAAGGATTAAGTGGAAGCAGTTTACGTCTGTGTCTGTACCTGTAGTTATTCCCGTGTCTATGTTGTTGTTTAGCTGCTTGGTCCTGTCCAAACCTTCGTGACCTCATGGACTATGGCCCACCAAGGCCCTCTGTGCGTGGGATTCTCCAGGCAAGAAGACTGGAGTGGGCTGTCATTTCCTTCTCCAGGGGATCTTCCTGACCCAGGGATCGAACCTGCATCTACTACATTAACAGGCAGACTCTTTACTGCTGAGCCACCAGAGAAGCCTATACACACACACACACGNCAAGAAGACTGGAGTGGGCTGTCATTTCCTTCTCCAGGGGATCTTCCTGACCCAGGGATCGAACCTGCATCTACTACATTAACAGGCAGACTCTTTACTGCTGAGCCACCAGAGAAGCCTATACACACACACACACACACACACTCACACACATGCACACACACACACACACACGCATGCACACACACACACAAATATATTTATTTAATGAGTGGGCAGATGGCAATGGTACAAAGCTGTTTACACTGCCACTTGACTAAAACCCTGGAAAGGTATAAGAAAATAACACAGCAAAACAAAACTGTCACAAGCACACTACTTCACTTCTGTGGCATTCTCCTTCACTTTCTTTCAATGGTATCCACAGTTTTCTCCCATGGCTCCGCCTTGCTTGGTGCCCTGTCAGAGCTGGCAACAAGGTGCATTCATGGGAAGAAGCACTGGAGCCCGCAAGAGATTCCTTCTCCCAAACAGTGAGTGGAGAGAGGTGAGAAGGATGGGTGGGGACAGGAGGGAGAGGTGTGGGGGATGGAGAGGGAGAAAAAGGAATCTCCTCCTTTCAGTCATTTCTCAATATCCCTACAAGTGAGAAAACTGAAACTCAAGGGGGTTACATAATTTAGCCTTAAGGATCTCTGTGCAGAGCAGAGACAGGATTTAAACCCAGGCCTGACTACATGAGAAGACCCTGCTCTCTTCTTTCTCCCCATTGCCCCTGAAATGGGGTCAGTGAGAGCCTGGTTCTGACTGAGCCAAACAAAAAAGCACCTACCACCCACCACACTCAGGTGAGAGAAAAGAAAATACATTCAGCAACTAAGCATTTCAGAGTTAGATGTCTTCCTAATGTACCTTACTCTCTCCAGTATCGTTGGTTTCTAGCACTTGCCTGCATTCTTCCCTTTGCCTAGAAATTCCCCGCCTCTGACCAGGCTCTAAGGACCAGTTAAAGATTTCCTCCTCCAGGAAGTCTTGCTGATTCATCCCTCTCTGCCAGCCCTTGAAGTTTTCCCTCTACACAGTTGACAGCCCCCATTACTGGTAATAAAAATATGACTATAAGGCACAGCGGTAGTAGTTTTTATTGAATTCTAACTCTATGTCAAGCTCTGTTCTCAGTGAGTAATAAACGTAAAGTTTAATCCTTACAACAACCCTGTGAGGTGAGTATTTTCACCCTCTTCCTCCAGCAGTAAAGTTAGGTAATTTGTCACAGGTCACAAGTTCAGAAGCCCTGTGGACCACATGGACAGGATTCAGACCCAGGCAAGTCCAGCCGTGGGTCATCCCTTACCATCCCCTTGCACTCACTGCCTCATGGTCCCGTGCTTCTTTACAAACAGCCTCCTCATTTTTCACCTCATGTCAGGCTTACAGCAAACTTCAATTATAAAAGGAGAGGAATCTTAAAAGAAAGCAAAAAACCTGTTCAGTTAGGAAACTTGCCAAAGGAGCATACTGGGTACATGATCATTCTGAGAATCCAGGTCCCATGGACCCCCACCCTCATGACTGGACTTGTAATTAAGTCTTGCAACCAACACTGAAATGCCTCCCAGAGGTGGCATGGCTGGGACCAAAGATCCAGAGTTATGAGACACTACCAGGGACCAGGGTTGTGTGACCATGAAATCATGGACAATATTCAAGATCCTGGAAAGAGGAGGCCACAGGTCCTGGATAGCAAATGCTGAAATTCTGTGCCCTGTGGTAGAAGGCGTGAGGCTGCTGTGCTTAACCCAAGCCTGCATACTGCATGTATCCAGTGGAGGATGGAGATTCAGTATGTGTGAGTTTCTCTTTTTCAGGAACTCTATGATCTGTGAAAGTCAGTCGTGTCATCCCCTTCTTAGAGAAAATGAAACTAAGGCTCAGAGAGAGGAAGGTCTGGACCAAGACAGCAGAATCAATCAGCACAAAGAATGAAACCCAGGGTTTTTCTCCCTTTATTCTCTCTCAACCAGATATGACCCCAGCAGCACCCAGCAGGCCCAGACAGGGACCATCACTCACTGGAGAGGTGGCAGGGAAACCCCTCTACCTGGCTTCTGCCTGGGCGTGTCTCCAGCCTCTGCAGACAACCATGCCACGTGCAAGAAGGATAGGGCGCTACCATCTGCACAGAGCCTTCATGAAAGGTCTGGGGTGTCTTGGTCGAGCTGTTAGCTGGTTCCAGCAAGTGAGCACCTTTAGCCTAATTTAATACAGGCCTTCAGCCCCCGCACGGACTAAAGAAATCACCCTGAACTCCTCTCATCTGCTCTGTAACAAACAGCTTCCTTGGTCAGGGAAATATTTTTTAAAAATCCTGGCAGCAGGAAAAGAATGGAATAAATCCTGTAGGGTTTATGGGTCTGAAAGGAAAACAATCCTGTTTTGGTCTGTCTCGATATAAAACAGGATTTCTTAATGCTCAGTCTCCTGGGGTCTCCTTGCTGTGGAAGCCAGGGATGGTAACCCGACTGCAAGGGTCTGGGTTAAGATGTCCATGGTCAATAAGGAAGTCACTGAGGAAAGCAGAGGAGAAAGACAATTCTTAAGTCAGTTAAAGCCCACTAACAATTAATGTCCTTTGTCAATGGAATGGGTGGGCTCCACAGGACGAGGAGTCAAAAGGAGGCTGAACTAATCTGTTGGGGACCCTGTAGCAGATCCTTTTGGGTAGAATTAAGTAGAGGCCTTCAAGACCCTTCCAAATCTTGGGTTCCATTCCCATGATTCTTGGAGGGCATCAGTTCAAATCGCATAGATTTCAGAATCAGGACAACGCAGTTCAGTACTCACTCTGGTATTCAGAGGCTGTATGAAGTTGGGGCAAGTGTTTCTGACCTGTGAATCATGGCTGACCTTCCTCTACCTCTTCAGGTTATCAGTGGGGTTGACAATGGCAGGGAGCAGGGGCGGGGGTGGGGGGGGCTGTACCCTGCGAGTACACAGGTCCTCAGCAAATATTAATTCCCTCCTTCCCTCTAAGGGAGCACAAGGAATTCCAAGATCCCCTGATCAACTCATAACATTTCTTAAAGTCTGATTACAAACAAAATAGGACAAGCAAAACATTGATATGGAAACCTTCTTTCCTCTCTCTCAAGAGCACTAAGGCGATCTCCTCAACCTTTGAGATGATGCCCATGTTGATTTTTATTTCCAAACTTGCAATTTGGCATCCTTCTCTAAGTTTTTTTTCCCCCTTTTCCTTCAAGTGACAGGCTGAGCTGTTACTTTAGC
>SJYX01009457.1:168497-207445 GCA_006410675.1 Oreotragus oreotragus
GGCAGGGGGGGGGCGCGGTGCTAGAAGACGTGGAGCACAGATGGCCCTGAAGGGAAGGGTCCCAGCCATTGCTAAGCTCGCCTTTCTCCTCTCCCTTCTCTTGGGGACAAAGCTAGAAATGGAGATAGGAAGGAATAAACCATCCTGTTTCTTCTCAGAAGAAAAACAACTTTTAGCAGGATTGTCTGAGATATCACACCCGAGGAGAGAGAAGGCTTTCTTTCACTGACTCAGCATTTTCCAATCAGTGCAACACCCGCTTCGTGCAGTACAGGAGATGATTTTGGGTAAGACGTGGACACAACGTTAAATCACATTGAGTCACTTCGTGAAAAAGTTATTTCCTTTCCAACTCTCCTTAAAACCTTCTCATTATGGAGAAGAAAGTCTCTGTTTGGTACCAGTGTGTCTTTCTAACACTCTACTGCCACTTCTTAATCATCCTTTTCAACAAAAAAAGCAGGCCCTGGCCGAGGTCCCTTAGGCAACAGTATCTGCAAGAATGTAATTACTTTTTCTATTTTTGTTATATTTACTTTCACATTGCCTACTTCTTAAAGCAAGTGGTAGTGGCTTCCCATTTATCGTAGTATATAAAGATCCTTTTAAAATAAATAAATGTATGCTTTTTAAAGGGAACTGACTTTTTTTTAAACATTAAGTAAATAACATAGCTGGTTCCCCGATATGGCAGCAATCATAAAGCTAGGATACAAAACACTAAAACTGAAGAAATACTGGATTAGTGGGAAAGAAATACACGACATGCAACTTTTTTCCTCCTTTCTTAAATTAAATAATATATCTTGTTGCCTCTTTTTTTTCCTGAAGCTGAAATGAAAACTGAGGCTCTTTAACTTCCTTTTTCCTTTGTTTTCCCAAGGCTTCTCTAGCAACAGAGGAATCTGCAGCTTCATCTTCCTTTCCCTTAGATTCTAGGTGAATGCTTTGAGCAACATAAATGCTCACTATACTCATTTACTTATTCATCTATTTGATTAACATTTGCAGATGCCCACTCCTTTGAGTCCTTCGCCTGATACAGCAAAGAAGAAAGCCAGGTCCCTGCCTTCCTCAGGCTTCTAGGCTTGTTGGGGAGGTTGACTCTAACAACACAGGCAGTTGCGATGCAATGTCACGAGGACTGGAGCGGGCGAAGCGCATGATGCTTGGAGCACCAAGAGGGGTTCAGAGGGAGCTTGCTGGGCAAGGGTAGCTGCACAGTTGACCTTGAATTGCATGGGTCCACTAATATGCAGATTTTTTAAAATAGTAAATACTACCTGTCTGTGTGCTCAGTCATGTCTGACTCTTTCAAGACCCCACAGACTGACCTCCAGGCTGCTCTGTCCATGGAATTCTCTAGGCAAGAATACTAGAGTGGGTTGCCATTTCCTTCTCCTGAGGATCTTCTAGGCCCAGAGATCAAACCCATGTTTCCTGCATTGCAGGCAGATTCTTTACCACTGAGAAGCCCAGGGAGCAAAGTAGAGGGGGAATATTTCCATATCTTGTTAATTCATTCAATAAAGAAATACTGATAGAGATTTTATTATGTGACTTCCAGGCACATTGGAAGATAGTGGATTTAGACTTTGTTCTCCAAGGACTACAACACTACACAATCCAGGACTGGTTGAATCCACCAGTATGGAAACGTATGGAAGAGAGGAAACTAGTAGATGATGAGCTGTATATAATTTACACAGATTTTCAAACTGTGTAGAGACTCAGCTCCCCTAACCTTCATGTTCAAGGATTAAATGTATATTGTTACTGTTAAGCCTATCAGCTCTAGAGTAATCAGACACAGCTCCCAGTACCATCTCTCTCTTGCTAAGAGACAGTGGGCAAGTGACTTCAACCTCAGTCCCAGTCTTTTAAGTAGGGATAATCATGTTATCTTCTCTTAAAACTATGGAGAAGATTAAATGAGACAATGATATAAAATCCTTTAGCCTGCACCCAGCACATAGTAAATGCTCAGTAAAGGCCAAATAATTTCTTACAGCATCTTTCATCCAAATACTATCTCTTACACACACACACACACACACACACCTTCATGCGGATATCCCTGCCTGAGCAAATTCTATGTGAAAAGGCAAAGAGAAGTTAAGAATGTTCTCAATGACTTCCCTGGCAGTGGCATGGGTTAGACCCCTGGTTAGGGAATTAAGAGCCTGCCTCCTACATGGCATAGTCGAGGAAAAAAAAAGAAAGTGTTCTTAGAGCACTCAGCAGATCGAGGACAATTCTAAGGAAAAATACTTTCTTGCTTCAGATCTGATAGCATTTCCTTAAGCACAATTTGGTCTGGAGGAAGAATCCCGAGTTTGTAGTAGAGTTGATTACCAAGGTCAAGATGAAGAAATTCAAAAGAAAGAGGAAAGAGAGTGGTTCTCAGTTACCAGTGAGAGAGGGGGGGAAAAAGCGCCTGAAATCATGGTAAATAACCAGATAATAGATGTTAGAAGCAGAAAAATAAGATTGAATACTCCCTCCTTAGCTTAGAAAGACTTCCAGATTCCATTAGAAAGCATGAGGAACTGGAATGGGTATTTATGAATGCACAGTGTCTGTGATGAAAGCTAGAACTATTGAGGGAAATCAAAATATCTCATTTTTATAATGCTTTCATGCTTATGAAGCAGATTCACATGGTTCCAGTCCTCACAATGGTCCTAAGAGGTAGGTAGTATCATTAGCTCCATTCATAAATGGAGACCTGAAGAGGGTAGAATGGACTTGGTGTGCCCAAGGTCACCTGGGGGCTAAGTAAAAGTGCCAGGGGCCCACGCCAGGCCTCCTGAGTCTAGGGGTTTATGAACTTTTTCTACAAAGGGCCAGACAGTAAGCACTTCAGGCATGTGGGCTGTGCCATCTTTGTCACAAATGTTCAACTCTGCCCTTGTGGCATGAAAACAGCCACAAGTTCAGTTCAGTTCAGTTGCTCAGTCGTGTCCCACTCTTTGCAACCCCATGAATCACAGCACGCCAGGCCTCCCTGTCCATCACCAACTCCAGGAGTTCACTTAGACTCATGTCCATCGAGTCGGTGATGCCATCCAGCCATCTCATCCTCGGTCTTCCCCCTCTCCTCCTGCCCGCAATCCCTCCCAGCATCAGGGTCTTTTCCAATGAGTCAACTATTTGCATGAGGTGGCCAAAGTATTGGAGTTTCAGCTTCAGCATCAGTCCTTCCAATGAACACCTAGGACTGGTCTCCTTTAGGATAGACTGGTTGGCTCTAAGCAGCCATAGACCTACGTAAATAAATGGAAGTGGCTGTATTTACAAAAGAACTTATATTTGAATTTCATATAATTTTCATGTGTCACAAAATATTATTCTTTCAACTGTTTTCAACCTTGGTAAAAAATGTAAGAACTGTTCCCAGCCGGCGGGCCACACAAAACCAGGCAGTGGAGCAGATCTGACCTACAGAAGGCACCTTGCCAGCTCCTACCTAGGAGACCTCAGAGATGAATGAGACATAACCTCTGCCCTCTAGACCTGAGAGAAGAGGAAGTATAATCAATTCTCCTCCTACAGAATTCATTTCAGTTAAATTTTGGTCACTGTGTATAACTTCCACGACACTTGCCTCAGCTGCAGAAAATTTCTATTATTTAATCCTTTTTGTTCATCAACTCATTTTCCTTACTTCCATAAGCTTATTTTTAATATTATAACATTTTTATAAACAGAAAACCCATATTATTGGCCAAAATCAGAAGATGAACCGAAATAAAAACCATGTAATTAAATGAGTGCTATTAAATTCTAGCTACCTACAGCCACTCTGGGCCTGAGGCCTGCTCTGTCCCCTGCCATTATCTCAAAATGAGAAACTGGTGAGTGGCAAAAAAGTGTAAAGTCATAGCAGCACCAACAGGAGACCTTCTTGGTATAATCAGAAGTACTGAGGTGGAAACAATTGCCTTACCACATCCTTCATTTCCACATCTTTGTTCATGTAAAACCATATTCCCAGACACCAGGCCCATGAAGCCCAAAGTCTGGAAACTGCTCTAACACAAGCCAAGTGCCCTAGGTTTGTACAAGGAAGAGAGAACCACGCAGGCAGAGTGTAGGAGAAACTATAGAGAGGACGTGGTCTTTTTCAGCAGGACTTTGAATGATGTCTAACATTTCATTAGCCATCAAATTCAGAAAGAATATTTTCGACCCACTGAAAAAAAAAGAGTAAAGAAAGATGGAACAAAAGAGATATGACTTCTAAGCTATGAAGGGCCTGGAATAGCATGCCGCAGGCTGTGGATACCAGCCTTCTTGTTTTCTCAGTGTTCCCCAAATCAATGAATGCTTGAGGCTATATGTTTAGGTTCTTCTCTGAGAGGGAGATAAGGAGATTGGACCAGGGTTTCTAGAGAAGACCCATAGGATCAGGGAGAAAATGAGGACTGATGGCTCTTGACTTTTGTACCACTGAAGACCCATTTCTCATTTACCTTTGTGCATTCCTGGCTTCAAAATGTTTCAGTGACTTAAGTCCTGAATGGTTTAAGTCTCAGTGATTGTCCTTCTGTTTGCTTAACCAATGACATACATTCTTGCTAGTTACCATGACAGATCAGTATTGACCATACTGAGTTTCTCTAGTTCCAGCCAAAGTGAAGGGAAGTAATTGGGGTGGTCTCATTTGGGTGACTCTGTCTGGCTTCAAATTAAGTGTTCTCAATGCTTGACCCTGCTGCCCTGTACTGAGACCACACATACCAATGGAGGGCCAGTTCTCCAAGGCCACCAAATGTATTATACTGCACAGAACTGGCCCAGGACTGAAACAGCACTGATGGCAATTTTTAAAGAGAAAGAAAGAAGAGGGTATCATATGCTCAACTGCTTGCTCTCACTTCCATTTGGAAACCCACACATAAATATGGGAACTGTTCTCCTTTACAGACTGCAATGTAATCACAGAGAAGCAAATGCAGTTTGCGGGAGCTGCCTCCCACCTGCAGTGCTCCCAGAGTGTTCGATAACTCGATAACCTCACAACTGGTTGGTGGAATAACACCGTAAGGTGGTGTGGCTGCAATGCAGCTGCAGAAAACACCCAGCGGGGCCTCTCCCGGGAGCCCCATGGAAGCAGCAGGACTGGCCCTCAGCAGAATCAACAGGGACACCCGGCCCATCCTCTGCCCCCTTAGTTATCGTCCACCATGCAGTGCATACGGGGCTTTGAGGCTTGCAGACAGTTCACCTTATCTCACTGCATGCACACATTCCCCAGGGCGAGAAGGGGGATGGGAGCCCCATGGAAGCAGCAGGACTGGCCCTCAGCAGAATCAACAGGGACACCCGGCCCATCCTCTGCCCCCTTAGTTATCGTCCACCATGCAGTGCATACGGGGCTTTGGGGCTTGCAGACAGTTCACCTTATCTCACTGCATGCACACATTCCCCAGGGCGTCTTCCCCCTGTTCTGTCGACTCTGGGACACGGAATGCACTCTGCTAAGGTTTGAAGGTGAGGGATTTTTGACCTCTCCTGACCCAGCCCACCTACCTGACATTCACAGCTTCCTTTCCAGCATGGAAGATGGTCTCCAAAAAGTAAAAAATGGTTCAAATTCATTGTGGCCTTCCCACACTCTAGCAGATACTTTCTGTGAGCGAGCTCCCACTCAAGTCTGTGTTAATTTCTAACTCAACTTGGCCCGGCTGGCCTTTAGCCCTCATTAGGCTGCTCTTGAACATTTGTGCAGTTTGGCCTTCACTTTGCTCTTACCCTTTATTCCTCACTGCTCTCCTCCTGCAGAGACCCACAGGCCATCTCCCAAGGGAGTTCTGCCCCTACTCCTGGCCCCAGGTAAGCTTACTCTCTAGCACACCCTCTTCTCATTGGTCTACCTTTCACCTATCTCCAAAGTCTGAATTCCACCTCCTCCAGGAGCTCAGACAGGAAAGAATCTGCCTGCATTGAGAGAGACTCAGGTTTGATCTCTGGATTGGGATGATTTCCCTGGAGAAGGAAATAGCAACCCACTCCAGTATTCTTGCCTGGAGAATTCCATGGACAGAGAAGCCTGACAGGCTACAGTCCACAGGGTTGCAAAGAGTTGGACACGACTATCAGTGGCTATCACTTTCACTTTCCAGAAGCCAACAAGCCCCTCTGGAGTGTGCTCACAGCTGTGGTGCTGCCCTCTTCGTGGACCTCGCCCTCCCTTCCCATGTTACTGGAGTCCACTTCCCAACTGATGAATCCTTTGTGCCATCTTAGCCACTGCATTCCCAGGACAAGCTCCAGCACCTCTGCTGGGAGAAATGCTGTGTGACAAGAATTCACTCCTCAGATTAGAGGGTGAACACAGGTTTGGGAGGCACAGACCACCTTGACTCTAGTCGTGTGTCATCTTTAGATGTCACCTTTATATTGCACTTGACCATGAATGATGAACTCTCCCAACCTTAGCTCTAAGAGGCCCAGAATACACTCCTCAGGAGTTGCTGGAGGATTAATTGACATAAGGCACACCAAACTCAGCATATTCCTGGAGCAAGAAAAGCACTTAATAGGTGATACCCATTGATAAAGAGGGCTTCCCTGGTGGCTCAGTGGTAAAGAACCCACCTGCCAATGCAGGAGATAGGGGTTCGATAGCTGGTTCAGGAAGATGCCCTGGAGAAGGAAATGGCAACCTACCCCAGTATTCTCACCTGGGAAATGCCATGGAAAAAGGAGCCTGGCGGCTACAGTCCATGGCATTACAAAGAGTCAGACACGACTTAGCAATTGAACACACATGAATGAACCCACAGACGTAGACCTAGAACCTCAGTTTTATGCCAGGTCCTAAAACAGGCACTGGAGATTCTGCAGTTGTTCAAACAGTGTCTGCTTCATATCTGAATTATTTTATGTAAGTTTTATCTACCCAGTTAATGGTGCTACCATTTATTTACCATTTACTATAGTAATAAAATAACACATGCCTTGCACTGAACAGTTTATATTAGTTATCTCCTATAATCTTCACAAGGTTACACTATAAACTGGACACATTTGCTAGACTGGGAAACAAGGCTAGAAATTTAACTAACTTACCTAAGGTCACACAGCTAATAAGGGACCACATATAATCACACATTATCTGACTCCAAAGACTGATCTCATAACCTCAACATCAAGCTCTCTCCTCATCTCTAAGAACTTGCTGTTGACTTTTTCCCATTCTCACAGTGACCTCTGTTACACAGGGGTTAACACTTTAGGTTACCATCAACTTAAGTGTGTATCTATAAAACCCTTAGGGGTAGGACAGATCAGATCAGATCAGTCTCTCAGTTGTGTCTGACTCTTTGCGACCCCATGAATCGCAGGACACCAGGCCTCCCTGTCCATCACCAACTCCCGGAGTTCACTCAGATTCATGTCCATCGAGTTAGNAAATCCCCTGGAGAAGGGAAAGGCTACCCACTCCAGTATTCCGGCCTGGACAATTCCATGGGCTGTATAGTCCATGGGGTTGCAAAGAGTCAGACACAACTGAGCGACTTTCACTTTCAAATGGTTTAGGAAGCAGTGTTTGCATTCTGTTTTGCTTCTTGGGGCTTTTACTACTTTGAGTAAACTCTTTTACTTCCTGGAGTCTATTTGTTCCTACTTATAAACCAAGGATAAGAACTTCGATGTTTTGGGTTGGCCTGAGTGATAAACGTGAAGATGTACACATTAGCCCATTGTACGGATGGGTCATCATATGAGTCTGGGGTTTCTACAACTGTGTTCTGTTCATTTGTTAAATGCATTATATAAATAATAAATAATAATATAAATAATAAAACCTCCCTTATAGCCCTTCTAATAGAAGACAGCATGATTCACCTTAAATGATCCAAGTTTTGGGGGTCAGACTTAGAGTCTCAACTCTATCCCTTACTAGCTGGGTGGGCTGAGCTACTGTGACCTTTTTCCTGTATATTTAAAACAGAAATTAAAACACTACTTCATTCCTCTCCTTTAAAATGGAGATATCATGTAGATAAAACATTTACTAAGTACCTATGTATGTAATCATTTCTTATCAAGGAGCTTATATAAAAGAAAAATTATATAAGAGAACCTTTGAATCAATTTTTTCCACACTTGTTAAATCTCAAGAGGGCTTCCCTGGTGGCTTAGACAGTAAAGAATCTGTCTATAATGCAGGAGACCGGGGTTTAATCCCTGAGTTGGGAAGATGCCAGATGTGTATAAGAGACAGGCATGCACACATTCCCCAGGGCCAGAAGGGGGACAAGACAGCTGAGACCCTGTGCCTTACGTGAGACGATTCCAAACTTCCACTCCCTAAAATGACCTCTCCTGACCCAGCCCACCTACCTGACATTCACAGCTTCCTTTCCAGCATGGAAGATGGTCTCCAAAAAGTAAAAAATGGTTCAAATTCATTGTGGCCTTCCCACACTCTAGCAGATACTTTCTGTGAGCGAGCTCCCACTCAAGTCTGTGTTAATTTCTAACTCAACTTGGCCCGGCTGGCCTTTAGCCCTCATTAGGCTGCTCTTGAACATTTGTGCAGTTTGGCCTTCACTTTGCTCTTACCCTTTATTCCTCACTGCTCTCCTCCTGCAGAGACCCACAGGCCATCTCCCAAGGGAGTTCTGCCCCTACTCCTGGCCCCAGGTAAGCTTACTCTCTAGCACACCCTCTTCTCATTGGTCTACCTTTCACCTATCTCCAAAGTCTGAATTCCACCTCCTCCAGGAGCTCAGACAGGAAAGAATCTGCCTGCATTGAGAGAGACTCAGGTTTGATCTCTGGATTGGGATGATTTCCCTGGAGAAGGAAATAGCAACCCACTCCAGTATTCTTGCCTGGAGAATTCCATGGACAGAGAAGCCTGACAGGCTACAGTCCACAGGGTTGCAAAGAGTCGGACACGACTATCAGTGGCTATCACTTTCACTTTCCAGAAGCCAACAAGCCCCTCTGGAGTGTGCTCACAGCTGTGGTGCTGCCCTCTTCGTGGACCTCGCCCTCCCTTCCCATGTTACTGGAGTCCACTTCCCAACTGATGAATCCTTTGTGCCATCTTAGCCACTGCATTCCCAGGACAAGCTCCAGCACCTCTGCTGGGAGAAATGCTGTGTGACAAGAATTCACTCCTCAGATTAGAGGGTGAACACAGGTTTGGGAGGCACAGACCACCTTGACTCTAGTCGTGTGTCATCTTTAGATGTCACCTTTATATTGCACTTGACCATGAATGATGAACTCTCCCAGCCTTAGCTCTAAGAGGCCCAGAATACACTCCTCAGGAGTTGCTGGAGGATTAATTGACATAAGGCACACCAAACTCAGCATATTCCTGGAGCAAGAAAAGCACTTAATAGGTGATACCCATTGATAAAGAGGGCTTCCCTGGTGGCTCAGTGGTAAAGAACCCACCTGCCAATGCAGGAGATAGGGGTTCGATAGCTGGTTCAGGAAGATGCCCTGGAGAAGGAAATGGCAACCTACCCCAGTATTCTCACCTGGGAAATGCCATGGAAAAAGGAGCCTGGCGGCTACAGTCCATGGCATTACAAAGAGTCAGACACGACTTAGCAATTGAACACACATGAATGAACCCACAGACGTAGACCTAGAACCTCAGTTTTATGCCAGGTCCTAAAACAGGCACTGGAGATTCTGCAGTTGTTCAAACAGTGTCTGCTTCATATCTGAATTATTTTATGTAAGTTTTATCTACCCAATTAATGGTGCTACCATTTATTTACCATTTACTATAGTAATAAAATAACACATGCCTTGCACTGAACAGTTTATATTAGTTATCTCCTATAATCTTCACAAGGTTACACTATAAACTGGACACATTTACTAGACTGGGAAACAAGGCTAGAAATTTAACTAACTTGCCTAAGGTCACACAGCTAATAAGGGACCACATATAATCACACATTATCTGACTCCAAAGACTGATCTCATAACCTCAACATCAAGCTCTCTCCTCATCTCTAAGAACTTGCTGTTGACTTTTTCCCATTCTCACAGTGACCTCTGTTACACAGGGGTTAACACTTTAGGTTACCATCAACTTAAGTGTGTATCTATAAAACCCTTAGGGGTAGGACAGATCAGATCAGATCAGTCTCTCAGTTGTGTCCGACTCTTTGCGACCCCATGAATCGCAGGACGCCAGGCCTCCCTGTCCATCACCAACTCCCGGAGTTCACTCAGATTCATGTCCATCGAGTTACCGATGCCATCCACTTATCTCATCCTCTGTCGTCCCCTTCTCCTCCTGCCCCTAATCCCTCCCAGCATCAGAGTCTTTTCCAATGAGTCAACTCTTTGCATGAGGTGGCCAAAGTACTGGAGTTTCAGCTTTAGCATCATTCCTTCCAAAGAACACCCAGGACTCATTTCCTTTAGGATGGACTGGTTGGATCTCCTTGCAGTCCAAGGAACTCTCAAGAGTCTTCCCCAATACCACAGTTCAAAAGCATCAATTCTTCAGTGCTCAGCTTTCTTCACAGTCCAACTCTCACACCCATACATGACCACTAGAAAAACCGTAGCCTTGACTAGACGGATCTTTGTTGGCAAAGTAATGTCTCTGCTTTTCAATATGCTATCTAGGTTGGTTATAACTTTTCTTCCAAGGAGTAAGCATCTTTTAATTTCATGGCTGCAGTCACCATCTGCAGTGATTTTGGTAGGTAGCAGTAAATAGGTTTTAGAGAGATAAAAGGAGTGGGGGAGTGAGGGGTAGGCAGGAGAACTTGTTTTCAGGCCAACTCTTCTTTACCAACTACCTGGCATTCAGTATGTGGACCGAATGAGTGACTAGAAAGAGGGAGCCTGAGGAAACACTGGACTGGAGACCCTGAGGAGTTAAAAGAAGCCTAACAACTCAAGGGATGGGGAAAGTGGGCCAAACAAAAAATGAAGCAGAGGAGAACCAGAGCAGACCCTCACATAAGAACAGCCGCGTTTAACCTTTCTTGCCCAATCACCCTCTTGTTTGACAAGAGGCAAACCTCCTGGCCTCGGGTCTGTCATTACTAAAACAGGGTATTGAGAGTCCACCCTGCCAGGCTTGGTGGATCATAGGGAGACCACATGAAGATTCCTCAAAGTGCTTTGAAAAAAGTTAAAGAAGGTATATTTTGAGGGTGATTTTTTTAAAATTTTCTTTCTTGGAGAGCTATAACTGTGATGTGATGTGATGTGATATGATGAAAAATGCACCACCTAAATGGTTTAGGTGGTGCATTTTGATAGCTCTGTTGGTAAAGAGTCTGACTGCAATGCAGGAGACCCCAGTTCAATTCATGGATTGGGAAGATCCGCCTAGAGAAGGAATAGGCTACTCACTCCAGTATTCTTGGGCTTCCCTTGTGGCTCAGTGGGTAAACAATCCACCTGCAATGTGGGAGACCTGGGTTCAATCCCTTGGTTGGGAAGATCCCCTGGAGAAGGGAAAGGCTACCCACTCCAGTATTCCGGCCTGGACAATTCCATGGGCTGTATAGTCCATGGGGTTGCAAAGAGTCAGACACAACTGAGCGACTTTCACTTTCAAATGGTTTAGGAAGCAGTGTTTGCATTCTGTTTTGCTTCTTGGGGCTTTTACTACTTTGAGTAAACTCTTTTACTTCCTGGAGTCTATTTGTTCCTACTTATAAACCAAGGATAAGAACTTCGATGTTTTGGGTTGGCCTGAGTGATAAACGTGAAGATGTACACATTAGCCCATTGTACGGATGGGTCATCATATGAGTCTGGGGTTTCTACAACTGTGTTCTGTTCATTTGTTAAATGCATTATATAAATAATAAATAATAATATAAATAATAAAACCTCCCTTATAGCCCTTCTAATAGAAGACAGCATGATTCACCTTAAATGATCCAAGTTTTGGGGGTCAGACTTAGAGTCTCAACTCTATCCCTTACTAGCTGGGTGGGCTGAGCTACTGTGACCTTTTTCCTGTATATTTAAAACAGAAATTAAAACACTACTTCATTCCTCTCCTTTAAAATGGAGATATCATGTAGATAAAACATTTACTAAGTACCTATGTATGTAATCATTTCTTATCAAGGAGCTTATATAAAAGAAAAATTATATAAGAGAACCTTTGAATCAATTTTTTCCACACTTGTTAAATCTCAAGAGGGCTTCCCTGGTGGCTTAGACAGTAAAGAATCTGTCTATAATGCAGGAGACCGGGGTTTAATCCCTGAGTTGGGAAGATGCCAGATGTGTATAAGAGACAGGCATGCACACATTCCCCAGGGCCAGAAGGGGGACAAGACAGCTGAGACCCTGTGCCTTACGTGAGACGATTCCAAACTTCCACTCCCTAAAATGACCTCTCCTGACCCAGCCCACCTACCTGACATTCACAGCTTCCTTTCCAGCATGGAAGATGGTCTCCAAAAAGTAAAAAATGGTTCAAATTCATTGTGGCCTTCCCACACTCTAGCAGATACTTTCTGTGAGCGAGCTCCCACTCAAGTCTGTGTTAATTTCTAACTCAACTTGGCCCGGCTGGCCTTTAGCCCTCATTAGGCTGCTCTTGAACATTTGTGCAGTTTGGCCTTCACTTTGCTCTTACCCTTTATTCCTCACTGCTCTCCTCCTGCAGAGACCCACAGGCCATCTCCCAAGGGAGTTCTGCCCCTACTCCTGGCCCCAGGTAAGCTTACTCTCTAGCACACCCTCTTCTCATTGGTCTACCTTTCACCTATCTCCAAAGTCTGAATTCCACCTCCTCCAGGAGCTCAGACAGGAAAGAATCTGCCTGCATTGAGAGAGACTCAGGTTTGATCTCTGGATTGGGATGATTTCCCTGGAGAAGGAAATAGCAACCCACTCCAGTATTCTTGCCTGGAGAATTCCATGGACAGAGAAGCCTGACAGGCTACAGTCCACAGGGTTGCAAAGAGTCGGACACGACTATCAGTGGCTATCACTTTCACTTTCCAGAAGCCAACAAGCCCCTCTGGAGTGTGCTCACAGCTGTGGTGCTGCCCTCTTCGTGGACCTCGCCCTCCCTTCCCATGTTACTGGAGTCCACTTCCCAACTGATGAATCCTTTGTGCCATCTTAGCCACTGCATTCCCAGGACAAGCTCCAGCACCTCTCCTGGGAGAAATGCTGTGTGACAAGAATTCACTCCTCAGATTAGAGGGTGAACACAGGTTTGGGAGGCACAGACCACCTTGACTCTAGTCATGTGTCATCTTTAGATGTCACCTTTATATTGCACTTGACCATGAATGATGAACTCTCCCAGCCTTAGCTCTAAGAGGCCCAGAATACACTCCTCAGGAGTTGCTGGAGGATTAATTGACATAAGGCACACCAAACTCAGCATATTCCTGGAGCAAGAAAAGCACTTAATAGGTGATACCCATTGATAAAGAGGGCTTCCCTGGTGGCTCAGTGGTAAAGAACCCACCTGCCAATGCAGGAGATAGGGGTTCGATAGCTGGTTCAGGAAGATGCCCTGGAGAAGGAAATGGCAACCTACCCCAGTATTCTCACCTGGGAAATGCCATGGAAAAAGGAGCCTGGCGGCTACAGTCCATGGCATTACAAAGAGTCAGACACGACTTAGCAATTGAACACACATGAATGAACCCACAGACGTAGACCTAGAACCTCAGTTTTATGCCAGGTCCTAAAACAGGCACTGGAGATTCTGCAGTTGTTCAAACAGTGTCTGCTTCATATCTGAATTATTTTATGTAAGTTTTATCTACCCAATTAATGGTGCTACCATTTATTTACCATTTACTATAGTAATAAAATAACACATGCCTTGCACTGAACAGTTTATATTAGTTATCTCCTATAATCTTCACAAGGTTACACTATAAACTGGACACATTTACTAGACTGGGAAACAAGGCTAGAAATTTAACTAACTTGCCTAAGGTCACACAGCTAATAAGGGACCACATATAATCACACATTATCTGACTCCAAAGACTGATCTCATAACCTCAACATCAAGCTCTCTCCTCATCTCTAAGAACTTGCTGTTGACTTTTTCCCATTCTCACAGTGACCTCTGTTACACAGGGGTTAACACTTTAGGTTACCATCAACTTAAGTGNACTCCAGTATTCTTGGGCTTCCCTTGTGGCTCAGTGGGTAAACAATCCACCTGCAATGTGGGAGACCTGGGTTCAATCCCTTGGTTGGGAAGATCCCCTGGAGAAGGGAAAGGCTACCCACTCCAGTATTCCGGCCTGGACAATTCCATGGGCTGTATAGTCCATGGGGTTGCAAAGAGTCAGACACAACTGAGCGACTTTCACTTTCAAATGGTTTAGGAAGCAGTGTTTGCATTCTGTTTTGCTTCTTGGGGCTTTTACTACTTTGAGTAAACTCTTTTACTTCCTGGAGTCTATTTGTTCCTACTTATAAACCAAGGATAAGAACTTCGATGTTTTGGGTTGGCCTGAGTGATAAACGTGAAGATGTACACATTAGCCCATTGTACGGATGGGTCATCATATGAGTCTGGGGTTTCTACAACTGTGTTCTGTTCATTTGTTAAATGCATTATATAAATAATAAATAATAATATAAATAATAAAACCTCCCTTATAGCCCTTCTAATAGAAGACAGCATGATTCACCTTAAATGATCCAAGTTTTGGGGGTCAGACTTAGAGTCTCAACTCTATCCCTTACTAGCTGGGTGGGCTGAGCTACTGTGACCTTTTTCCTGTATATTTAAAACAGAAATTAAAACACTACTTCATTCCTCTCCTTTAAAATGGAGATATCATGTAGATAAAACATTTACTAAGTACCTATGTATGTAATCATTTCTTATCAAGGAGCTTATATAAAAGAAAAATTATATAAGAGAACCTTTGAATCAATTTTTTCCACACTTGTTAAATCTCAAGAGGGCTTCCCTGGTGGCTTAGACAGTAAAGAATCTGTCTATAATGCAGGAGACCGGGGTTTAATCCCTGAGTTGGGAAGATGCCCTGGAGAAGGAAATGGCAACCCATTTCCTGGAGAATCCCATGGAAAGAGGAACCTGGCAGGCTGCAGTCCATGGGATTGAAAAGAGTGGGACATGACTTAGCAACTAAATTATTAAATCTCAAATCTCTCAGGATAGAGAATGAGTCTGGGAGCAACCTTGCTCTCAACCAAAGGATTGGCTGGAAACTGGAGATCTCCTCTTGCCCTGTTCTAAATGGCCAAAGGACAAGAATGGATTTTCTGATCCCAGAGTACATGTTTTGTTGATTCACTAATAACCCAAGCACTGGAAATACAGGTCAGGGATTTCAGGGGAAACTGAAGAAACTGCCAACAGCCTTTTGGGAACCCAATGCTTGACATGAAGCTTTTAAAACAAAAAAGGACCCCTTGCTTCTGAAAATCAGAAGAAAACTGCCTTTAATGAGCGGCAGCAACCAGGATCCCAGGAGAGAAGAGAAATGATATTGTGTTTTTATCTTGCACCATTGGCTTTGGAAAGTGGCTGGAGGCCTCAAAGGCTCAGATCTGCAATCTCAAAGTCAGCTGTCAACTAACTTCTCAAAGGCAAACACTCCAGGGTCTCTGAGAGCCCTGCCTGGACCTCTGAGATGTTACCAAGAGGAAGGATGGACACAGACCCCAGGAAGCGCAGATCACACTCACAGGCTAGGCATCATGGTGGAAGGGGAAGAGTGGTGGTAATAGCAATTATAATAATAATCCTGCACTTTCTCTGTGCCAGGATATGTTTCTTTTTTGTGTGCATGACTACACAATCTCCCAATGAGGTGGGTATCGTTACCATCACCATTTTACAGATCAGGAAACCAAGGTTCAGCGACATTAAGTAGCTTTGCCAAGACCACACATTAATAAGTAGCAAAGCCAGGATTTAGACGCTGAAGCCCACATTCTTAGTCATTGTGACCACCATCTATGTGGGTATCAACTGAGTCAGATTTACCATTTGACTACAAGTTTTTCTCCCTAGAGCATTCCACAACCAATCACACTGAAGACCTCTTGAACCTAGAAGCCTAACCCCTCCTAAGATGCTAGAATGTCCTCTGCACTCATCATCACCCCAAATCTGCTGTCATGCCTTCAGTTACACATATTAACTACCTTATAAGGCAGATCCACCACCTTTTAAGAGCTTTGGTTACAGGAAATCCAACACTGAGCTGAAACATGTTCCTCTGAAATGTCTACCCACTGGGCTCATTACTGCTTTTTAGGGTGGCAAGAACCAGTTCATCCCTTCTTCCACCTAACAGTCCTCTAGGTACTGAAGAAACAATTCTGGTCCCTTGGAATACACCTTACAGGAGTGGTCGCCTCCTGCCACGCCTCTAAAAAAGAAAAAAATTAAGCATTTATTTACTTGTTCACACTCTTAGTAAACATTCCCTGAATACCCAGCATAGATCAAACACTCTGCTATCTATGTGCTGAGGGAACAAGGGAGCTTAAATTCTCAGAAAGAAGATAAAACTATATACAGATCATCATATACAAGGTAGAAAATGATGAAAGCATAGGAATACCTGGGGGGGTGCCACACAGGTTCTGACAAGAGATCTTTTCCAGCTAGGTCGTGTGTGAAGACAGTCTAGAAGAAACACCATCGGAGCCTGGTCTGGAAGAATAAGAAGTATTACTGATCATCTGCTGTTCCAAAGACCTGGGTGGTCAGAGGGTCCTGGTATGGTAAGCAAGTGAGAGTACTGGTCTTGGAATGGATCTGCTGTCCTGTAGCTCTCTCTCTCTCTCTCTGAACCTTATTTTCCTCTTCTGTAAATCGGAAGTAGTAACACTTAACCCTGACTATCCCCACATTGCCATAAGGATCAGGTGTCAGGGTTTTGAAATAAGATGATAACAAGGGTAAAGTGCCCTGGGTGTGCAAGGAACTGATAAACCCTATTTTCCTGTTTGAGGATGCCTCTGACTCTTGTACAGCTTGGTGAGAGCTGGAGGAATCAGAAGTTATGTGCTTTAGTGAGAATGCCACTGAAGGGTTTCTATGCCACTGAAGGGAGCAAAAGAAGAAGGAAGAAAACTGAAAGGATGGAGTTGGCCTGAGCATGACACGACAACCAAATCACAGCCTCACTTCCTCGGCACCATCTCATTACAGAATAATCCTATAAGGCGTGATCAAAGAAAGGATCAGCAGCTCAAACATATTATCAGCCACCTAAGCCTTTAGAGGAGAAGGCCTACTGAGAGATTAAGACACTTAGGACCTGTCTGAGAGGTTTCCCTGCAGTTAGAGTTTCACTAATTGACATCCAAGCATCAGCAGCCATTCCATCTGACTCATTATTAGCACCACGTGAGAAAGAAGCACCTGCCCTCACACAGAGTCACGGTCCGAAAGCAGAGAGCAGAGGGAGGTACATGGTGAGATTTTCTTCAAGGTACACAAGACATGCTTCTGCCTCTAGTCAGGCTATAAGGATGCACTCTTGGGTTAGGTACAAGTTGCATGTCCACATGGCCAATCAACCATCAACAGGCATTTATGGAGAACTACATGAATCAGAGCTCTTTCCAGTGTAAAGGGAAGAGAAATGCAGCTGAAACTGGCTTAAGCACAAAATAAATGGATTGGTCCATTTAACTAAAGGGAACAGAGGAGATCACGGTTTGAGGCTAGCTCAGTGCAGGTGCTCAAACAGTATTATTGGGAATCCGCTTCTCTCCAACTCTCCGTTCTGATTTCCTCAATATTGGCTTCATCTTTTTTGTTTCTTTTTAATAGGAGTGGGGGGTGGGGAGGGGAGTGGGCTCTCCAATTTACATCCTCAAGGCATTAAGTCTAACTCATTATGATTGGATAGATTTGAGTCATATGTTCATTCCTGAGCAAGTCACTGTTCAGGGACTGGAGTAGATTTGATTATACAGTCCTGTATCAGGCTCTCCCACTCTTGGATCTTGGGATAACTTCCCCCAAACCACCTGGAGTGACAGTGGGTGAAGTGACAGGGTATTCCTCAAGCGAAATTCAGGTACTGATGATACCAGAAAAGTGAATAGATGCCAGCGGGGCAAAAACAACAGACACCTATTCTCAAAACTCCTCCTGGCCCAAATCCACACGACACAGCCACATTTTTGTTGTCAAGGAAATTATTATCGAGTTGAGAGGAAGTTGCCACATGTAAAATTAACAGAAAACCTAATTGATTATAACAAATAACCTGAAGTGTACAATACAGAGCATCAGTCTAAAAAGTGATGGTGGGAGTTTAAAGTGCAGGCTTGGAACCAAACCCCAGTACCACCAATTACCTGCTGTAACTGAACACTTGATCTCTCTGTGTCTTAAACATTTTCCCTCTGTAACATGGGGGCAATAATAGAGTATCCTCCACAATGTTATTGTGATAACTTAATGAGAGAGTTTATTAGGAGAATGAGCAGAATGCATGTTATATAGTAAAGAAATCTTATAGGATTTCATTCATTCATTCAATGCTTACGATGTGCCAACAGCTACTTACAGGCATTGGCAATATAGGAGAGAAGAAGAAAGATCCTATTATTGTGGTGCTTACATTCTAACATGAAAAGGTAAATGAGCAAAAAAAAAAAAAATTTAGATGAGGCTAAGTACTAGGAAGAAAAAAAAGAGTGGTAATGATGGGGGAGAGGGACTTCAGGAAGAATGGTCAGGGAAGGCATTATTGAGAAGGTAACATTTTAACTAAGATATGAATGAGGAGGAAACAAAGCACAGGAAGATCTGAGTTCAGAGACAAGTGGAAAAACATCCGTAGTGTGGTGAGATAAGGGGAGAGAGGCAGGAAATGTGCTCAGAGAGGGAGGTCGGGCTGACCACGGTAAGTCCATGGTGAGGAATTGTATTTCATTCTAAGAGCAAGTGGAAATCAGTGTGAAGATTTAATATTTTAAAGATTACTCCACTTCTGTGTAAAGAATGAACTATGAGTTGGAAGTAAAAGTAGAAATAAGAGCTAGAAAAGAAAAACTGCTTGAGGGAAGAGAAGAAGTAGAAAAGTATCAAAGGCTAACCCCTGAGGAAAGCATCAGGTGAGACAGACAGAAAGATGGGCCCAAAAGTGAGCGCGTTAAAGAAGCCAGGCACATAATGCTGAGTGGTTGTGGGACACCGTCAGTGGCTCCCTATTGCCTCCTGGCTATGAAGAAGTAACCTGTATCTGACAAACCCTCCTACTGAGAACAACTGTGAAAACTGGATCAAAAATAAAATCAGGAGTTGGAAGGCATTGGGAAACAAGGCAACTGTGTCCTGAAGGGCCAGAGGAAAGGAAACACATAGAAGTGGGTCCTAAGTTAGTGCTTTCTCCACTCATTGTATTTTCTGATACTCACTGCAGGACAAAAAAGGCAAAACAGAAAACAGGGGTCTAGCAGTTCCACTGGGCTGAAGGGACAAACAAAAAATTAGTTACGGGCAGTCAGAAATTACAGTTACAGAAGAGCCAATATCCCAGAAAAGCAGCCGCAGAAAGGTGAGCTGCATGTTTCGCAAGCAGTTTCTCTTGTGGTTGTTCAGTTGCTGAGTCACGTCCGATCCTGTGCGACCCCCGGACTGCAGCACGCCAGGGTTCCCTGTCCTTCACCATCTCCCGGAGTTCACTTAAACTCATGTCCACTGGGTCGGTGATGCCATCCAACTATCTCATCCTCTGTCACCCTTGTCTCCCCCTGACATCAATCTCTCCCTGCATCAGGGTCTTTTCCAATGAGTTGCCTCTTTGCATCAGGTAGCCAAAGTACTGGAGCTTCAGTTCCAGCCTCAGTCCTTCCAATGAGTATGTAGGGTTGATTTCCTTTAGGATTGGGTTTCTCCATACATTTGCCAAATTCTCAGATGCACGTGTATGTGTTGAGAGTCTGAGGAATCAAGCAAATCTAGCTGATAACCTCCTCTAGGAGGTGAAGCTCATTTTCCAGTCCTTGAGTAAGAGCTGGACTTAAGGACAGAGTTACAGTGACTCTGCAGTGCAGGAACCTGCCAGACACTACCTTACCCAAATGATCAAGGTTAACATCCACAGTGATAAATCATGGTGATATCATGTACCTGGTGATATCACATGACAAGAAGGGCACATCACCACTCTGATATTCTTCCAAAAACTCATCACTTCAGTCTAATCATGAGAATAAACTAAAATCATTCAAACTCAGATTGAGTGACATTCTCCAAACTACTTGACCAGGACTCTTCAAAACTGCTAAGGTCATGAAAAACAAAGGCTGAGAGTCTGTCCCAGTTCTGAAGAGATTAAAGGGATGCGATGCCTAAATATGACGTGGTACCCTGGACTGGACCCTGAGGCAGTAAACAGATGATCAGGGGAAAAAATGAATGGAAAAATCCGAATAAATCCTATAGTCTAGTTATTAGTAATGTACCAATATTTATTCCTTAGTCCTGACAAATGTACCGTGATATGTAAAGTATTAACATAATGGAAAACTGAGTGAAGGGCATACCGGAATTTTCCATAAATCTAAACATAAAATAAAAAGAATGATAGTGATGGGAGATACCATGAGGAAGATGGTCAGGGAAAGCTTCATTACAAAATAAAATTAAAAGACTGGTTTTGAAGAAGCACCTGCCAAGAGGTTTTAGAAAAAAAAAATAAGTGAAGCAATGATTTTAGCAGTCCCATAGATTTGGGGAAACAAAAGTTGGAATTTAGGGCCCATCAAAGGGAAGGTACTGGTTTTCAACTGAGACCCTGTAGGCTATACCCAAGGATACAGGGAATCAGAACAGATGCCCCTCACAAAGCCTGAAACATAGCTTCAGATCACCTCAACCCACAGCTGGATCAAGGTGAGCTGTCCAAACTCTGTCAGCCACAAGGAAATTCAATCTTTTCTAGAAGATAACATGATTCAAAGCCACTGTAATTTTTCATAGACAATTTAAGGTGTTCACTTCAAAAATACCAGGCATGGCAGTATACAGGCACAAATGACCTAAATCCAATTTTAAAAATACCAGGCAACAGAAACAAAGTAATAGATAACCCAGATCTTAGAATTATCAGACAGGGACTGTAAAATAATTATGATTAATATCTTCCTGAAAATAGGTGAAAAGATGGAGAATTTCTTCAGAGAAGCGGAGTCTATTTTTTAAAAAGAAAAAAGAAGTAAGTGGAAATGCCAACCTATATATTAAAACAATGGAAATTAATTCAATAAATAAGTGCAAAAAAAAAAAAGATTAAACACAGCAATGAGAAGATTAACCAAGACAGTAGAAAACATCCAGATTGATGTGGAGAGAGGAGAAAGAAGAATATAAAAATGCGGAAATAAGCATGAGCAACATAAGGCATATAATGAGAAGATCTAACATGTGAAACTGGGATTGCAGGTGGACAAGAGAAAGTAAAGAAGCAATAATAAAGAAATACTGACTATTGATGAAATACATCAAGACACAAATTTAAAAGACTTTGAGCTTCAAGCAGTATACTCAAAACGAAAATCCAAAGAGATGGGGGAGGAAAGGGAAGCCTCCTACACTCTTGGTGGGAATGTAAATTGGTACAGCCACTGTGGAGAACAGTAAGGATATTCTTTAAAAAACTAAAAATAGAGTTTCCATATGATTCCACAATTCCAATCCAGGGCATATATCCAGAGAAAACTGTAATTCGAAAAGATCCATGCACTGCAGTGCTCACTGCACCACCGTTTACAATAGCCAAGACATGGAAGCAACCTAGATGTCCACTGACAGATGAATGGATAAAGATGCGGTACCTACATACAATGGAATATAACTCAGCCATAAAAAAGGAATGCAATAATGCTATTTATAGCAACATGGATGGACCTAGAGATTATCATCCTAAGTGAAGAAAGTCAGAAAAGAAAGACAAACCCATACAATATCACTAATATGTGGACTGTAAAATATGACATATATGAACTCATTTATGAATCAGAAACAGACTCACAGACACAGAAAACAAACTTATGGTCATCAAGGGGGTTAGAGGAGAAAGGAATAAATTGGGAGCTTGGAATTAACAGACACAAACTGCTATATATAAAACAGATAACAAGGTCCTATGGTATAGCTCAGGGAACTATATTCACTATCTCATAATAAACTGTAATGGAAAAGAATATATATAATATGTCTAAATCACTTTGCTGTACACCAAAAACTAGCCCAATATTGTAAATCAACTACACTTCAATTTAAAAAAGAAAGAAAGAAACCAATTATAGGGAGCCACTGCGATGTAAGACAGAAAGAATGAAATGATATCATTGAACAATACACTTCCAAATACCTTAAGGTGAAGGTGAAGTCGCTCAGTCGTGTCCGACTCTTTGCGACCCCGTGGACTGTAACCTACTAGGCTTCTCCGTCCATGGGATTCTCCAGGCAAGAATACTGGAGTGGATTGCCATTTCCTTCTCCAGGGGATCTTCCCGACCCAGGGATCGAACCTGGGTCTCCCGCATTGGAGGCAGACGCTTTAACCTCTCAGCCACCAGGGAAGAAGGATTTAATATTTTAACTAGAAAATATTTTGAACTGAATAATATTGAAAATATAACAATTTGTGGGATGCATCTAAAGTAAAAATCAGGAGAGAGTACAAAGTTATATATATGTATGTATATTAAATACGTTGCATACATACATTATTAGAAAATAAGAAAAGTTAAAACTCAGTTATATAAACATCCATTTCAAGAAGCCAGAAAAACAAGCNCATTCTTCACTTTGCTCATTCTGCCCCTTCCCTTCATTTCCTTTCTTTCTGGTCTTCTCGTGCTTTGTGCTCACTTCCACCTATTGTCTTCTCTTTCCCACCTTTCTTGTCCTTATTCTCTCCATATCCAGTCTGTCCTGTGTCCTGTGGCCAGATTAATATTTCTAAATGACCACTGTCATCATTTCACTCTTCTGGATGAAACCTTTTAATGGCAGTATTGTCCACAAACTTGTTTCTCCTTGTATGGTTTGTATCAGAATCAGGTATGTGTCTTGCCCCCCCCCCAAAAAAAAGGGCATTGTTCAAGTCACTTCACAGAATTACTGACTTAGAATTTCTGGTGGGTGGAACTCAAGAATCTGCAAATTAACAAGTTAAAAATCTTTAGCAAAGCTGATTGTTAAGCACACTAAAATGCAAATTGATTTAGTGTTTAACAGCACACAGCAAAGGTTCTCAGCCATAGCATGTTGCCATAGTTATGGAGCAAGCCGGCTGTTGCTATTAATACTGAAGTTCTGAAATTAGAGCATACCCACAGTTATCCCAATAATGTCATCTCCGCTAGTCCTCACACTTGCTTTCTTGAGGGAAGAGAACTTCCTTACAATGAGAGGAATTTCACATAATCTGTGTTCTCAATATTAGTGTCCTAAGGTTCTTGTGTCTCTATGAAATCGCTGCCCAGGGCCATGTGATCTGAGCCGAACTACCTTATCTTACCATCTCTGAAACACATTTTGCCCTTGTTTCCTCATTATCTGTCTTTCCCTGATAGTCATTTTTTTTTTACTGTTTGTCAAATTCCACCCTTCCTTTAGGATCCCAAGTCTTAAAGTTTCTCTCTTCTCTCATCTTACTGAGCAAAATATTTTACTGTCATATTTGTATAGAACTTATAGTACCTTAAATTAATAACTGTTAGTTCATTAGATTTCTGTGTCAGATTCCAACAGGAAAGATATAGAACATTCAAACAGGCTAAACAGTACTTTTTAATAAAAGAAATTTTGAAAAGGTGTGCATGGAACACAAAGAAACTGCAAAAGATAGTTCAGTATTCCAAGGTTGGTCAAAGTGCATCAGTTACCATCTTGAGGCTTACAGTGTGGTATAAGGAATAAGTTCCTTGAACCACCCTACTCCCCACCATCCCCCCCACCAAAAAAAAAAACAAAACAAAACACCAGATACCTAAAGAAGGCTTTGTTATAGAAATCTTGGCCTTTAGTAGAAAGGGGTAGCCAGCCTTTGATGACCTCAGAGGACTAGAAGTAAGGGTATAGATATCCAGAATTTCCTCCTCTCCCTTCCTCTGGTCTCCTGCTGTTGTTGACCACAGCTCAAAACCAACCGGAAGCCACACAACAGCAGAATCCATTGATTCACTCCAGAAAGTCAACCAGTCAGGGCCAGAACTGGGGAGAGAATGGCGGAAAGTGGGGCAAGAGAAGGGGAAGAGAAAATACTGCACAACTCCACATTTATGGAGAATCTTACCTCTCCTTTTTGTCATCCTTACAGCCCTGCAATGAGCTATTGCATATAGTCATTGTTCTGTAACTATATCTTCATTTTTTTATGCCAGCACACAGTGGTTTTAGTTCAGAATGCTTGATAAGGATAAGTGATAAAAGACTTTCCCAGTGTTAACATTTTGTATTTTTTGCACAGTGATTCATTCAAGCATAAACTCCTGTATTTCCTTAATTTCCAGGCCCAATTCCCTTAATCTCTTTAATAGAAAAGGCCAGTTCCTTGAGAAAATGCAGATGCAGTTATAATTTAAGTCTCCTCAGTAATTACCGAAAATATAAATTCAAATTAAGCTGGCCATCATATATTTTGGAAGCCCACAAGACCACTCTCAGATCCTACCAGTTTAGCCTCACTTACTCTAAGCACATTACATTCTATGTAGAGTAAATATGTGCACAAATGTGCCCCATGTTATAAGAAAATAATGTCAGAGAAGCTGAGATTCTAGGATGAACAAACAGGGTTGTTGTTTACACTACAGAAGGACTCCTACCTTTTACAGGAAGATTCAACTGGAATTTTCATTATTTGGGTAGAAACAAACATAGTTTGGGCTTCCCTGGGGGCTCAGATGGTAAAAATCTGCCTGCAGTGTGGGAGACTGGGTTTCAATCCCGGTCAGGAAGGTCTGCTGGAGAAGGGCATGACAACCCACTCCATTAGTCTTGCCTGGAGAATTCCATGGACAGAGGAGCCTGGCAGGTTACAGTTCATGGGGTCGCAAAGAACCAGACATGACTGAGTGACTAACACAAATATACTTTTATTTTTAAAATGGTGGCTTTTTAAAAAATAAGGCACAGATGGGTTGAACATAAAGGACAGAAAAAGGTATGCCCTGAAAATACTAAATATAAGAAAACCAGAATGACTTTATTGGTATTAAGTAAAGTAGACTCTAAGACAGAAACTATTAACAGAAATAGAGAGGAACTTCATGGTGACAGAAGGGCAATTCATAAAAAAAGACAAAAAGATTATAACATGTATATATCTAATAAAAATTGTTTCAAAATATGTGAATCAAACAATTGATAGAAATAAGGAGAGAGACAAATCCACATTCATAGTAATTTTAACAATCTTTTCTCCATATTTCATACAAAAACAAGATGAAGCATCAGTAAAGTCCTAGAGTAGCTGAGGAACTGTAAACATGACTGGTACACAATATCCAGCAACTGCACAGTAGACTGTTTTCAAGTGCAGAAAGGACCTTCATGAAGATAAACCAAACACAAGGCCATACCCAGCCTTAAATTTTAAAAGCCTGAAATCTTATACGTGCATGCTCAGTCACTTGAGTCATGTCTGACTCTTTGCAACCCTGTGGACTGCACCCACCAGGCTCCTTTGTCCATGGGATTCTCCAGGCAAGAATACTGGAGTGGGTTGCCATGCCCTTCTCCAGTGAAATCTTACAGAGTACGTTCTTTGGCCACAATGGTAGACAAATCCTTTGACAACATTCCACATTGGTTCATGGAAAAAAAACACAGCAAATTGGGACTAGAAGGGAGGAACTCTTAATATGGTAAGAGGCATCTATGAAAAAACCAATAGCTAATATCATACTTAATGATGAAATATTGAATACTTTCTCCCTAAAATTGGGAACTGCAGAGATACCTACTCTTACCACTTCTATTAAACTTTGTACTGGAGGCTGTAATAATAACTAATACAAGATAAATAAATTAAAGCATAAATATAAGAAAAGAATAGGTAAATCTATCTTTGTGTATGACATGATTATTTACAGAGAAAATCCTAAGGATTGTGCACAATGACTACCAAAACTAATAAATTTAGCAAGGTCACAGAATACAAAGTCAATGTACAGATCATCTGTAGTTCTGTGTATTAGCAGCAAATTTTTATGTATTGTAACAATGTGTGAGCCACCTTTGGCTTCTTGTTTAACTTCCCATGATGGTTTCTTTTTAAAAATTGACTTGGAAGAATATCTCTATTCAAATACATGGTCATTGATACTAATGTGTAAAAGTGGATAAGAGAGAGAATAACACACATGTGTTTACATCAAAAAAGTAGTAGTGACTAATTTTCTAATGTGGTCAGTAACACTTGATTCAGTTTTTTCTTTTGTGTGTGTGTGTCTGTGTGTGTGTATCAATCATAGCCAAAAAGAAAAATCTCCCCATTCATGCTTTAAATAATATGCTCCCTGGGTACATAGGTTCATAGGAGTACAATTTTAGAGGTTACTTTATCCTGCATATCATAAATGGTAGTCCCTTTCTTTAGGGGTTGCTGAGTCATTCCATAGACAAACAAAAGTAGGCAAAATAAGCACTTTCAATCAACTGGCAGTGAAGGTACAGCTTTTCCTACATGGAAATTCTTAGCATTTTTTAAAAAGCCTTTTTAAAAATCTTTGAACCATAGAACTTGGTAGCTACTGATCCCAATTAGTAAATGAGAGAATTGAGGCCCAGAGAGGTTAAGTGACTGACTGTATTTCACACATCTAGTTAATGTGAAAACCAGAGCAACTCCTAAGCTAGAATAATCAACCCATACTCCTGTGTCCAGTGTTCTTCCCATCCAACTATACTGTCTCCCTGAGCAATTAAAAAAGTCAACCCTAGTCTCAAAGGACTGGGTTTTACTCCCCAAAAGAACCTTTTTGGACTTAGATCCAAAAAGCTGTCCCAAAGATGTTTTGATCAGTGGACAACATATTAAAATGACTTTTTAATTTCCCAAAGGATCTATTTTGAAGGAGAAAACACATTTAGTTTCACTAGTTCCGTCATGTTTATTTCAAACTCATTGTTTGTCTTCATAGTCATTTCCTTATAACTGGTTTTAAAACATATCTAAGAGTCTTATAAATAGCATATTTTCTGGTTCTTCTCTGCCGAGTAAATGTGTTTGTATTTAAGAGAATAATTTTGAATTACATATGAGGAAAGCCTCTTTTCTTTCCATATGAGGAAAAACTCTGTACAAGTACTAACTGTTAAGCATTAAAGCAAGTTATTAAAGCCAACCATTGATTCTCCTTGTCTAGAAATTTTTAGAAATTCTTTAATATTATTTTTGTACACACTGAACACTCAATAGTTACTGAATGAGTAAATGAGTAAGTGATAATAAAATGGATAATAGTTTAAAGTCTCTGGTGGACCTTTTCATATCCATGATTTTTTGCTTCTATTAAAATTCAATAATAAGCCTTCTGAAAATTCACCCAACTATGAATTCTAATATATACTCTTTTACTATATATTATTCTAATCTATATTATTCTTTTAGCATTGTGTATGTACACATGTGTTAGCTCCCTTGGTGGCTCAGATCCACCTGCAGTGCAGGAGACCTGGTTCAATCCCTGGGTCAGGAAGATCCTCTGAAGAAGGGAATGGCTATCCACTCCAGTATTCTTGCCTGGAGAATTCCATGGACAGAGGAGCCTGGTGGGTTGCAGTCCATGGCGTTGCAAAGAGTCGGACATGACTGAGTAACTAAAAGAAAAGATGTATCCATGTGTATGTATGTGTATACATACACAGGGATGGATAGATGTTAGATAAATAAATCAGTTCAGTTCAGTTCAGTTCAGTCGCTCAATCGTATCCGACTCTTTGCGACCCCATGAATCGCAGCACGTCAAGCCTCCCTGTCCATCACCAACTCCTGGAGTTCACTCAGACTCGCGTCCATCGAATCCGTGATGCCATCCAGCCATCTCATCCTCTGTTGTCCCCTTCTCCTCCCACNTAAGTGAAGCAATGATTTTAGCAGTCCCATAGATTTGGGGAAACAAAAGTTGGAATTTAGGGCCCATCAAAGGGAAGGTACTGGTTTTCAACTGAGACCCTGTAGGCTATACCCAAGGATACAGGGAATCAGAACAGATGCCCCTCACAAAGCCTGAAACATAGCTTCAGATCACCTCAACCCACAGCTGGATCAAGGTGAGCTGTCCAAACTCTGTCAGCCACAAGGAAATTCAATCTTTTCTAGAAGATAACATGATTCAAAGCCACTGTAATTTTTCATAGACAATTTAAGGTGTTCACTTCAAAAATACCAGGCATGGCAGTATACAGGCACAAATGACCTAAATCCAATTTTAAAAATACCAGGCAACAGAAACAAAGTAATAGATAACCCAGATCTTAGAATTATCAGACAGGGACTGTAAAATAATTATGATTAATATCTTCCTGAAAATAGGTGAAAAGATGGAGAATTTCTTCAGAGAAGCGGAGTCTATTTTTTAAAAAGAAAAAAGAAGTAAGTGGAAATGCCAACCTATATATTAAAACAATGGAAATTAATTCAATAAATAAGTGCAAAAAAAAAAAAGATTAAACACAGCAATGAGAAGATTAACCAAGACAGTAGAAAACATCCAGATTGATGTGGAGAGAGGAGAAAGAAGAATATAAAAATGCGGAAATAAGCATGAGCAACATAAGGCATATAATGAGAAGATCTAACATGTGAAACTGGGATTGCAGGTGGACAAGAGAAAGTAAAGAAGCAATAATAAAGAAATACTGACTATTGATGAAATACATCAAGACACAAATTTAAAAGACTTTGAGCTTCAAGCAGTATACTCAAAACGAAAATCCAAAGAGATGGGGGAGGAAAGGGAAGCCTCCTACACTCTTGGTGGGAATGTAAATTGGTACAGCCACTGTGGAGAACAGTAAGGATATTCTTTAAAAAACTAAAAATAGAGTTTCCATATGATTCCACAATTCCAATCCAGGGCGTATATCCAGAGAAAACTGTAATTCGAAAAGATCCATGCACTGCAGTGCTCACTGCACCACCGTTTACAATAGCCAAGACATGGAAGCAACCTAGATGTCCACTGACAGATGAATGGATAAAGATGCGGTACCTACATACAATGGAATATAACTCAGCCATAAAAAAGGAATGCAATAATGCTATTTATAGCAACATGGATGGACCTAGAGATTATCATCCTAAGTGAAGAAAGTCAGAAAAGAAAGACAAACCCATACAATATCACTAATATGTGGACTGTAAAATATGACATATATGAACTCATTTATGAATCAGAAACAGACTCACAGACACAGAAAACAAACTTATGGTCATCAAGGGGGTTAGAGGAGAAAGGAATAAATTGGGAGCTTGGAATTAACAGACACAAACTGCTATATATAAAACAGATAACAAGGTCCTATGGTATAGCTCAGGGAACTATATTCACTATCTCATAATAAACTGTAATGGAAAAGAATATATATAATATGTCTAAATCACTTTGCTGTACACCAAAAACTAGCCCAATATTGTAAATCAACTACACTTCAATTTAAAAAAGAAAGAAAGAAACCAATTATAGGGAGCCACTGCGATGTAAGACAGAAAGAATGAAATGATATCATTGAACAATACACTTCCAAATACCTTAAGGTGAAGGTGAAGTCGCTCAGTCGTGTCCGACTCTTTGCGACCCCGTGGACTGTAACCTACTAGGCTTCTCCGTCCATGGGATTCTCCAGGCAAGAATACTGGAGTGGATTGCCATTTCCTTCTCCAGGGGATCTTCCCGACCCAGGGATCGAACCTGGGTCTCCCGCATTGGAGGCAGACGCTTTAACCTCTCAGCCACCAGGGAAGAAGGATTTAATATTTTAACTAGAAAATATTTTGAACTGAATAATATTGAAAATATAACAATTTGTGGGATGCATCTAAAGTAAAAATCAGGAGAGAGTACAAAGTTATATATATGTATGTATATTAAATACGTTGCATACATACATTATTAGAAAATAAGAAAAGTTAAAACTCAGTTATATAAACATCCATTTCAAGAAGCCAGAAAAACAAGCAAATTAACCCCCTACCAAAAAAATGAATAAGTTGAGAGAGAGGAAAAAAAGAACACAAAACAAATTTATAATATAGAAAAAAGTTAAAGCTGGCTATTTGAAGGGGCTAATAAAATTGCTAATACCCTAGAAAGAGTAATCAAGAAAAAAGAGAGAAAGTACAAACTACCGATATAACAAAGACATCACTACAGACTCTATAGACTAAAAAGATAAGAAGACAGAATTTTATTCAATTAAATGTGAAATTTTACCTAAAATGGACAAATGCCCAGGGAAAAACACAACTTATTAAAACAGATACAAGGATAAATATACGGTCTTAACCATCCTCCACCTATCAAGTAAATTGAATCCGTAGATTAAAACTTTCTACAAGTAACCACCAGGCCTAAATGGCTTCACCAATGCACACTTCTAAACATTCAAACAAGAAATAACACCAATCTTACGCAGACATTCTAAAGAGGAAACATTCACAACTCATTGATGAAGCCACCACAATCTATACCAAAACCTGAAGAAGACATTTTTTTTGAAGAAGAAGAAGACATTTTTAAAAAGGAAAGTTTCAGGTCAGTTCCACTTGTGAACAAAGATAATTTTAATTAGACAAAAACAAGCAAATTAGAAGCAATAGAAATTAGAATAATATTAATATATTCCCTTTGGTAGATAATGCCTAGGAGGGGATATGAGGCAGGCAGATTATATTCTCTGTCATGATGTGGATAGCTTACTTTTTTTCCTCAATATCCTTTTTTTAATTTATTTTTAATTTGGAGGATAACTGCTTTACAATTTTGTGTTGGTTTCTGCATTACATCAGCATAAATTAGCCATAATGAAAGTGAAGTTGCTCAGTCTTGTCCGACTATTAGTGACCCTATGGGCTGCCATAGGTATCCATATATCCCAGAGAAGGCAATGGCACCCCACTCCGGTACTCTTGCCTGGAAAATCCCATGGATGGAGGAGCCTAGTAGGCTGTAGTCCATGGGGTCGCTAAGAGTCGGACACAACTGAGCGACTTCACTTTCACACATTGGAGACGGGAATGGCACCCCACTCCAGTGTTCTTGCCGGGACAATCCCAGGCTGCCCTCTCAACTCGTCCCGCCCTCTCCCTCCCGCGCTGGGTCCACAAGTCTGTTCTCTATGTCTGAGTCTCTGCTGNAGGCTGTAGTCCATGGGGTCGCTAAGAGTCGGACACAACTGAGCGACTTCACTTTCACACATTGGAGACGGGAATGGCACCCCACTCCAGTGTTCTTGCCGGGACAATCCCAGGCTGCCCTCTCAACTCGTCCCGCCCTCTCCCTCCCGCGCTGGGTCCACAAGTCTGTTCTCTATGTCTGAGTCTCTGCTGCTGCCCTGCACATAGGCTCAACTGTACCATTTTTCTAGTTTCCATATATATGCATTAATACATGATATTTGCTTTTCTCTTGATAGCTTCCATTTTGTTAATGGTTTGTGCACTATACACACACACGCACACACACACATATATATATATCTGTTTTCCCCATTTTAAACAGTTTTTAAAGGTGCAGTAGAAGAACCTCTTCTCATCTCCTTCTCCCTTCAGGCAACACTGTAGGCTCTTCTTGTTTTACTGTTTGCCGTAGTTTCTAGCACTGAGAAGGTACTTAAATACTTGTTAAAAACTGAATGAACAAACCTTTGGTGAAACACATAAAACCACAGCACTGTGTCCCACACAGAGCCGGTGTTCAAACTACATGTCCTTTTAAAATGAATGAATAAATCACTGAGTGAAAACTCAGAAAAAAAAAGTGTGTCCTCTGCTGAACCTTGTTGACGCCAAAAGTCCTAGTGGAGGCAGTAGAAAATGAGAGACCCAATAAGAGGGACAGACTGAATAAACATGAAATCAGAGTCAAGGGCAGACTGGGAAGAAAGTAGAGGGAAAAGAGACAGAGATGGCTTGAGGGACAGAAGAAAGTGAAGCACAAGGGGTAATAAAAAGTCTCACATGGCTGTCAAGCTGCTAGAGCCCCGGTGGAAGCACAGACCTGGCCGTGAAGGAGAATCCAAAAGTCTCCAGCAGAAAGCCAGGTCTGATCAACATGATATGAAGCTTTTGTCCTCTCTCATCCAACCTTCTCTGCCGGTACTTTAGGTCTCTGAGTGAAGGCACTGGGAGCCATGACTTGAGAGGCAGGAGTTTTGAGGTCTAGATCCAGCTTTGTGGTGGAGCATTAAGCCAGCCACACCACTTTCCTGACCCCTGGGTGACCAGGCTATAAAGTGGAAGGAAAGCTCTCTCAGTATTTTATGCATCTGCCTCCTGTGAGACCTGTATGCAGGTCAAGAAGCAATAGTTAGAACCGGACATGGAACAATGGACTGGTTCCAAAGTCAGGAAAGGAGTGTGTCAGGGCTGTATGTTGTCACCTTGCTCATTTAACTTGTATGAAGAATACATCTTGCAAAACGCTGGGCTGGATGAAGCACAAACTGGAATCAAGATTGCTGAGAGAAATATCAATAACCTCAGATATGCAGATGACACCACCCTTATGGCAAAAAGTAAAGAGCTAAAGAGCCTCTTATGAAGGTGAAAGAGGAGCATGAAAAAGCTGACTTAAAGCTCAACATTCAAAAAACTAAGATCATGGCATCTGGTCCCATCAATTCATCGCCAATAGACAAGAAAACAATGGAAAGTAACAAGACTTTATTTTCTTGGGCTCCAAAATCACTGTCAATGGTGACTGAAGCCATGAAATTAAAACACACTTGCTCCTTGGAAGAAAAGCTATGACTGACCTAGAGAGCATATTAAAAAGCAGAGACATTACTTTGCTGACAAAGGTCTATATAATCAAAGCTATAGTTTTTCCATTAGTCATGTATGGATGTGAGAGTTGAACCACAAAGAAGGCTGAGCATCAAAGAATTGATGCTTTTGAACTGTGGTGTTGGAGAAGACTCTTGAGAGTCCCTTGGACTGCAAGGAGATCAAACCAGTCAATCCTAAAGGAAATTAGCCCTGAATATTCATTGGAAGAAGTGATGGCTGAAGCTGAAGCTCCAACACTTTGGCCACCCGATGTGAAGAGCCAACTCATTAGAAAAGACCCTGATGCTGGGAAAGATTGAAGGCAGGAGGACAAAGGAACAACAGAGCATGAGATGGTTGGATGGCATCACTGACTCGATGGACATGAGTTTGAGCAAGCTCTGGGAGGTGGTGAAGGACAGGGAAGCCTGGCATGGGGTCACAAAGAGTTGGACACAACTGAGCAACAACAACCACTGAGACTTCCTAAGTAGCTCTGAGTTCCCTTCTTTAAAGAGCAAAGAGCATAGGACTTTCCTGGTGGTCCACTTGCTAAGGCTCCACACTCCCAATGCAGAGGGTCCAGGTTTGATCCCTGGTCAGGGCACTAGATCCTATCTGCTGCAGCTAAGACCTGGCACAGCCAAATAAATAAAAGATCTTTTAAACCACAAAGAACAGACTATTGCTTTGTTACTAAAAATGTTTAAAAGTAGCAAGTGTATTCTCTAAGTTGGGTTAGGAAAGGCTGGCAGCAAGCTGGCAGCTCCTTGGAGGAAAGTCTCTTCCATAGTCCCATTCTCAGACCCAAATTCATCATAACACTTCACCACAATTAGGCAAGCTGTTTAGTTGCTCCAAATATCCAACTCTCTTAACACTGTTCCTTCCTCTTCTTTTCCTCCCTTTGGGTCCTCTGCCTGAACCTTTTTGTTCTTCTTTCATTCACTCACTCATTTATCCTTGCAAGAAATAGTTATTGAGCATTTCCTATATGCCAGGCACTGTGCCAAATGCTAGGTATATATCAGTAACAAGCCTGGTAAAGCTCTTCCCTTAGAGATTTCCTCAACCTTCATCTTGGAATTAAAAAAAAAAAAAAAGTGGAAAGATCCTTTAGCCAAAATTAGGGTACTTGTATTCTTATCCAACTCTGCTAATTTTTCTCTTCAATATATAAAAGAGTGGAATAGGAACAGTGTCTAAGAATCTCACATGGATTTTTTTTCAGTAGCTCCTAACTAGTGTGCAGCTTTCATTTCACCTCTCTCCTCCCTGCACATTTATTCTAAACACAGCAGCCAAACTAACCTTGTTAAAATGTTGTCAGATATTGTTACTGCTTTGCTCAAAACCTTCCAGTGGGTCTCACTCAAAATACAACCCAAAGTCCTTACTATGCCTTGGAGGCAGAATACAATCTAGTCCTTAACTATTTTTTAAACTCTTTTCAGGCACCCTCTCCTTCACTCGCTCCACCGAGGCACACTGGCCTCTTTGCTGTTTCTTGCACACTCTAAGCATAGTTCCCCCTGAGGGCCTTTGAATTTGCCTTTCTGATGCCTGGAAAGCTCTTTCTCCCCTCCCTGGAGTTCACAGGGCTCATTTCCTCACGTTCTTCAGTCAGTTTTTCGAAGATCTCCCTTTCAGAAGGCATTCCCTGGTCTGCCATGCCACAGTTGCCATCCTACAATGCGGCGGCTTAGTCGCTTGAGTTGTGTTCAACTTTCTGCAGCCACATGCACTGTAGCCCACCAGGCTCCTCTGCCCATGGAATTTCCCAGGCAAGAATATTGGAGTGGGTTGCCATTTCCTTCTCCAGAGGATCTTGGCGATCCAGGGATCGAATCCACATCTCCTACACTGCAGGCAGATTCTTTACCTCTAGTGCCACCTGGGAAACCTGATCTGCCCACCCTATGTAACAGACCATCTCAGTGTTGGTCTCTGACCCTTTACTCTGCTTTTTTCTTTTTAATCCTTATTATTGCCTAATACATCATATTTACTTATTTATCTCCTGTCTCCATCTGCTAGAAGATATTCTCCAACGGAAGAGGGATATTTATCTGTTTTATTCTCTGCTGTACACCCAGTGCCTAGAGCAGGGCCTGACATGAAGTAAATGTTCAATAAGTGTTTGTTGAGTTAGTAAAAGAATGTGTCTCCTCTAGTAATAAAATAAGGTCTCAGTGCATGTCATAATTTAATCATATTTAGAAGGGTTCAAATCTGGCTACTGGGGCCTATAAGGGGCCAATCAAGTACTGGACTCAGGCTACAAAGGATGTTCACCAATAGCAAAAGACCATCAACTGAAGCCAATCCATCCCATTCCATTAAGAGTTCTGTTTCAGAGTATGGTGGTCACCCTAGGATTAGACTTGAATGCCATTGCTTCTGTGCAGCTTCTTGTGTGGAGAAGAGTGGGCATGACTGTCTTTGTTTGACTTAGGCCAGAGAGGTTTGGTCATCTATCCAATGTCATCCAGGCTTTTTAAAGCCGAGAGAAAATAAGAACAAAAATCCCTGACCAAGGAGGTCGTGGTTTTTATTTTCAAAAGTGACATACCCAAGACAGGAAGATCTGGGTATACTGTTTAAGGCATAAGAAATATGTGAGGTATGAAGTAAAAATGAGAAACTTTTACCACTGTAAATCTGAAGTGGCCATATGTCCCAGAGGTACAAAGTACTAGTTATCTTATGTATTATTACATCCCCAATGCTTGGCACATACTCAGGTTATGTGTGCTAGTTAAATCAAAGTAGAAGCCTCACATTAAACAGAAGTCTACTAAAAAACAGGCAATAATTACTCCCATCCCCTGCAGAGGCCACAGTCTTAGAGCCATTCACACCCATAAACAGCAACACCACATACACACACACACAGAGAGCATCTCTTAAAGGAAAATAAAAACTAGCTGTACACACAGCATCCCTACCTGCCTACAGCTTCCTAGCCAGGTCAGGGGCAAAAACAAAGTTGCCGGCTCACAGTTTACTTCAGTACCTCCACAGGCACAGCAATGGCACAGATAGATGCAAACATATATGCCTATGTGGACAGAAACCTATTCACAAACCCCAAAGTACAAATACACATATACATTTCACATTCACTTCAGAATTGGGCAGGTGGGATAGATCCGTTTATATTCACAGAAATATGTGTGCTTGTCTTTTCCAAGCAAACTCAAGGTGGGCACATAAAGAAGTATAGAAACACACTCACAAAGATAATGTTTATTTCAAGGTTTGACTGTAAGAAGTTAATGAGATTATGTGAAGTGCACAACAGTGCCTGGTGCATTGAAGGCATACTAATCAAGGTTACTGATAGACAGATAGATAGGTGTAGATAGATAGATAGGCATAGACAGATAACAGACTGACAATGTAAATTGTGAATATTCATCTTCAAAGCAAAATTTCCTACTCAGTCACTAGTCAGAATTTCATGGAAGTTCTAAACAACTCATCACTGTTCTGGTGTGGGGGAGCCAATAGAAAAGGAAGTAATGAGGGGTGTGCTATAACAGCGTGGAAAGTAGGGGGCGAAACCCTGCTGATAGGAGACTAGTGGACAAAGTTTTCCAGACTTCTTTTCTCAGAGAAAGCCTGAGCTTGGAGAGAAATACGCTGTTAAGAACTATTCTCGGGAGAATTTTGGAGGCTATTTTGGAGGCAGCCTCCAAAAACTCAAAAGAAGGAATTCCTCAAGCTACTAGGTAAGAGGGAGGGGTTACCTCCTTTCAATAGGCTGGGAGAGAGAGAGACCCCAGCGTCCCAACCAGTTCAAATCAACCAGAAAATCCTGCAGAGGCTATTAATCCACTAAAGTCCGATAGCTTGGAGAAAATCTGATTAACTCCACCTCCCCAGCTGGGCTCTAGAGTGAAATGTATAGCTGGTTTCTGAGATTCAAATAAGCTGGGGAAACAGAGAAGCAGGAGGAAGAAAAAAAAAAAAAAAAACAGAGAATGGGAGCAGGAAGTACTGGATACCTGTATGTACAACTTGGCACTGTTGTTATTTTGTAGCAAGCCGCAGCTCTCTGAGGCTCTGTTTCCCAAGCTTATGAATGTAAATAAAACTGTCTCCTGCCCAGTAGAAAGAGGACATATCTTGCAGTGAGGCCAGGACTGCTCCCTCTCGACTGTGTAAACCGCTCAAGGAATTCCTTCTGTCTTTTCCTGCTGCAGTGGTCCTGGGGAGAGAGGGGGTGGGGAATCTTCCTTTATGGATCAGACTTCTTTCTGAAACCTCTCCTCTCTTCTTCTTTTTTTTTTTTTCTAGAGCCAAACCATACTACTTCAGAGCTCTAAAGAAACTCAGAGATCAAGTTCAATTCTTCCCTTTCAAGATGATAAACTGAGCCCAAAGGCACGTCTGAACTGGGACCCGTGGTGTTCGCTTCACTAACGTACAACTACATTCTTTAAAAATAAAGGCAATATTTTGAAAGACCTCGAGAGATTAACTCCATAACCTCCCCTTCTCCACCACCAACCTGCAATGGAGAGGGGAGACACGGATCTCATTCAGCACTCTAAGCGTTAAACTCAACCCTGAGTCTAACACGCGATTGGCCAAACACTGGGAAAAGATCTGGTTTTCGCAGGCACGGGCCAATGAGCGCTTCGAGTGGGAGGGTTTGAAGATACTAAGGAGTTTTTCCCCCCTTTTTTTCTCTCCACCCCCTCCCATCAGCCATCGCCCGCTACCCCCCNGCGATTGGCCAAACACTGGGAAAAGATCTGGTTTTCGCAGCCACGGGCCAATGAGCGCTTCGAGTGGGAGGGTTTGAAGATACTAAGGAGTTTTTCCCCCCTTTTTTTCTCTCCACCCCCTCCCATCAGCCATCGCCCGCTATCCCCCTACCACCAATCCCCCACGCCACCAGTTTGTTAAATTAATGCAGTAAGAAAGTCTGAAGACCTGAAGGAGTCCTGGCCTGAGGAAGATGGGCGAGCTCAGAAAGCCGAGATGCATCTGAAGCCTTGGGCTCCTGAGCCCCGCGGGGTCGCCATGGACCCCGGCAGCCCCTGAAACTTGCCCTGAGCTCTCTCACGTCTGCAGCCCCAAGCAATGGGACACCTCTTCTGCAGCGATCATAACTTATTCGGCGGGGACCAGAGAACAGGGATCGCAAGGCGACAGCAGACGGGTACGCAGGCAGGGTATCGAGATTCCGGGACTCGGTGGTGATGCACCAACCTGGCACATTCTCCGGGATTTAACTGAAGGCAACGCCGTCAATCGCTTCCCCTCGCCCCTAACCCCCTCAGGCCAGCCCAGGGGCATAAAGCCCTGATCTCCCTACCCAGGATGCTCACCCAATCTAACTGTCCGAGGCCAGCGCTCTGATCTCCACAGATTTTTTTTTTCCCTTTCACGGGCTGGCCATTTAAACAGAAAAACAGGGGTAAAAAAGAAAATATACCCACCCCAAACGTGCCTCCCCAGCGCCGCAGGGAGCCAACAGACACGCTGGAGTTTAACAAACAGCAATACTCTTCGCGCTCCTGAAAAGCAGGGCTGGACGCTCTCCGTGGTGCTGAAACGCTTAGAGGCTGCCTCTGTCCGTGGTACCTAGATCCCCGTTGCTCCGATTTCCCCTGGGGCTCTCCCTCCGCGCCCCTGTTCCCCACCTCCCCTTAGGATTTGGATTATTTTTTTTTTCAGCAGCGTTCGCAGGTTTTGTAAGTGCCAATTTGAAACATTTTTGCCCCCATAACTCGTGGACTACAAAGCACAAGGACCTGAAAAATGTACAGCTTCAATACTCTTCGACTCTACCTTTGGGAGACCATTGTATTCTTCAGGTATGCAATTTTTTACTGACCACATCGCTCTGATGGAAATGGGGGAAAGGAGCATGGAGGCTAACTCTGTCCGTGATCCCCTCGTTTGGGGGGAGGAGGGTGCTGTATACCGCGGCAATCGGGTCCTTCCATCCCCCGCTCCCTCACTCCCCACCCC